>LR545303.1:0-154903 GCA_900536305.3 Caenorhabditis sp. 40 LS-2015 | reverse complement strand
AACTGACCAAGTTATGATCTCCCAAAGTGAGCATACCGAAATTTCAGAAAAATTCGAAAAAAGTGTTCTAAAACCCGTAAACCCGAGAGAGCGCAGCTAGTATTCTGGGATTATTCTTACCTACCGGAGTGCTATTTATTTCCAAAAAATCAAAAAAATCTGAGGGGGATATATCGCGGCATTTACATGTTAGTACATTTTCGATTAGGACTGTAAAGAAATGTTTTTCAGTTTTTCTGATTCGAATTGCCATTTTCAAAAGTCAAAATTTTGTCAAAACACTTCTGACAATTCCAGCTGAAAATTGAGCAACATAGGCGCAAGATTGTGGTATTATAAACACGTTTCATCAAATAGAGTATCATGGCAATTCCAGTTTTGGGTGTTTTGAAATTCACCATTACCTTCTAAGCGGGGACAGTATACCAAAAGTGACTAACAATTCAGATGATTATTCTACGAGTAGAAATTGAAGATAACAAAAGTCAACGTTGCTGATAAATCAGAAATTTTGAAAGTTCCTGGTTTCAAATGTGTTCTTTTTTGGAAGTTTGAATGAGTGTTGGGGGATCGTAATAATCAAGAAACAAGGATTGGATGATTCTGCCACTTGGGGAGAAGGGAAATCTAGATTCTCCATCTCGAACGAATGAAAATCGAAAAAAGAGAAATTCTGAGAAGCAACAGAAATTCCAAATGTTTTCTAGTTGCCAGATCAGACTGATCCATGACTTGCTCTCTTCTAGTTCAATCATTACGAAACGTTTCGAAACGAAACAGTAAAAAACGGCGGCCACCAGAGGAGAAAAAAACGAAAGCTGGGCATCCTACACGTAGAAATTGCGCAGTCGTTGGAAAAAAGAAGACGAGAGATGGTCAGATGTCGAGAGTCGGGCAAGAGACGCAGAGCCGGTGCAAGGCGGTGTCAGGCAAGATGCCGCGTCTACGTCTCTCGACTTCCTCATGCTGTTTCCGTTTGTTTGAGGGACGAGGTCATTTTGGTGTGTCTGGGTTTCTCGAGAAGATGATTGACAAAAAACCGACAATAGGGAAGGATCCTTGCACGACGCGCGGCTGTTCCGTATTCACAGGAATGTACACTTTGGCAGATGACGTCATCTTGGAGATAAAGAAGTTATTACAAGTTAATTGGGATCTATAACTTCAGTTGGATTCAAGAGTAGATTGCTTCAGGATTACTGTAGCGAAGATGACGACAAAACAGTTTTCTGTGGATGGGTGTATCGACTATTTGGGACTTTCATTTCTATAATTGTAGCCATCAATGATTCGAAAAATTGTTTTCAGATCCCATACTTTGAACTTTGACACTTTGAAATTTTGGCTGGAATTTCAGAGAAATTTTGAAAGCTGATATTTTGACTCAAAAGTTTGGGAATATGTTCTCTATAGTTTTCTTCAGTTTGTCCCAAGGTTTCAATCGGATTGATTCAGTCTCCGAGTTTTCGCAGAGTTTTTTTTTACTTTTCTGTAGTTTTTTGCCGGTTCCCCGAATAACCCCATAGAAGTTTGTGAAATCACGATCCTTCTGTTTCGAGGAGTTTATTTACTTTAGAAATTTCATTTCGAAACCATGTTTTTACTCCTGAGTCCCTCTGAAGTTTCTATGTGATCTGAAAGGTAAACGGAATAATTGCTAGCTTTCAACTTTTAAGAGACCTTCATTCGGAAAAAAAAGTCTCATTATTACAAAACATTCAGGAAACGGAAAGAGACAGATTACCAAATTTTCAATGAACCTAAAGTTTCGCCTGAATGAACCAAACGAAACTGTCGATGATAATGAAGGTGGTGGTGGTGGTGGCTAGCCGACGGGACGAAACAGGAGAAAATTGAGACAACTATTGATAGAGGATCTAGGAAGTTTTCGGTAACTTGCAAAATCATAATAATGGAAACAAGCATCTCCGATACTTGATTACTAGCCAGAAGCCTAATCTGAGTCTATAAATTATATCCGCGTAACGGCCTCTCTCTTTCTCAATTTAGCTGGAAAGTGTCCCGTCGAAGAGACCGAGAATACAGTACACACCCGTCAGGAGGAAAAGTGGGGTATTGAAAGCGGGAAAACATTCCTAGAAAAAAACAAGAAGAACAATTGTCGGGGTACATTAGAATCTTGATGGGGATATGTAGACGAAAAGAATTGAATAGATGAATCCACGAATGAGCTCGACTCACATCTTCAAAAATTGCAGAAAAGGACAACGGGGAAATGCTTGTTTTGATTGTGGGAAGGAACAAGGGAGAATTTTCAGAACAAGTTTAGAAAAATGGGCAAAATTGGTACGCGAAAGATGAGTACAACAGATGTAGACTCTTATGGAGACTTGGATTTTGAAGCGGATCCAGCTTTTGGTGATGTGCGGCTTGCATTGTTGGACAATGGTGGAACTTGTCCAAGTTGATCCATTTTGTCAAGGCCTGATGCTGAAAAACCATTGTAAATATGGACAGAGTTAAATAAATTTTTGATACCATCTTTTCCTGGGGCGGATTGTGGTCGTACTCCTTTGAATTTCGGAAGATGTTCTCCTCCACGATAGTATTCGCTAACAAGATGACCAAGACGGAACTGCACATTATGAGTGGAGTACATGTTTCCTGTTACGCGTATCATGGTCATTTCTTCCACAAGACCTGAAATTGCTATTTGTTCAAGTACTCACATCGAAGCAACATACCATCATCGTGCGTGAAAGTTGATCCACCATTACGCTCCTCCTCTGGGATCTTAACAGACGCGCCAGTGATTCTTTGAAGTTCGCGAACGTTTTGACCTCCTTTGCCGATAATTCGTCCGATGATCTTTGTTGGAACACACACTTCAGTTCGAAGCTTGACGGAAAGAATCGGTGGTGACTCCATTACATTAGGTGCAGGAGAGCCGGTTTCAGCGATTTTTGTGAACACAAACGATTGAGCTTTCAGCAACTGAAGATCGTCACCAGTAATAGTCACCGTTCGTTCAGAAACCGGTTTTGGCTGGAAAAAAGTAACTCTTCATGTTCAGAATCGAACACAGTACCTTCTCTTCAATTGCGTCGGATGAAGTAACTGTGCCGTTGTCTTCGAGGAATTCTTGTGGGTGATCGCCGGATGCGGTTCCGTCGTTCTCATCAGCAGCAGCTTCCTCTTTTTCATTTTTCTGTTTCTTTTCAGCTTCTTCTGCTTCTCGTTGAGCTTTCTCTTCGGGAGCTTCGATTTTGACGGCTGCTCCAGTGTCACGGATGATCATCTTGATATTTTTGCCCTTGGCTCCAATGAGAGCTCCGATCATGTTATCCGGTACCCACACTCTCACTTGACGAAGGTTGAAAATGCCTGGTGCAACTTGGAAAGTACCCGGGGCGAGGAAAGTGTTGTTTTGTGTGAGCTGATGATGTGGCGAACGAGTGAAGTGCTGAATTTGCATCATACCAACTGGTGTTGGAATCAATTGAGCTCCTGGAATCATCGGATTTACCGGTGGTGGAAAAGGCGGCATCATAACTGGTGTCATCTGCGTGGCCTGTGCCTGAAAAAAAACACTACATTTTTAAGAACGCAATTTCTGGATAACTAACTCTCAACTGTATATCCGACTCATAGCACCTTTTGAGTTTGGCTGAAATTAACGATTCTGCCTGAACAACAGCCTCGATTGATGGGCCTTTGATGACAATCGACCTCTCATGAACACCAAGCATCTCGCCATTACGAAGCGGATCTCCGATTTGAATCGGTACATCAACATATCTGGAATACTTTGATTCAAACTTCATCAAAATGTATCGTATCATACTTGGTCACAGTGATGTGTGTTCCAGTCTTTTGCATGATGTCCTTGATGGAGTTTCCATTTTTGCCAATGAGACGTCCACAAAGCTGGTTATGAGCTCTCAACTTGAGAACAACGTCGGCTCCGCTGAAAAATAAGTTTTTAAAAGAGCAAAAAATGTTTGGGACCTACACCATAGCATCATCTTTGAGTGCCTCCGTTTGGATTACGTCCAAAATGCGAGCGACTGCTTTCGAAGCCTGTTCAGCATTACCATGAACGGTCAATATCCGGTCACTGCTGTTTCCCAAAGACATACGCTCCTTCTTCGACAGATGAACGAACTCAACACGGCAATGACAGGTTTGAGCGATTTCTTTGATTGTGGAACCATTCTCTCCCATAATGACATGTTGATACTTCGCTTCCACGACACATCTAATAGGCCAGTCTTTCAGCTTAAACTATCAGTATATTATTGGGGATCATCATCATTTTCAAACTCACCGGAGCCCGTTGTTGCATCATGTGATTCTGTGGAATATGATGGTGACCCGGGTGATTTTGACTATGATGATGCTGATTTTGATTCTGATTATGTTGCTGTGGATGGGGACCACCAGATTGATGTTGGTTTGATTGAACAGGATGATACGCCTGGAGACTCTATATAGTTAAACCTATAATTCGCAGCTAACCTGTTGAGTCTGTGGTTGCTGAATCAGTTGTGGATGCTGTTGTTGTTGGTGCATTTGCTGCATGTGATGCATCTGTTGCTGCTGAGCCTGTTGGATCTGTTGAGATTGAATCATTGTCGGCGGAGGAACCATGAACTGTTGCGCATTGATCGGTGCACCGTGAAGGCGATGTTGAAGTTGCTGAGCTTGTTGCTGCTGCGCCGCTTGCATCTGTTGATGCATGAAATGAGACTGTTGCGGGTTCTGCTGCTGTTGTTGCTGTTGCATCTGCTGCTGATTTTGTTGGCGTCCGGACTGATTCGGTTGCCCTTGTTGGCCACCCTGTTGAGTGTTCTGGCTCTGTTGTGCACTAGACTGGTTTCCACGGCGCTGCTGAAAAAGGAGATTAGATTTCGCAGAAAACCGTTTCTGGGAAATGTAGGATGTTTTTAAGGGCGACTTGGAGGATTTTTTTGAAAGCATTCAAATTTGTAAATGCTATTGAATAACGATTTCCACGATAAGACGAAGGTATTAGCATAGAAAAGGTGTGCAACCTCACCAGTAAATTTATCGATTTTGAACGTTACTCATATTAAGACGAGTATAAGTAGCAGGAACTCAGGAAAAGATTCAGCGACTTACTGGCTTTTTACCCCTCTTCGACAGCATTTCAATTAGTTAGAGTAGACTCGAAAACAGAAAATCTTTCGTAGTTTGTCAGGTTGCCTCTTGTAAGAGACAAGATTGATAATAGCCCCCAGTATCTCGATGCGTTGTGGTGAGAGCGACTGAGTAGCGAAACTCGAACGCAGTGCAGGCGTAAGTGAAGAAGAGAGAGCCACGAAAATTTCGCGCGGAATATGGAGAGCAATGAGAGGAAAAGGCGTGCAGGAGGAGGAGAAGCCGTACTAGGGATAGGGGAAAGAACGACGGAGAAGGGGGATGAAGACGAAAAATGAGGCGAGTATGAGAGGAAGGAGGTTGGTGTCGCTTTACGAAGAATGCGCGCAACCAGATATAAAAAAATAACAGTATATTCACCTGTGATGAGAGAAAAAATTGAGCAGGACGAATTTACTGTGAAATATGCAAAGAAGGTGATAGTACAATGGAATTTACATAAAAGTAGAGAGTTACTACCCCATCTCATGCGTATTAACATACAAGAATCGTCTAGTTTGAAACATTTTACATCGTCCATCGAAATTCTAAAACTCCTACCTTCAACACTCAACTGTCTCGTATTCCATTTTGCAACGCTCTCACCTGATGCTGTATCATAAATTCCTTATTAGCTCCGCTTCTTCCTTGATATGGTGTCGCATTTTGTGGACTTGTGACGGTTGTTCCTGCTGCTGGCTGTTGTGGTCCAAGAAAATCTGCAAGATAATCTCACCAACAACGGTTAACAAAAGGTAAGGATGGAAAAGCACCAGTGTATGGGGGAAGACTATAAGTGAAACTGTCGAGACTGCATCGATCATAGTTCTGCAATCATTAGAATCTATGCCAAAATTTTCTCAGAATCCAGCGTCACACTCATAGTAGAGATCAAATCCCAACTCAAAAAGCGAGCATAAGGTTAGTTCACTCATAGTCCTTCAGTGCCAATCAGTATGTTTATAATTTTGCTTCGAACCGAACACTGCGTCTTCCCCCCCGGAAGAGCATCAAGTACTCACCATGTTCCGAAGCTGAATGAATGGGAAAGTAGCCGGGTTGATTCATTTGAGCCTGGTAATACAGTGATGGAGACGGTTGAGACTGTTGAGTTCCTCTATATTGTTGTTGTTGTTGCTGATATGTCTCGTAGTCGACAACGGCACCTTCTTGTTGATACTCAGGGTACTGAAAGTACAAACAACCGCAATATTTGATACAAATTTAATTCGAATCTCTTTTCTGAAATTAGAGTGTAATGAAACTAACCACATTCTGTTGTGGATGTTGTTGTCCACCGTTCCCGAACTGTTGTGGAATGACTGCGTACGGATCCCCAGCTCCGTTGCCAGTTGTTCCACCCCCTCCCGCATTGAAGTATTCCATGGTTTGTAGATATAATGTAGAAGATTTGAATAATCAATGTGAATATATGTGTTGAAAACTCGAGTGTGACTACCTGAAATGTTATTAACACATTGATACTTTTGTTAAGAAAAACTGATTGGAGAAAATGTATTCGATACGGATAATATAAAATTTCAAAATAGTATTCAACACCTCCCGGTTTCGTCACACAATCTAACATTTTAAATTAGGACTTTATCTTCATAGCTCAGATTACGACTGAGTAGACTTTGTTAATCCCCCGGTGAAAATGTACGTGCTTCAGTAGTCACCAAAATGCGCCTCATTTTAATGAAATAATCTTGATCTTACATAAGCCCAAAGTTTCCACTATTTTACAAAAAAATATACATCTGTCAAGGGAAAAGATGGATGTGTCTAGTACAGATTTCATGGACATCGTTTCAATGATATACACCACGAAACATAGTTTCGGGGTCGGTAAGAGTGTAGCTGCGAGAGAAAATAAGGTCGTGATGAAGACGAACTACTGATAACCGATTACTACCAAACGACGCTCATTTCACAAGAAAACGATAAGAGAACCATGAAATACTAAGAAACGGGAGAATGTGCATTCCCATAAACTCAGGCACATAATTAATGGGATAGGAGGCGAAAAAATATTATCTAATAAATCAACTACAGACATCCCCCCAACACAGTAGTGTGCATATTTTGTCACCAACGATCTGGGAATTTCTACAAAATGGTCTTGTTTCTATTTTAACCAAGAATCATGCGGCCAAACATAACATTTCGACAGCGAAGTGTTGGAAAGGACACTGACACTTTGCAAAAAAAAAGACCTGGTAGAGAACTGACAACTGACGAAGAGTACTTTGTGGTTCTGAGGGGTCCAAGAGATATAAATCGAGACATTGGTGACAGAGTTGTCACAATAACCAGGAACGGACGATCGGTTAGGGCGGAATGGTGCGAGCGTTTTCGAAACTTATGAAGCCGTGTGAGAAACATGGAAAATTGTTTGTTAGAGAACATGGTTTATGCTTAAAACACATATTGATTGATCGAGATTTGAGTGGATAAGGAGTGTCCTTTACGAGCGAACATGGAACAAAACATAAACATTATTTTATTATTGAACCGAACTGAAATTTGGATCTCATTACAGTAATCTTTTTCTTTTGCAATTCTTATCCAGTTGACGTGACTTGATGGCTAGATTCCAGAAACCTAAGAAGAAGAGGAAGCGTGAAAAGCATATGTTAGGCTATGTTTCGATGCAGAGGTTTTTTGCAGCGACAGCGATGAATGGCCAGCAAATCAATAATATTCGGAGCGACGTTCTTCACACACGGGCAAGGAGACCGGGACGCAGGACGACGCTGGGCTGTGGCACACTAGAGGCAAAGAGAGAAACAGAGACTGCCAGTGTGTACGCGAAGGGCGTCTATGTCTCGAGATGGGCGCCTCGACCCTGCCGTCTCTGACGCGAAGCGCTCGGAGGCAGAGACACAGAAAGAGAGATTGCCGATCAAATGGGAAAAAAAGTTGCTGTTTGGATATAAACATGCCAGTTTGAGTTCTTGAGTAATCTCGACCAACGGTTCTAGCGCGCCTTCCGCTAAGCTTTGCTCGCACACACAAAAGGAAACTGAAGACACGGAGATTCTGAAACACTTGAAATAATTCTGTAATCAAAAAATCTTTCAAACGAACAGTTATCAGTTATAATTTTCAATAATCCATTATCCTAAAATTTTTGAAGCTAAATTCCGCGCAGGAGAAAACGAAGAAGAAGGTTTGAAACAGTGATTGCTAGATTTTTGAATTTTTCAGAAAATTTAAAGCTTGGTTGAAAAATTGTCACAGTCGCTTGGGAACAAAAAAAGGAGGAAAATCGAAGAAGGAAAAATAAGTAATTAAAAATACTGTGCAACAATGCGGACAGTGTTCGCATACACTGATTGTCTACCGTACTCCCCGAAAAAAAAGGAGCGCAAAAAATGAGAGTAGAGGAGAGTACTCTTGAGTGCAGTGAAACCTTCCACAAGGTAATTTCCAGAGAAATGTATGCCCACAACAGGTGGTTTCCAATATATATGCATACTTGTGTAGAAAAAATAATTATTCATGTGTAATTGTAGGGTTGAAAAGTGAATTAAATGTTGTAAGGTACACGAGCACAACTTAGAGACCTAGAAATCGAGTTTGATGCTGCTGGAGCGGCGCATTTTTTGTTTCCAGAATCCTTCTAATGTGTTGGTCCGTTCGTATGAATTGTGTCCAAAAGGGTCGGCAACGTATTCTGAACGAGGGAATCGGCGAGGCGGAGAAGGCGGGGCAACGCCTCCACGGAGGTTTCTGAAAAATATGTTTTTTTGGTTTTTCTTTTTTTTTCGAAGCTGGCTAACGTTGAAACAAGAGGATCCGCTAGATCATCCAGACTTCTCGACTTGTTCTTAGTGTCTCTGAGCATTGTATCCCCGAACATTCGATATCGGGATGAATCAGTTTCAATGGGTAACTCGGAGAGGGAGGCTCTCTTTTCGGACTCGTAGCGATTCAATGAACTCTGAAATAGCCTATCTGATTCTTAACCAACATAGGTGCACTATACCTCTCTACTTCTTCCCAAGTTCATCAGCCGGGATTCACCAATTATACGATTTTTTAACTCATCCACCACTCTTCTGGAAATCGTTGGAGCCTGTCGACGAGGAGGTCTGAAAGTAGTATCATTTTCTTATTTCCGTCAATTGAAAAGACATACACATCAATATCAGATGTTCTGTTCCTCTGATCTCTTTCCAGGGGAGATGATCTTTCATCAAATCCGGCTGTCGATCTGCTTACACTTCGCGACTGGGAACAACTTCTTTGTGGGCGTAATGCATTCTGATTAATACTTCCGGATTCACTTCCGTTATTGTTGTTATTTCTAAAGACAAACACGGTTCAGGAACTCCTAATTTTGAAAATCAAGTCTACCTAGGAACCAGCAATCCAGACAAGAATAGTCTGTGTTCCAAATCGTTGATCGATCTTTGAACATCAGGTCTAGACAAGAGAAGCTGAAAAACTTTTTCAAAGCAGTCACAGATGTCCAGGGATACCTGTAAATTGGCCAACATGATCTGTGCAGTCTCAGCACTATCACATCTGTAGCAATGAACATGCATTGGGGACTGCATTTCCGGATTTAAAACCAACATGACAACTCCGACTACATCGTCGAATGGTGCTTTTCCGGTTATGCTAAAATGAAAGCTTTAGTGAAAGAGACTTCATTGTGATGGATGTCATTGGAAAAAGGATATGCAACAGGCAAATGTCATGAGCTCAAAACTTGACTTCCAAAGGTCCGTTGGAAAATTTGAAAGCGCTCACACGATTTCTTAGTTACCATTGTTACCGTACTCCCTTACGGTCACTTTGATCGAATTGATTTTGGTATCTGTAACAGTTACCAAAAAGGGGTGAACCAATACAATGTTTTTTACGGTGTGTTCAACATTTTTAAAACCTATTACTTTTGAGCATCTGCTGCAGCTACCAAGTTAAATTTGTTCAAGTAGAGTCGATGCAATATGACTTTTTCGACTTGAACTCGATAGCTCACCTATAAGTAATACAATTGGCTGCAATCTGAAACTTCACTAATTGCATTTTCACTTTCCCACTTCTAGACATTGCGGGCACTGATTGGATAAGTTTTAAGCCTTTCGAAGAAATCTGAAAATCAAAAATAATGATTCGCAATTTGCCTTACGATTCCTATGGTTTACCTGTACAGTAGCCTTGCTGGGCGTCTTTTTGAAACTCTCTTTCAAAAGTTGCCGCATGACTG
Source organism: Caenorhabditis sp. 40 LS-2015 (assembly GCA_900536305.3). NCBI lineage: Eukaryota > Metazoa > Nematoda > Chromadorea > Rhabditida > Rhabditidae > Caenorhabditis > Caenorhabditis tribulationis. The sequence goes on along the minus strand of LR545303.1, from coordinate 144,561 downwards.
GTAGCACCACCTAAAAAGAGAATATTCATGTAACAATAGAATGTCTGAGTCTGAATCAAAAGTGTGCAGACTGAGGGCCTTCGGAATCTTGACACCATATTATTCTAATTTTGAAACGTCTGAATTTCGGATCCTCTGATAATCCTCACTTTTGATCTGAACCAGATAGTAATCAGAACTTAGAACTCACCGCACTTCCTCTCACTCCATCTGCCTCTTTCGATCCCAAATACCAGACATAAAAATGAGACTTTGCGATTTTCGATTGGAAAAACCAAGACATTTTTGAAAAATTTTCAGCCAATTTTTTCAAGTATCATCAAGTCATCAAATTTGCTGAAATATGATTTGAACTTTGAAAAAATATTTTTCATGAGAGCAAAAAAACTTTCCAAGAAATCCCCGAGGTGTTACGGAATCAAAAAGAGAGGGGATGAACTGTCAATGTGTCAAGCGGCGAGCCAAGAAAATAATGGAAGGAGGGGAAAGGAGACGAAGGCAGATTGAAGCAGGTTCTCCGAAAGGACAATCAACTGGTGGCACCTGCCACGTAACACATGTTTCCTTCTAGGATAATGGAGAAAGGTTGAGCGTTGTTTTTTTAATTGAAGATATTCTGACTTTTCAAGATTGATTTCAAAACTGAATATTTTGGAAAGTGAGATTTAAAAAATGCAATCATAAATTACATAGCTGAAGGAACTTCTTACTCTCATTTTGACCAAATTCACCTTAACAAAGGTTGAACCCGAAAACAGCTACGCACCTCCTTCGCCTCTTTTTGAAGACGCTCATCTCAGTTCGCATTGAAATGTTTCAAAAGGTGTCGACTATAAAAATGGAGCTTTTCTTATGGACAACATTTCATTGGTTAGCAACTGTTTGAAATGTTTAGTGCGAATCGAGATAAACGAGATAAACGGATGATCTATCAGGTTTTACGATATCTTGGTTATTGTAAAAGGCATTAAAAAGAGGTCAACTGACAAAGGGTTCAGAAAATCATTTTAATAACTTTGTTAATTGACAACTTTTTGATATATGTTTCAGAAAACGAGATCAATGTGGTTAAAGTGAAGCTTTATAAGGAAGAGTGCTTCTATTACAGGTATCCGTTTAGATGGAACTCATGAGGTTTTATCATTAGGGAAACTACACATGCTAATAAGGTCAAATTATTGAGGTTTCTGTAGTAAAAAATGTCTACAGGGGATAGGCAATTCTTTAACAATTTGAGAAATAAGAAAATGAGACACAAATGGACAAACCCCTCGAACTACAGTACAACCAGAAGATTCACTGGTTTAGAGGAGAACGGCTCAAGTGAAGAAATGAGATCAGTTTCCTGATGACTAACTGCGGACGTGTGAGAACAACCGGATAATGTGTGGTTTGTTGATTGGCAAATCGAAATATCGGGAGAATTGAGTGGTGTTATAGGCACTCGAATGAATCGAATATTCGGATACAAAAAAACGATAGGCGGCAGCTCCATCGACGGGAGGCTCTTTTCGAGCATGACCATTCGCAAATATTTGGAGAATTGACGAGGGAGAGGTGAGCAACAGACATTATATCGGAGCATTTTCGCACTTTTCAATTGAGAAATGCTTATGAGCTTGTTATGATGTCATGTAGAACATTGGCTTGAAAGGATACTTGGGAAATGCTAGAAACGACATCCTGGAATAGTTATACGAAAGGATTGTACATGGATGCTTATGTAAATTACAAGTGTCTATGTCTAGGAAGATGTTTCAAGTGTGGTTTTCGGCAAAGCAGGAGAGAGGGGGAGCGATTCGCTTTCCAATTTTCTCCATAATTAGTGGGAAAGTCTTTTTGTTTGGGAAAAAAAGGATAAGCATAGTGGAAACGAAGAAACAAATCTGTTTTTTTCTTCACTGTGAAGGATTCGACTTTATAAACTTTAGAAAAAACTTTCATAAGAAGATAAACGAAGCACAGCGGATAGGATTGAAAACAGAGAACCTGTATGGGGAGAACATAAAAGTACAAAAAGTTAATGACGGAGTAAACTAGATAGACATGGGAACAAGCCTAAGGGAACATTATCTACGAAAAAAAACCTAAAACTAAAAAATAATTTTTAATCGAAAAGCCCAGCTTTCTTGTCTTCTTCAGCTACCGACTTGTGAGATCCATCGCAGAAAGGCCTGAAACGAAGTTCGTTGGACTATCTATCACATTTGGACGGTTGGTTTCAATCCGAACTTACCGATTTTTCGTCTGTTTACAATTACACAGCCACACTGTCATGTCCTTGTCCGGAATGAAACGAACTGGTTTCAATTTCAGGTCTGGAATTCTAATTGAGTTGTGAGATCCATCGCAGAGGGGTTGAGAGCCACTGTAGCCACAACTGCACCACGCGTAAACTTTGTCTTTCTTCATGTGCACCTGAAAGATACGAAGTTCATGCAAAAATGTGCTAGATTCTCAAAATACCTTGGTTGGCAGCTTGCTATGAACTTTTCCTGTGCCTGGAAGTTTATGGTTGGTTCCTTGAAGTCCATATTCCTCATTTGGTTTTTTATCTTGAAGCTGTAAAAATTCTTGTTTATGTTTCCATAATGTAATAATGTAACACACCAAATGATACTTCAATGCAGGTGGCTCAGTTCCAACGAAATGCGTTCCTTTTCTGTGAAGCCTGTTCGGTCCGAACCCTGTCTTTTGACTGTTTCTGATGACTGACACGCAAACTTGAGCTGTCTGTGATAACCTCATTCTGTAAAAGAGAAAATATTGAATAAAATTGTTTTTTTTTTTTGAGAAACTTTGAAGCTCTGAAAAAGAAAGAATTTGAGAGGCGGAGCTTCGGTTGTGCGGCGGGGCTGTTTTTGCCAAAATGCAATATCGCCGCACACTTTTTTCGATATTTATTTCCTCTGTCTTGTAAAAATAACTTGTCTGCTTTTTACTCAATTCCCATAGAAATTCAGTTAAATTCAACTTATTTCAGCAAAAAAAATGTCTTCAAACTTGATTCGCTTTGTCGGAAATCATGACATCGCTTCAGAAGGCAAATTTCTCTTCGAACTTCTTTCTCAACTGCGAAATGTAAGTAGTTCTGTTGACCTGTTATTCGTGTTCCCATTTCATACGAACATTCTATAAATTTTCAGTTCGGAGTTGGCCGCCTTGTTACGAAAAACGAGTGGACCCGAAAATGGCCGAACAATCCGTCGTATATGAAAATTCTGAGGGTGAGCAGCGCTATTGAGTGAGTAATTTTGTCAAAGATCAAATTTTTCAGGCTGAACCAGGCATGGATCGATGGTTATTCGAAGGAAAAGTTTATGCTGAATGGGTGTTTCGAGGAAAGAATCTGGGAGTCTATGAGTTTTCGAAAGATTTGAACCGAAGTGACTGGCAGTTGATTCACAAGTGAGTTTATTCAATCTTATGCAAGATAAGGCATGTCGATTACTTCAATTCATTAGTGTGCTTTTCAACAATTAGTGTGCATTGCTCTGTCAGTTAATTCTAATAAATAAGTTCATCAAAAGTTTGAGTATTGAAAGGGAATATTCAGGCACCAGGAGAAATCGTACACATCATGTTCGACACCAATGCAAGAGATGGTTCTTCCCGACTCGTTTCCGTTGCCACCACTCCAAGTGCATTTCTCACTGAAGAGTGCCAAGAAAAACGGATTGGATGAGAAGACCGTATCCCGAAGAGCTCCGCTGGCTCTGAGTATTGATCCAGAATTCGAGCACTTGAAACCATTCATCAGACAGGTACACTTTTCAATGGAGGGAAACATTTAATTTTCTTCGGAATACACCCTTAAAACTGAAATTTTTAGGAAGCACCAAATTCGAAGAGTACGTCTATTTACGAGGAGGTCGATAAGGTTGCCTTGCTGGATCTGTATGGAAACGAATTGCCTGTGAAAGTTGAAGCATGGAATGCCGGACCTGCAGTCTTCCAGCCTCGATTCAGCGCCACGACGATGCGAGTCAAGGAGCAATCAAAGTGATCTCCGATATTTTCATAGATTTTCTTATTTTAGAATTGTTTTTTGTTGTTTCAAAAGAGCATAAATACTCATTTTTTGTGCTATTGCCGATCACAAATTTCGAGCAAAATTCATCTTCCAGATAGGAGGGTCGAAATGACTGTAATTTACAGAACAGTCAGAACTGAAACTTTTGAAAATAGTGTAGTATGGGTCTTATGAGAGAGAGAATAAACAGTTGCATCCCCGTCTGAAGGAAAGGCAAATACAAGATCGAAAGTTTTTTCTACTCAAAGATCGAACCTTCGTTTTTGTCGTTTTGAAAATACAGTCTTGGTCTTCGGTTGTTTTCTTTCTCCCACCTGTCTGACCAGTACAAAAACGTACAAATATGAATGAGAAAATAAAAGTGCTATCACATACCAAACAAATTTCATAACTGATACATCACCTGAAAATGCAAGATAAGATTCTACCAGCTCATTTGTTCTTCATTAGAACAACCAAACCACAGTTGACTATAAACCACATTTTTGTCCCCCGATATTTTCGTCCTCTCATTCTGCGTCTCTTCTTCTTTTACACACTTCCCCTAGTTCTCTCGAAATTTCCTCGGTGAAAAATACCTCGTCGGGAAGAGAATTACGTTTTGTGATAGACTATGTCCGATGATGCAAATGAAACAGTATAAAAGCGATGGGAATCGAAAAGTGTAGTTTCAGATTGAAAATGAAAGTGCTTTCACTAATTCTAGTGCTCCTTGGAGTTGTCTCATCCTACAAGTATGTGGTCTTTGTACCCAATATGGCTAATAGTCAAGTAAGATTATCGAATCTCTGAAGATTTCATGAGGAGCTGTTCAGACTCAATTCTGTGCTCGAGTAGCTGAAGTTCTAGCGAATGGAGGTCACGATGTCACAATGCTCTTCATCAATCATTTGTCGGACTTTAAGACTGATATCAAGATTCCTAAAGGAGTCAAGTGTGAGTTTGAAACGTTTTGTAGATTTTTCAAAACGATACAGGTTTTTTAGAACCCCTTGAGAATTTTCTGCATATTCTGACAATATCACTTTCTGACACTCCGGAAACGATAAGCAGAAAACTCTTTTCGCCTAGTTCTTCTTGAAGCTAAAAACTTTTTCTGAAAGTTGCAGAATTCGGAGCAGAAGCTACCGTAAGACTTGTAATAGTGATACCTTGCCTCTTCATAAGCCTCCCTTCAAGGGCATTTATCTTGGTTCGCGTTCAGAATTTCAAAAAGCTGCCAACTAATGAAACATTGATTACAATAAGAGCTATATTTCATTAGTGGACAACTTTTTGAAATTTTTAAAGCGAACTGAGAGGGAAGTAAGTAGGCTTGAAGTAAGGCTACTGGGGGGCGCCACTGTTACAGGTTTTAAGGTGATTGTTTTTTTGCGTAATGAAAACTGTCATTGTGCCAGGGAATTTCGGAGATGTCTGAAAAATGTTCGGGATCATTTAAAAAAATATGTTAAAGAATTTTTTCAGCCTATCACCTGGACGCTCACATTCAAGGCATTACGAAACAGAGCATCGAGAAAGAACAATCTGCAATGATATTCAAGGATACGGGACTGAAGGATATGCCAGCCATGATGGCCATGTTCAGTAGATTTGGAAAGATGTTTCAAGATGGATGTCGAACCATCATTCGAAACAAGGAATTCATGCAATGGTTGGAAAATGAAAAGTTCGATGTGGCATATGCATACATCTACTCCACATGTCCAATTGGTTTGATTCACGCTGCGAAGATCCCCTCTTGGGTGTGGTTGAACAGTGGAGCATTGATGGACTTTGTGGCTCAAACTGCCGGAGTTCCGATTATTCCCAGCTATGTGCCTCCGTTGATGATGGAATCTCACGATGAAATGGGATTCTTTTTCAGAATGAAAAGTTTCATTGGGCACTTTTTGATGTCCATTTTCCATAGAAGGTTAGAATTAGAGAACTCTAACAGCAATGATTAACGATATTTCAGAATGTCTTCTGATGCGGAAACTCAAATATTCCGAGAGGAATTGAATGACCCTTCTTTCCCACATACCATGGATATCGGAGCAAAGTGCCCACTGGTGAGAAGGGTATTTGCAATTTCTTCATCTTACTCTTGGTTTTCAGATTATTGTGAACAGCAATGAGCTTTATGATCTACCACGTCCTACTTTAGCCAAAGTAGTCAATATTGGAGGGTTGGGAGTTGGGTTCGATAGTGCGAAGCCATTGACTGGGGTTGGTTTTCAGCTTGAAAGAATGAACAACCATAGTGTTTTCAGGAATTCAAAACAATCTCAGAAACCGGAAAAGGGTTGATCGTGTTTTCCTTTGGATCTGTGGCAGCTGCTCATGAAATGCCTGTGACATGGAAGAATTCCATTCTCGAAGCATTCGCTGCTTTCCCAGACTATCAGTTCGTGATGAGATATTTGGGAACAGACCTGAATGATAGGTTACCAAAGAATGTTCATTTGTCGAAATGGCTTCCACAGAAGGATCTTCTTCTTCATAACAAGACGAAGGCATTCATCACTCATGGAGGCTACAATTCCATGCAGGTATTTTTACTGCTTTCTCTGATATCTGATTTCATTTGTTTATTTTCAGGAAGCTATCTCGGCTGGAGTACCTCTCGTCACCATTGCTCTTTTCGGAGATCAACCTAAAAATGCTCAGGTGGCAAAGAAACATGGATTCGCTGTGAACATCAACAAGGCAACAATCTCGAAAGAAACAATTGTGGAAGCACTGAAAGAAGTGATCGAGAATGACAGGTACATAAATTTCAATTTCAGTCAAAACTCTCCATTTTCAGTTACAAACAAAAAGTGACTCGTCTGTCGGCAATGGTGCGTGCTCAACCAATGAAACCAGCCGAACGTCTTCTGAAATGGTCAGAGTTCCTCGCGGAATTCAAACATCTCGAGAATCTGGAACCTGCCGGCCAGAAACTCAACTTCTTCCAATACCACTCTCTGGATGTGATCAGTTTTCTGTTCGCTGTCATCTTCCTTGTCGTCTATATTCTCTACCGTATCACCAGAGCTCTCATCAGATGTTGTTGTTGTAGAAAGTCTCATGAAAAGAAGAAGACGGAATAGGATTTTGTGCCATCAACTACTTTAACTTTCACATTTTTAAAGTGTTCTCCTTATTTTTCGGGTCTAATAAACGTAACTACATGAAACTGAGATTTTTCTATTTTTTTTTTACACAGCCAGTTATAAAAGCGAGATTTGAAGAAGTTGTTCATTGTGATTATTTGGAAGATCCCTATTCAAAACTTGCCCAACTTACACGACGATGATAGATGGTCGAACGAATATCATTCAACAAATCGCAACGAATAGATGCTACTTTTTTGTTTTAAAGACTCTTTAATGATAAAAACAGTTTCAGGAAACTCAAAATACCGCCTGTACCAGGTTTTACTTTTCCTTGAAGAATTTTCCTTTCTTTGAAAAATCCATCTGTTAGGAAATTCAATAGATCGCCAAATTTCCGAACGAAGAGAGTTTTTCAAACCGACAAAAAGTATGAACCGATTGACAAGAATGAACAAAAAGATAAGATAGACACAGATCAGAAATAGGAATCAAAAACAAACTACAGTCCATCACAAACAACAGTTTTCAACCACAGTCCTCTCACACTCTGTCTCTCTTCATTTTCATCACTCCACTAACAAATCTTTCCCGGTAGATAACATTATGTTGTCAACAGTCAAAATCTGGTCATGGTTTATGCGACAGAGTATAAAAGAAACCTTAGCTGTCAAGGCTCTGTATCATAGGTTAGAAACATGAAATCGATAATTTTACTATCCTTCATTTTTGGACTTACGACATCCTATAAATATGTCATTTTCGTTCCAACAGTTTCCAATAGTCAGGTCTGTTATTTGTATTTTTGAAAGTTTGTGTCGGAAAAAAAAAAGCTATTTTAGGTTCAATTCAGTGCTCGAGTAGCTGAAGTTTTAGCCAGTGGAGGCCACGATGTCACGATGCTCTCCATCAACCATTTCTCGGATTTTGAAACTGATGTGAAAACTCCAAAAGGAGTCAGAGGTAGTATGCTCCATCCTTTTGAATTCCCATAAGAACACTTAACGCTTTCAGACTATCAACTCAACGCATTCGTGAATGGAATCACAAAAGAAAGTTTAGAAAAAGAACAAGCAGAGTCTATCTTCAAGGAAGTCGGAATCAGAGACATCCCTGGACAAATGGCACTTTTTGGGAAACTGGGCGCCATGGTCCAAGATGGATGTAGACTAGTCCTTCGTAACAAAGAATTCATGGAATGGTTCAAAAACGAAAAGTTCGATGTTGCCTTCCCTCATATCATTTCCACATGTCCTCTTGGATTGATTCATGAAGCAGGAGTTCCTTCGTGGGCTTGGTTGAACAGTGGTCCGTTAATTGAATTCATTGCGAATGCTGTTGGTGTTCCACTCATCCCCAGTTACGTACCGCCTGTCATGATGGAATCTACAGACGAAATGGGATTCTTTTCGAGAACAAAAAGTCTTATTGGACATTCATTGATGTCTCTTCTTCACAGAAAGTTTGTTTTTTATCAAAGATGTTTTATCAAAACTGTCTCCTTTCAGATTGTTTTCTGACACCGAGACCGAAATCTTCCGGGAAGAACTGAAGAATCCTGATTTCCCTCATACAATTGATATTGGAAGAAAATGTCCTTTGGTGAGATTTCCTTCCACTGAAAATTACATGAAACTTTTTCCAGGTGATAGTAAATACTAACGAAATATATGATCTTCCACGACCAACTCTAGCAAAAATAGTTAATATTGGAGGACTGGGAGTCGGATTGGATAGTGCTAAGCCTTTGACTGGGGTTAGTTTGTAGGGATAGAAAACCGATAAGAATAGAAAACTCTTTTTTAGGAATTCAAAACAATCTCAGAAACCGGAAAAGGGTTGATCGTGTTTTCCTTTGGATCTGTGGCAGCTGCTCATGAAATGCCTGTGACATGGAAGAATTCCATTCTCGAAGCATTCGCTGCTTTCCCAGACTATCAGTTCGTGATGAGATATTTGGGAACAGACCTGAATGATAGGTTACCAAAGAATGTTCATTTGTCGAAATGGCTTCCACAGAAGGATCTTCTTCTTCATAACAAGACGAAGGCATTCATCACTCATGGAGGCTACAATTCCATGCAGGTATTTTTACTGCTTTCTCTGATATCTGATTTCATTTGTTTATTTTCAGGAAGCTATCTCGGCTGGAGTACCTCTCGTCACCATTGCTCTTTTCGGAGATCAACCTAAAAATGCTCAGGTGGCAAAGAAACATGGATTCGCTGTGAACATCAACAAGGCAACAATCTCGAAAGAAACAATTGTGGAAGCACTGAAAGAAGTGATCGAGAATGACAGGTACATAAATTTCAATTTCAGTCAAAACTCTCCATTTTCAGTTACAAACAAAAAGTGACTCGTCTGTCTGCAATGGTGCGTGCTCAACCAATGAAACCAGCCGAACGTCTTCTGAAATGGTCAGAGTTCCTCGCGGAATTCAAACATCTCGAGAATCTGGAACCTGCTGGCCAGAAACTCAACTTCCTCCAATACCACTCTCTGGATGTGATCAGTTTTCTGTTCGCTGTCATTTTCCTAGTTGTCTATATTCTCTACCGTATCACCAGAGCTCTCATCAGATGTTGTTGTTGTAGAAAGTCTTATGAAAAGCAGAAGACGGAATAGGATTTTGTGCCATCAGCTACTTTAACTTTCACATTTCTAATGTTTTGTCCTAATCTTTCGGTTCCAATACACGTTATTTTTTGTACTTTCAAATGCTTGAAACCTGAACACCTTTGTACGAGAAAATCCACGGAAACGATATCATTGTTTATCATTTAGACGGAAAGCAGTATTGATTTCTATAATTTTTCGTGATGGACGTATTCAACATTTTTATAAGTCGCTATATGACTTTTCTGCTCTTTTTTCTGGTATGTAACCCGAGCCATTGAAATCAACACGGAAATTCCGATTTTCAGACAAATGTTTTAATGACAATCTGTGGTCGAAAATCACGTAGGCAACCCGTAAAACCAGTCCAAGAAGACCATCACCAACCACAACCGCCGTCAGATCCGAACTACGACGAGACTCAAGAAAACATTCAAACCGTCGACGTCCAGGAGGATCCACTCGCAAATGTTCGTCTTCTGACGCCGACACTCCCAGGAGGATGTAATGATGAGAATGCGGCAAAGGAAGCGGCAACAAGACACAAGACAAATCAGTACTTCCCAAAGTTGCAACTTCAAAAGAGTCGAATTGTGAATAGAACGAGTAAGCAAGAGTTGAAGAGAATGGTTGATGCGTTGCCACCTCATCCACAACAGAGATATCGAGCCGAACTGAGAGAGCCCGCATTGGATAAACGAAACGAAAAGTGGAAGAAGTGAGAAGATTTCAACTCTTTGAACCCAACAACTTTTTCCAGTTCTCATGTTCACTGGCACGACACTGGCCTCGTATTCGTCATCAGAAGCCATGATCCATGTCGTTCAAAAGATGATGGAGGTGGGGATACGGTAGATAGCCCTGACAGCAAAGAAGAGCAGGAGAGCACCAAGGTAATTCTCTCGGAATTCTTCTTATTCCCATCTTATGTTTCAGGTCAATTCCGAGATGCCCTTATCGGACAAAAAAGAGAAAAGCAAACAGAAGACTCCTCGTCGGAGCAAGGAGAAGACGCCAGCTCCACTTCCACAATCATCGAAGAGGTCGCAGAAGGAGAGAAAATTGGCTCCAACTCAAGAGGAGACACTGAAAAGTGATAACAAAACACCAAATCACGCCACTCCAAAAACTCTGGCCATTCCTTCTACACCTGTTGTCCCCACAGCTGGAGTCATCACGGCCACTGGTCCAGAATCTGTGAAATCTGTGAATCTTTGATTTGAAATAAATCGTTCACATTGTCATTCATTCTGTTTTGCTACTTCTGAGGAATTTACTTTAAAAAGTTGTGAATATTTATGCCCCCTTCTTTCAGATGTCCATTAGAAGATCAACAGATCTTGTTATGAGCTATATTCAGTCATTGGGCAACTTTTAAACTGCCTTCCATTGATCTTTGGAAACTGAGGATTAGAATTGATGGATTTTTTGTGGCTTTCAGGTGTGTACAAAATCCCATTGTTTTTTCTTTCCTCGGCTCTAGTTGAACGAATTCGAAGGAATACCGTAAAATATGTAATATAAGCACATGTGCTTCTATTTTTCATAGGTGCTCTAGGGTGTGCTACTATTACAGGTTTGCTTCTTCTAGATGTGTGCTTCTATTGGTAAATGTGATCGAGTTGGAAGACAATGATTGCAAGAAGAATAGAGGAACGGACATCTGTAGGCACTTTGGGAAAGATGAGACAATTTCAATTTGTTTATAATCTTATTTAACATTGACCTACATTTTATCTTGGGTGCATAATATCTATATAAAACTAAAAGAACGGCGGTGATTTGAACTACCTCGAGTTCTTGTATAAGTAATTATGCAATATATAATACAAATAATGAAAAAACGGGAATGTTTGAAAGATAGATGGGGAGAGGAATTTGGAGATCATGGAAAGAGTGAAAATGAGTGAAATGAGAAATGTTTGAGGAAGGGGACCATGGGAAATCAGTCAATAAAATCGACATCGTGCGACGACGTGCTCTTCTTCTTTTTGACTTCCGGTTCTCTTCAAAGTTCCTCGGTTTGACGAGATTTCACATCTTCTCTGAATACACAATCTGTTAGGTAGACCATGTTCAAACAAACTAACTGGTGGTTGTTCATTCTCATCGTCAAACCTTTGCTCTCGACCTTTTGTGGAGCAACCTTCTTCGCAGCTGGTTGCTTGTTCTGCTTCCGTTCATAGGAACCTGAATTCGACCCATTCGAATTTGTGAAGTGGACGTTTTGACATCATCGCGGGCTCCTTCTTGGAGCTGGTGGATGGTTCGTCGTGGTCCACTTCTTCGGTGCCGAAGTCGCCGATACTGCTTTCTCCTTTTCTTCTTTTAGCATCTTGTTGCTTCTGCGTCTCATTGTCGAACTCCAAGTCGCCGTCTGATGAATGATTTCGCTTAGTCGGCGCAACCTTCTTCCGTGGAAAATCGTCATCAGAGTTGACCACCTGAACAAAGAAATAATTGGACCGAAATGTAAAGAATCATGTACTTACTGAAAGCTCTGGGTACTTCTTCATTTTTGAAGTGTTTTTCTTTGCCGGTGGTTGCTTCTTCTGCTGCTCATCATCATACTCATAATCGTCGTCGTCCCATTGAATCTTTCGCTTTCCACTTGGAGCCTTCCTCATTGGAGCATCGTCTTCCGAGTCGGAGAGTGACTGAAAATGAACACAGATAAGAAAAGAAAGAGAAATTAAAGTACTCACAAGAACCTCAGCGTCGGAATCTTCATCAAAAACAGTCAACTCGTTCTCAACATCATCTCTTGATGATATTTCTTTGGTTTCTGTAGATTTAAACTTCTTGAAGCCCTTTTTTGGTTCCTTCATCTTTCTTGGTGCCTTCTTGACATGCTCTTTTCCCGGGATTGCCTTCCTCTCATTCTTGGCTCAATTTGAGTCTTCTTCTCAAAGACGCTCTCAGAGACGATGGGCAAAGTTTCCTAGCCGATATCGTCTATCGAGTGGCTATCAGAATCCCTCATTTGGTTTCTGAATTTTGAAAGGGTGAACATGATAGAAAACAGCGAGTTTGTTATCGACGATGAACAGAGGGAGGAAAAAAATAGAAACGAACGCTTGAAGATTATTGTCTGCGTATTTAGCTGAAACCGAAACGTGTGAAAGATTCTTAACTCAAACGATAAGAAAACTGGCGGCTTTACGATAAGAAAACTGGCGGCGAAAACAAAAGTAGTCGAAATTAAGATCAGGAAATTGAAGAAATTCGAACGGAAAATTCTGAAAAATTCCGAGAATAAGTTCCCAAAATCAGCGGGACGCTCACGAGATTTGAGTAAGCTCTCGAATAATAAGCTCTCGAATATCGTGAGCGATTCGCAGAAATTTTTATCCGTAGATCATGAAAAGGAAAAGATCAAAAATTACGCCCGCGAAAATACTTTTTGGAAATAACGACCGGAGGCCGGTGGAAAAGATCACAATTTCTGGGTGCCGGCCTCAAAAGAAGAAAGCGTAAGCAAGATTATCAGAGGCCCACCAGTTGGGACGGTTTTTGTGGAAAAAGTTTCGAGTGCAGATAAGAAAAATGGCGAAAAGAATGATCTAATCAGTTTATTACACTGGATTACTGGGGAAAAAGAAACAAGAAATTGAATAAAGACGTACAAAGCTATTGTAAATAAGTTTTGAGTCGTGAAGGTTTTTCGATACACGTAACATTGTGACCCATATCAGGGTGGATTTTCAGCAAAAAGTGAAAAATTGAGGTTCGATTGTGCAAATTTGGGAGGGGGTGGGGAAAATAAATACAAGAAAAGGAAAACACTGGGTTCAAAAACGAATGAAAGAATTATGGGAGAAGCACCTTGAATTTGAAGAGTTCGAAAAAGTGAAATTTTAGAAATACTGAACGTTCTAAGAGATGTGAATATTGACTTCTTCGTCAATATCGTCAAATGATTGAGAGTTCAGTGAGATCGGATCGTCGTAAAGTCTCGGAGCGTCGTCTCCACTGGAAGACGACATTTTGAGAACAGATTCTAATGGAGTTGCGTGGGCAGGAACAGCAGGCGGATCGCGTTCGAAAGCTTTGTCTCTTCTCGGCTTCATTGTCATGTAGTCATCGTCATTGATCACTGGTCTCAGTTCAGTGTCTCCGATTACAAGAGCGCCAGCAGCAGCACGGGTATATCTGAAACTGATGAATTGTGATCTGGGAACATAATGATTTCAAACTCACTTCAATGCACTATCCATTCTATCGTCGATGCCCAACCAGTCATCAGGTGAATGTCTCAAAGCAGTCAGAACATCTCCACGTGGATCTCTTCTATCCGACATTCTGATTCGATTCGCAGTCTCATCTGGTCTTCTGAATTGATCCGATGGCAGAGGATCTCTTCGGTTTTCTTTCGAACTTCCACATGCTGATGGAGATCTTGAGTATCTGACATCCGAGGAGTACGGCTTAACTTCAACCATCGGACGAGTTGATGTAGTTGCTGATGACGTGGATATTCCGATGAAGTTGGACGACTCGTTTCGGAATCCACGTGGAGGGAGTGGTGGAGGAACAACTGGCACCAGAACTCGAGTGTTTCTCATGTGAGGTACATCGCAGTGTGCTCCATACTTTGGATCTCCCTTCTTCTTGCAGCACTTCCACACGATTAATACCAAACAGAACATCAGAAGTAAGAAGACAATTCCGATGATGGCAATGAAGATCTCTGCTTTCAAAAGAAGCTCCAAAATGTTCGTGAGGATTTCTGACTTCTCACTGCACGGAGTGGATTGGAGGACACCACCCGTACAGTTGCAGATGAAATCAGAGCTTTCCAGAGAAGGTCTTGGAATCGAGATGCACTGTCCAGAAGATCCACACACGTTCTTCGAGCATGAAGACGTTTCGTGGTTTTCGAATCCTCGTGCTTCGCAGTGTTTTCCAGTGAAACCATTCGGACATTTGCAGAGATAATCGTTGTAGAATGGGATACATTGGATTCCGGTAGGGCATGGAGTGGATGAGCATGGCTCGAGGTCGATTTCACACGTGTCACCAGAGTAGCGAGATGGACATTGACAGCTGGAAAATGAACGATTTCATTAAAATCCTAATAGTCAAATACTTACACAAACTGAGATTTTCCATGAGATACACAAGTGCCTCCATGCTTGCACGGAAGATCGTTGCACGGGGAGGAAGTCAAAGCAGAGCATCCTGGTTGAACACCAAACAATTTCATGCCTTGTCTCGTTTTCAACACTTTGATTCCGTCTACTGAAATTGTTCTGAAGCATGCGGAGACTCCATCCGACAAATCTCCATTGTCCACTTTCGCTCCAAGGACCAATTTTTGAGAGTATCGATGCAGATTGACAACAGTCGATCCGATGGGACTAAAAGCTTCTTGTAGCCCATCATCATCAATGGTCATTCTAGTTCTTCTCTGTCTTCTTGAAATCGTGATCCTGTGCCATTGCCCGTCGACGATTGGAGTCTTCGATGTGACGATTCCAGTTCCGGTTCCAGCATCCCAGTGATATTCGGCAGTGCCATTGACCAATCGGAGCATGTGATAGTCGTGAATTCCACGACTCCACATGATAACACCATTCGGAGATGTAGTCTTCAATTCGATTTCCAACTCCATACGAGACTCGATCTCATTAGAGAGTGAGATTTCAAAGTAGCCATCTCCTCCGACAGATAGTTCGGCTTCTGTAAGCAGACAAAATTAGAAATCCAAAAACACTGTACAAGACACTGTATAGCTCTAATAGACGGGCACCCCTTTCCGTTCACGTTAACCAAATTTATCTCGTTTCTTGTGACAGTTTTGAGAATATGGTCAACTAACTAAATGTTTCTCATGTTGTGTTCAATATTTTTGTTAGTTAATGACTTTTGATAGCTGTAACAAGAGCCGAGAGAATTTTGATCAGAGGGGAGGGAAAGGAAATACGGTAGCAGAAAGTTAACACTCACCTTCCAAACACTTCCCATCGTTCTTACACGAAGGGACTAAGCACTTTTCTCCTTCCATTCCCAACGGACAAACACACTCGTAAGTGGAATTGAAGACAGATGGAATGCACATTTGCCATTGTTCACATGGAGACTTGGAGCACTTGTTCGTTTCCATTTCACACCGTTTTCCACCGAATCCGTCTGGACAAAGACATTGAGCTGAACGGTAGTGGAACGGAGAGACGAATGAAAACTCTTCGGTTGAAACTTTCGTCCAGTTATCTTCAATCAATTCAATGACTTCTCGACATTCTCCACGAAGACAGACTCCAGTGGTACACATTTCTGTTATCAGTTGGAAACGCATTCTCTGACTTTGATCGTTCATATTTTGGAAGTCGTTTTTCAGCCGAGAATAGACATGATCTGGCTTCAAATAGCCTCTTCCATGCCCTCGTTGAGCTGTCATCAGAACTTCGACGTCTTTCGAAGCGCTTCTTCTGCTTCGTTGACTTCTTTGTGAATCGGTGGAATCCACAGACTGTACACTTATCAACTGGATGCTGCTCTCATCGTTCAGATTCAGATGGTGTGAAATGACTCGCCGGAATTCCTTGACGTGATTCTTCATGAATTCATCCACTGTCATCGACCGAACTCTGATGGAAACTGCGTGGTCGAGGACGTCATTGTCGATTGAAGTGACAAGAACTTCCACGTAGCTGACAGTAGTGAACTTCCCATCCGTTACAGTCACATTGAAAGTGTGAAGTCCTTGTGGAATCGAATGATCTGACCAGATGTCTCCAGTAGTTGGGTCGACACGGAATGAATGGGTCGGACGAGATTCTTGCATCTGGGCTCTCGGACTTTGAATTGAACCATCAACGATTCCGAAACGAAGCAGTCCATTCTGGTCCTCTTCGTCTTCATCACGAGCCTTCAGTCTGCCAATCACCCCCTCTGGTAGCTCATTTTGCAATGTGTTCACTTGGATCCTCATCGGTCTCATGGTTGGAGCATGACGACTCGCTTGTCTGATGTACACTGTCAATGGGCAATCTGTTGATTTTCCTTTGACGTCTTTGGCAACAACTGTCAGCAAGTACTTGTCCTTCTTCCGATGCTCCAGCTTCTTCGCAATCAACAGTTCTAGTTTTTCATTAACTTTGAAGGATTTGGCTCCATCTCCTTGAACTTCCACAGTGAATGGAGCTCCATTCGTCGGACCGTCCATATCAGAAATCGAGAACTTCAGAAGACGATGTCCGATGGCTTCTCCCTCTTGAACAACTGCTGTCATATTACAGTCATCGAACATCGGAGGGTGATCATTCTCATCTTCCACGTGGATTTCTACCAAGGCTTCTGCCACGAGAGGAACCCTTCCGCCGTCTTTCGCGATCACTTTCAAGTTATATCTCTTGATTTTCTCGTAATCGATTGGTTGATTAATCAAGATCTCTCCTTGAGCACTGATCAGGAAGGGGACCAACGTGACAGCAGGAACAGAATTGGATGACTTCTCAGCTATTATTTCCAACTCGTACGAGACTGCTCCGAAATGTTCGCTATCTGCATCCGTTGCCTTCACAGTCAACACCTTTTCTCCGATCTTCGAATTCTCCTTGACCTTTCCGATGTACTTCTCCTTCTCGAATTTCGGAGCATTATCGTTCTCGTCCATCACAGAAATCTCAACTCGAGCCTCGCTTTCCAACGGCGGAACTCCAGAATCTATAGCGATTACGACTATTTTTAGAGTGGAGAGAGTCTCGAAATCAAGTGGTCGAGCCAATGTAAGAACTCCAGTTAGAGAATCCAAATGGACAAACTCGTTATGATCCGAAGCCTTCAACGAATATTCAATGGTCTCGTTGGCATCTCCTCCGAACGCTCGAAGACGTGCCAATTCGTAACCAATCGACTCAGATTCCATCACTTGCATCGAGTATGTTGACTTCTCGAATGATGGAGCATTGTCATTTTGATCAATTACAGAGACGATGACGATGGCTGAAAAAAATGGATGGAATGGAAATATTCGGAACTAAAATATTTACCATTGTCTTCAAACTTTCCATCGCTGGCGATCACAGTCAGATTGTAGGAAGAAGTCGTCTCGGAATCCAATGTCTTAACAGCAGTGATGACTCCACTGAACTCGTCCATTTGGAAAATTCCGTCAAAATCGTTCTCCAATCGGAATTTGATATCATCCAGATCCGCATCTTCTGCTACGATTCGAGTGAGATATTGACGGGAATCTTGACTTGTTGGCAGGTTCTCTTCAATCGAAACAGATACAGATTTCTCCTGGATTCTGGGTGGATTGTCGTTCAAATTCTCAATCAGTACGGTAATCTGTTCCTGGCACAATTCCTCGTTTCCTTGAAGGGTTAGCCGATTGAATTCTAATTGTTGAATCTTCTCGTAGTCGATTTGTCCTGGCTCCTTGACTTTGACAATTCCGTTTCGGAAGTTCATGACAAAAGCAGTTTCGTCTCCCACCAATTTGAATGTGTTGTTTGATCCGAGTAGACTGGATTCTCCAAGGACCACTGTTCCTTTTTTCGAGTTCTCTGGAACAATCACAGTCTTGTTGGCTTCTGGGCATTTTGCCTTGGACTCCTCAGCTGATTTCAGATGGATTTTGACGATAGTATTTGCTTGGGAAACTCCATCGAAAGCAGTAATCTCCAGGGAGTACTCTTTTTTGTTCTCCACAATTTCAGGACGTTTCAAAAGTAAGTTGTTTTCAGAGTCAATCCAGAAAACTCCTTCCTCGTTTCCTTTAGAAATGAAGAGCAACGAATTGTTGTTCGGAGCCAAATCATTATCCTTGATCTTGAAATTCAGAATCGGCGTCGTTGATGGAAGTGTAAGGTCAATATTGAATAGGTTCTTCTCGAATTGTGGTGGTGAATCGTTGACATCACTAATGGAAATTGTGAACGGAAGATCGGTATTGAATCCTCCTTCATCTGTGGCCCGAGCGATCAGTTTATAATGATCAGTTGTTTCTCGATCCAAAGATGAAGCGACAGTCAACCATCCACTATTCTCATTCATCTCAAAGTGTGGATCCTTTTCAACCAACGAGAATCGAATTCTTCCACTTGGAGAATCATCACGATCCATTGCAGAGAATATGGTCACGCTTGTCCCAACAGCTGCATCTTCCGATATCGTCAATTTCTCGTAGTCTCCATGGAAGGCAGGCGCATTGTCATTCACATCTCCAACATCTACAGTGACCGTGGTGATCGCATGAACTCCACCGGCTGAATCTGCTCGAATCGTCATCTTCCACTGCTTCCTTCTTTCTCTGTCAAGACCACTCTTTACGATGATCTTTCCTGTTGATCTTTCAACACTGAATGGAAGGTTTTCCAATTTCTCTGCTCCCGGAACAATCGTAAATCGAACTTCATCAATCTCGGTCTCCATCTGTTGAACACTTCCGATTTGGAATCCAATGTCGGCGTTTTCAGGAACAGAGAACAGATAGTGGCTGTTGGAGAACCGTGGAACTCTGACGCTCTCGCTCGCAATATTGATCTCAACTGTTGTGGTTGCATGATGTGGTGGATTCGCAGAATCAGTAGCCTTGATGGTAAGAGACAGTGTTACTCCTGCCTTGTGCTCCAATTTCTTAGCAACAGTGATCGTTCCTTGTCTCGGGTGCACAGAGAAGAACTGAGATTCGCTTCCGTCGAGAAGAGAGTACTCGATCTGAAACAATCAGAATTGTGAACTGGCTGTTACAAACCTTGAGCTTACCGTATCGTTTTCATCTTCATCAGTAGCAGACACCATCAATACAGTATCTCCTTCCTTCGCGGACTCCGGAATCGAAGTACTGTAGAAGGGGAGAACGAAGAATGGCGGCTTATCGTTAATATCAATGACAGACAGCGTCAACGTGGAGAATGCACGTCTTCTGGTGGCATCTTCCACAACCAATGGTATCTGATACTGTTTGTCGTTGTGGTAGTTGAGAACTCGAGAAACGTGGATTCTTCCGGTTTTCTTGTCAATCGCTACTGGCCACGAGTCCTTGTTGGAAGAAACATTTGAAGAAGCTGCCGATCCGAGAGAATAGCGAAGTGGAGGAACTCCTCCTTTTACAGTTACAGTCAAAAGAGCGGACTTGTTGACGATTCTGAAAAACGATAGAATTCCAGGTTGGGATCTTTGTTAACTTACGTATTCTCTAATGCACTAGCCACATAATGGCTCTGCTCGAATTTAGGCGGTGGCTGCATTGCTCCACTTCTGAGAATCTCGACCACAAGTTTTGCGTAAGCAGTGAACATTCCATCAGTGACAGAGACGTTCAGAACTTTGTTACTTTCCGTCATCAAATCCTCTTGCTCTACTTGTCGTGCCAGCGAAATTTCTCCAGTCGAAGATTGAATATTGAACAGCGTCTCATCTCCATCGACGATTTTGTAGAAAAGTTTGTGATTCGAATCTTCGAGAGAACTTGTCGTATCCATGTCAGTGGCAGACATGATAGTGATGAACTGTCCACTGATCGCTGCATCCGAGACTTGTGCTTTCACTTCTGGCCGGATGAAAACTGGCACTTCGTCGTTGACGTCATCGATGTAGACAATCAATTCAGCTTCCGAAGATAATTGCTTTGCAGATGAAGTTGCGACAACTTTCAGTTCATACTTCTGCTGCTTCTCGTAGTCCAACGCTTTCTTGATAGTAACATCACCAGTTTCCGAATGAATTTCGAATGTTGGTGGATCATTGTTCTTCAATTGATACTCCACCAAATCGTTCTCTTCAGACGTTGTAGATTTGACTGTTACGATTTTTTGACCAACAGATGCTGATTCCGGAATCGATATCGTGTACTTGTCTTGTTCAAACTTTGGCTTCTGAAGATCCGCTGACTTCGACTTCACAACAATTCTCACTTGAACTCTGGCGGTCATTTTCGGTCTAGTGACTTCTCTAGCTTCCACTTCAAAAACTATTTCAGATGTATCCAAAGCCTTCAAACTCTTCATTCGGACTTCTCCCGTCACGTAGTCAATCGAAAAATTACTGTTCGGCTCCACAATTTTGTATCCGATGAGTCCTCTTGATTTCGCTTGAAGTGAACTCTTCGCCATCACTTTGACAAGCACCGTGCTTTTCTTCGTGAATTCTTTGGAGATGATAGCAGTGTAGATGTTTTGTGAGAAAACTGGACGTGCTTTGTCGACGAATCTGATCTTCACTGGTTCCTCGATTCGGTGAACTGATGAATTGTCTCTGGCAATCAGCTTGAATTCGTATTCCAAGTCTTGATCTTGGATCGGAGGCAACTTTTTCGCAAGGACGACTTTTCCTCCAACAAGTTTAAAGAATTCAGGCATGTCATCAGAAGAGACTATGACTTGATCTCCTTCATCCTTGTCGATGACTCTGGGCTCCAAAATTACTGTTCCGATGTCTGAAGATCCGATAGTGACATCGTATGGAGTGCCAATGAATGTAGGAACTTCATCGTTCACATTCTCAACATTAATCAAGACCACAGCTCTTGCAACCATTGGGTTCCTCTCGCGAGTTTTTGCTTCAACAATCAATCGAATAACGGAAGAGACTTCACGATCGATGGAAACTCCTGTACTCGAGACGACTCCAGTTCCGTGATGAATGAAGAAAGCTTCATGGGGATTAATGATGGAGAAATGAGTGAGTTTGTCTCCGACAGTTGCAACAGATAAGATCACAGAATCGGGGGTGAAGGTGGTGTTCTCAGTGATAGATGTCGAGTATTCGGATCGAGTGAACTTGAATTTCGAATTGTCAGCTGCAGACGAAGTTGTCACTTTCATCGTGTAAGAAGCAGATTGATTTCCATCGGTCACAAAAACTTCAACATTGAATTGCTTTTTCTCACCAGAGAAGGCTTTCGAGTCTTTCACGTAAACTTTTCCAGTCTTGCTATCAACTGAGAAAGGAGATGAGGAATCCTTGATGAAGTATCGAAGTTTTCCGACAGAATCCACGTCTTCAGCAGTCTGTCCTCCAACTAGGACTCCTGGAGCAGTCGGGAGAAGCATCGTAACGTCAGTAGTCTTGGAGGAGAATCGAGGAGTTTCGTCGTTTTCGTCGACCACGGTGACCACAACAAGTGTTGGCATCAGAGACCGCCGTGGAGGTTGTCCCATATCGCTGGAATAATACGGTTGCAGTTCGGAAATCACTGAAAATTGTAAATTGAAACTTACATTGCTTGCACATAAAACGAGTATTCCTTGACTTTCTCATAATCAAACGCCTTTTTCGTACGAACTGCTCCGGAATACTGATCGATTGTGAACATATTCTCATCTTTAGCATTAAGCATTCGATATCCGACAAGTCCATTGGATCCAGTATCTTCATCAATTGCAGCTACAACTAGAGGGAGATGACGGCTAGAGAGGACTGAACTGCCGGGTGTCATATTCTCTCGGATGGTTCCTCGGTAGATTTGTTTTTGGAAAATCGGAGAGTGTTGATTCGTTCGGATGATTTTGGCAACAATCTTAGCAGAATCTTGTTGTCCGTCACCATTCTCCACAAAAGCCATGCATTCGACACTTTTCAACTTCTTCTCCTTGGTGAGCCAAGTCGCGAGATGGATTGCTCCGGAAAGAGTATGAACTTCGAAGAATGAACAATTTTGTTCCAGTTTATAGGTCACAGAACCGTGATGGAGAACGTTGAGAGCCAGGATCGGTGTTCCAGGTCGAGTTGAATCGTGAAGTGTGGTTTGGTAAACTTTCCGATCGAACTTTGCAGTTTCGGGAGCCAACTTGGAACTTCTGATGTGAAGAGTCATCTCATCGTTGAGAGACTGAGTGGCCGAATCACTTGCTCTGATTCGCAGAATCGATAAGATGTGTTGGAGCTCTGGATCAAGTGCACGAGTCAATCGAACTTCTCCACTTTGAGCATCGATTTTGAAAAGAGATTCTTCGTTTCCACTGACAATCGAATAAGTGACTATTCCATTCTGTCCTTGATCTTTGTCGAAAGCAGTCACAGTGGCGAGTACATCATCCACGGAATCACTGCAAAGAGAACATTACAAAAGATAACTTTAGAATAACTCACTTCTCATCAACGAACGCCGTTGCAGTATGAGCCACAAAGTATGGAGCATTGTCATTTTCATCCGTAATTTGAACTTTCAGCTTGATGAAACTCTTCATATTGGCTTGTTGCACTTGCATCACTGCTCTGATCTCTTTCGCCGTTTCGTAATCCAATGGTTCCATAACAATCACATTTCCGCTGCTCGGTTCCACACGAATCTTATCCTCCATTGCAATATTGTCCACATTGAAAAGACTATAAACCAATGGTTTGGTTCCGAGTACTTCCCCTGTTGCTTTCAATGTGTAGATTTGAGTTCCAACCGCCACTTTCTCAGAGACCATGGTCGTGTAGCTATCCGCGGAGAATGAAGGTCTTTTAGTGATTTGACGGGAAACTTGGATTATGACAGTCGTATGATCCCAATCTTGTCCATCAGTGACACTTATATTCAGTCGAAGTTCTCCTCGTTTCAACAATTCCACTTTCTTTGCCAACAGAAGTTGTCCAGTGTCTTGTCGAACATCGAATACAGAATCAGGGTCTCCAGAAGAGATCCCCCACCACAAATCGTCACCATCTGCATCCGTTGCTTCCAACTTTCCAACAGTCAGTCCAACTTGATCAGCATCAGAGATTGGAATGACATAATCTGATTTCTTTCCAGCTATAACAGGCGGCGAATTCTTGGTTTTCTTTGCCTTCTGACCGATCGCTGTCAAAACTACTCGAGTGGCTGCGAACTGTTGCGATGGAGATCCGTGATCTGTTGCTTGAAGTGTCAATGCGTAGCTTTCATCTCCATGAATGGCTTCAGAAGTCATGATGTTTCCATTCTCGTCGATCGAGAAGCGAGGGTCTCCTTCTGTGACGTTGTAGGACAGCTTTGCATTATCTCCTTCGTCGATATCAACGGCGAAGATTCTGAAAATATTCAATTAATAAAACTTTTGAAACTCGAGGCATACCTGCAAAGTTTTCCCATATGTTTCGACCGAACGTTGTAGTGATGCATAGTCTGTGTGAACGTCGGCGCATTATCATTCTCATCCAGAACATTCACAATCACAACTACATTCGAACACAACTGGGGCTCTCCTCCATCGCAAATCGAAACCCAGAGCTCATGTTCAGATTGTTTCTCTCTATCGAGCCGTCGGATTCCAGAAGTTGTTATATATCCGGAAGTCAAATCGATTCGGAAGAAAGACTGCGGGTCTCCTCGTTCTATTTTAAACGTTAGTGGAGCGGCTCCGTCGTTATCAACGTCATCTGCATCAGTAGCTTCAACTTTAACAATGACGACGTTAGCTGGAGAGTTTTCCAGAACACTTGCGATGTACATGGCACTCTTGGCAACTGGACGATGATCGTTTCTGTCCAGGATCCGGATGAAGACGTGGAGAACAGCTCGTCGTCGTGGGTCCTTGTAGAAATCGGTTTTGGAGTCTCTGGCTTCTACGGTAATCCAATAGGCTGATTTGGCTTCTCGGTCCAAGAGATGAGTGGTACGGACTGTTCCTTTCTGGTCGATGGAGAAATACGGCCAACCATCACCTCCAACTATACGATACTCCAGATTGTTGGCTTTCACTTTCAGTTCATCCCCCGTTTCCTTCGCCTCCACCATGATCACTTCGGTTCCGATTTCCGAGTTCTCGTAGACGCTGGCTTCTTTTGCAACATCATCGAACTCGATTGCAAGATGGTTATGAGCAATATCGACAAGTTCCACATGTAGATAGCATGTGGTAGAGAACATCGGTTCTCCGTGATCAGCAACTTCTATCGACAAATTAAAGAATGGAGTTTTCTGGTAATCTAGTGGTGATTTTGGAGAATGGATGAACAGACAGCCCGAGTGATGATCGATGCGAAATGGAACTTCTTCAGAGTTCATAGTGAACTTCAATTTCGAATTCAGTCCGACATCTTCATCGTAAGCAGCTAGACAAGAAACAAATGCACCATGTGGCAAGTCTTCCGGGATTCGAGCCTTTGAATGTAGAGACACACATCTCGGTGCATTGTCATTGACATCCTCAACAGTAATAGTCAGATTGGTTACTGTAACTTTCATCGGATCTCCTCCATCAGAAGCCACAATTGAAAAGTGATGGACGTCTTGATTTTCTCGATCCAACGACTTCAAGAGTTTGATGACACCAGTTTTGGAGTCAATCGAGACGACTGATGACTCTGCACCATTGTTGCCCAGTGAGAACTTGATTTTTCCATTGTTTCCTCCATCGAAGTCGTTGGCAGTCACTTTGAAGATGTCCTTTCCTGGCTTCTCGCTCTCACTAATTGTCACGTAGTAGGAAGGCTGAAAGAATCAGAACGTTTCTAGAGATTCCCTAATTTTGCAACCCTTTCCATCCCCTTTTCACCAACTTCATGTACATCTCAAGAAGCCTCTCTACACTATACAACAACAAACAACAAAACCATGAACTTCATTTCTCATTCCTCATTTCCATGTTTCCCCTTTTCAAGAACTCCCCAGTGTGCAACTAATTGGAAATTCGGAAGGAGGACCGAAACGAAAACTTTTTTATATGAATCGAGAGGAAAAAGAGTTCTAATGAGAATTCCCCTCCCGAATGGTTGCTCTTTTTTGTGTGATGACCCCCTCTTCCGTCTGTCAGTAAGAGGATAAGTGCATGTATGGTCCCTCTTCTTGTTTCCTCCACATTAGTATCCTTCCTACTTCACTTATGGATGATGATGAGCACGGAGAAGGCTCCACACATGGAAACACATTCTCTAAGAGGGCTGAGGAGAACGCATGTATCCATTAGTGAATGGAACAACAAGAAAAGAAGAACATTGTATTCATGTCATCGCGGAGAGAGAAAGCAGTGCAAAGCGAGTAAGAGCATATCCAATGGACGGAGAAGAGTCAGGTTTCATGTCGCGCAAAATCATACAAAAGTTTCATATTCTAAATTGGAATGTCTGTTCTTGGGTACGGGAAAAGGAAGACACATATGGAGCTCTAATTACACCAGAGATTCTGATAACTAAAATTCTAATTGAAAGAATCGTTGAGGAAAAAGCCTGAATGATTAAAATTTTAAACTTCCGAAATTCTCCAAAACTTAAGTTTCCTTTTTACGTAAAGCTGCATCTCTGCACACTTCGCCTAACTTTGACGGTCTTTAGCTCGGTTCTAAATAGGAATTTCAAAAAAGATGTCAACAGATGAAATGCTGCACGTAATAAGAACTACATTTCAGTAGTTGGTAACTTTTTTCCGAGATAAATCTTCTGTAAGTTGAAGTCGAGACGCTCGTGTTTTGCATACAAAGTATAAGCTCTATTCCAACCAATTCAATATTTTCCCAAGACTCAAAGAGCTTCCCATTCCAGCTCAAAACCATTTCCTTTCCAAGCCAAGTATACACCCATCCATTACATACTTAACTGACTAATCTTATTCTCTAATCCCTTGTTGGAAAGGGTCCTCTCCCAAACTCGTACAAACTAAGCCCCTTGTGCTGCGGTGTCAATTAATTATAGGATCATTACCCCCCAAATATTTTGGTCATGTTCTCCCCTCAACTAACCTCATCAAACTGTGGAGAACGATTGTTAACGTCTTTGATTCGGAGTTTCATGGTTTTCGTTGCTGATTTCACTGGATTTCCAGCGTCGACGGCACTGACTTTTAACTGAAATTTAACAAAAAATATGATCCAGATCTGACCAGGAAATTGGTCTACCTGAATTTCTATGACTTCCTGTTTCTCTTTCATGAGAAGAGTGAGATCCGAGGCTACAGAAATTTCTCCACTTTGCTCATCGACAGTCAGAACTTCATGAGAACTTCCAGCAACATCTTGGATCGTGTAACGGAGCAGACCATTGTACCCCATGTCTTCGTCAGTGGCTTGAAGTTTTGCAACAATCTGAATTCGAAATTAATTGTATTTTCCCATGATCCAACTTATAATTCAAAAGTTAAAAGTCCCTTGCCCTTTTGAATCCCTCTTTCAATCTCATTTCCCCTTTATATGATGTTGCCCTTTTCGCACATTGCAAATCAGTCAGAACTCTCTTCTCGCAGCTGCGTCGAGACAAATCATGGGCCATCTGTCATCTGTCTGACACCCCTCTCTCCGGAATAACGGTCCCGTTGGGAAAAAGAGTTTGGAAAGGATGTCAAATGAGGTGACAATTATCATAGTTTCGATTCGAGATAATATCAAAGAAGTGACACTTCACATGCAACATTGAGAATCCCATAAAACTACTAACCGTTCCGATTGGAGCGTCTTCGGTGACTTCGACGACTTCTGGAAACGAGGAGAAGATTGGAGAGTGCTTGTTTTCACTTTCTTGGATGATGATTGGCTTCGGTTTGGCCGGAATCTGGAAAGAGTGGGGTAATAAACTAATCATGTCCTTCGGCGGTACCTTTGTTCCATTTTTATAGAACATCAAATTCAAGGCAGAAATTCGTGATAACGGAAGTCCTAAATCAACAGCCCACACAGTCGCCATCCAGTTGTTTCCCTTCTTTGGAATTTCGATCAGAGTGATTTCTCCTGTACTAGCGTTGATTTCCAATGGAAGTTCACTGCTGATTTTATAGACAACTCTTCCGTTATCTCCCTCGTCTTGATCTGTGGCGTCTACCTTCACAAGTACATCTCCAACTTTTCCAATCGGGATTGGTGCCTGTCTCATCCACTTTGCAGACCACACTGGAGAATGATCGTTCGCATCCAAAACTTCCACGGAAACTTCTCTTTCATCACTCTTCCCTTTGATTCCATGCAGATTGACGACTACTTTGAAGTTGTAGTTTCTGTCAGACAAGTTGATTTTTGATGAGACTCTCAGAATGCCAGTCTTGGGGCCGATCATGAATGGGAGTGTGATATTCGAAGATGGATCAGAGTTCACGAGAGAGTATCGGATCAAGGAAATGTCATCTGGATTCTCCACAGTCACATTATTGAATCTCCCAAGAACTCTTCCAACTGGGCTCATTTCATCAGTTCGAATCGTCAGTTTCTCTTTGAAAACGAATTGAATGGAATGTTCCAAAAGGTGTTCGATTTGAATTGTGACTGTTTCGTTGAGAACAACATTTGGTTTCTTGCTGATCGAAAATCCACTTCTTCGGATGTAATCCTCTCCAATTGTAAGGGTGACATTGGTGTTTTTGGGAACTTGGGTTCCGTTTTTCTGAAAATATTTAATGTTCTGAAAATCAAGAAGTTTAAATCTTACCACAAACAACACCCATCGTACTTCTTCTTCGTTTACTTTTCCTTCCTTTTCAACTTCAAACCAATGCTCTTTTTCATTTCCTTTCATTCCTACTAATACATCCTTTGGAGCATCCTTCAATGTTATAGTGGCACACAGCTGGCGAGCTTTCAGAACATTTGGACTGATCTTCTTTTTGTCAACGGACACTTTCATTTTCTTTGGTGTAGTTTCACGGACCGTTATCTACAAATCAAAACAACATAAGATCATCTGGATGATAGAAAACTCACCAGAACATCAGCCGTCCAAACTTCTTGGATCACATTCTCATCGAAGTACAGACGAGATGCACGATCTTCCGCTTTCACTTTCAACTGATACTTCCCTGCCTTGAGGTGTCGAAGAGTCCGAACCCATCCGGTGACTGGCTCAACGATGAAATCATGAGACCGATTCACTAGAGAGAAGTAGATGGCCGAATTGATTCCAACGTCGGGGTCAGATGCTTCTACTTGGAGAACCGTCGAAAATGGTTCAATCTGAAACAAGAAGATTAGAATAGTTTTCAAACTGATTCTCACATCGTCATCAATTTCAGCCTCATATCCTTGCTCGTCAGCCAGAAACATCGGACTAGCATCATTCCTGTCAATGACTCGAAGATGGATCCGAGTTGTCGTTTCAAGGTTGGAAAGGTCCCTTCGTTTACAAGTGGCCTTGACGAGGATGTCGTAGAAATCCTGAAGGCTGGCGTTTTAATGACAAAAAAGTATGAGAAAATCCTCACTTTGAGTTCTCGATTCAATGGATTATCTCCTTTGTAACGGATTCGAAGAAAAACGAAATCTCCAACTTGCCGGGAATGTGCTTTGAAAAGTGACGACTTCTCTCCCTGAAATTTATTCATGAAACTTTCATTAAACCAAATTTCTCACCAGAATCTCGGCGACTCGAAACTTGCAATTCGCATCCTTTTCCGGGAGAGGAACTCCAATTTTCGTGGAATTCTCGGAGCGTGCATACTTTGAGCCAATGGAGTTCTCTTCGACAGATAAATTGTAGAGAGGAGACGTGAATTCGAATATTTGGGTCGAGGAAGAAGAAGAAGAGGTTGTGACAAGACTAACTGCTTTGCAGAAGATCAGAAGAAAAAGGTGGAACACCCGATGCTTCTTCATTATTAACTTTGATTAGTTTGAACAATGCAAGCGTTTTATGTTCCGTTCGATATCCTTCTCACTTGCATTTGGCAGATTTTTGTGTTTTCTGGAATCATTAGATTTCTGATTTTTAGTTTGAAGAGGCAAAAAGGAGCAATGTAAAATTTCCAATAGTTATCAGAAAAACGTAAAGTTCTCCGTTCGAGTAGTAAAAGTGTCAAGAGATAAAGTTTAAAACCACATCTGGTTCGGACCACCATGCCGACAGAAGCTATATTCAAAAAAAAAAGAGGGTGTTTAGGATCAAATCGTAGTAGAAAAGAGAGAGAGAGAGAGATTGGGTGTGGGCGAAAAAGAACGAACACTTTGGAACAAATAATGATGGCCGTCGAAAGACGGAGAGGTTGCGAAGAGAGACGAAAAGGAGAAGATGGAGGACAGATGGCACACAAGGCTAATAAAAAGCATATGCCTTAATAGGAGAGAGGATCGACGAAAATCAGTAATTACCGTAATCGTGGTTTATTCATCATTATTATGATTGGAGGGAAGAGTTCCTGTTTTTTGCAACACAAAAACTGGCGATTTCTTTATAGGATGACGACAGAGAAGACGGAGAATGATGTATTACCCGAATGGAAAAGCTCAAGAAACTTGGGAGGATTTCGAAAAGCCTTCTCTCATATTCCTAAGCAAACAGAGAGGTGTATAGGCAAATGTCATGATGGGAAAAGCATTGGCCCGAGAATATAATAGCCATCAATACATGAGAATTCGATATATGTATTGGCACAGTCTGGGCACTTCACATAGCATTTTTTGCATGGAGGGGAAGTTTGAGCGAAGGTTTATCTGCGGTTCAAGGTTTGGTCAAGATTGTAAACTGTCCGAAATGTGTTCAGTTGGAAATTCGTCTTCAACACATGACAACACCTGTTGCGCTTACTCGCCCTACTTTGAGCTCACTTGTCTTGGTTCGCTTTGAGAGTCTCAAAACGTTGTGAACTGATGAAATTTTGCTCATAATAAGAGCTACTTTTCAATATTCTCAATGCAAACCTAGATAAACGTTTTTGAAAAGCGGGTGCAGAATACCTAGAGACTTTACGCTAATAAAAGCTCAAACTTCGTGAAGGAACGCTGGAATTCCAGAAGACTCAAATCTTTAGAGTCTAACCTTCAAAAGTTTGGATCGTGTTCAACTCTGATCTGGACTATCTTTTTCCGCTTTTTCTAAATTTTTTTTTTTCAAAGCAAAATTTGGACGTACAAACCGTTTATTATAAGTTCTAAAGCAGCATGGGAAAATTTCTAAAATTTTAAACACCAACTGTATAAAAGATCATTCTTATCGCCCAATTTTATACAAAATTCCTAATATTTTGTGTAGGAACTTGGACAAAGAATGAAATATGAATGAATGTTGCTACTACAAGGCTTCCTCTCTCACCCCGACCAAAAACATTTTGTTTGATTATTTAGGTGATGCATTCCCTCTTCGTCATCTACTTTTTTCTAGGTCTTATAAAAAACGCAGTTTTTGTAACTTTAGGGATAGCTAGGACCATGTTTCCAAAGTAACCCTAAAATCTGGGACTGACTCAGACTCCACATAAACTTTGAAAAACTCGTTGGAGTATGTTTTCTCAAGCGATCAATCGACACTTGATTTCTAACATTTATAAATATAATATTTATTGATCAGATTTCTGAATACTTCACTCTCAAAAAGACCGAAAGAGACCGGGCTGCTCCCACAAATGCAAATACAGTGAGAGGAGGCAAACTGACCTCTCTCTCTCTCTCTTCTTTTCTCTCCTTTTTTCGGTATTGGCCAACTACACATGGGAGAGTGACTGTATGGGAAGAAGCACAATGTGCCCAAAGAGAAACAATTGAAACTTTTGAGAAGAGAGAAGGTGGAAATATAACATTACACCTCACTCGTTTTTTTTCTGAATTCTTCCATTCTATTCGCGTTCTCCTTTCTGTTTCTCAGTGCAGACAACAGAGAGAT
The DNA here is from genome assembly GCA_900536305.3 of Caenorhabditis sp. 40 LS-2015. Lineage (NCBI taxonomy): Eukaryota > Metazoa > Nematoda > Chromadorea > Rhabditida > Rhabditidae > Caenorhabditis > Caenorhabditis tribulationis. The sequence goes on along the minus strand of LR545303.1, from coordinate 113,406 downwards.
AGTTAACGATGCATTCATAATAGGTTCTTCCAAGGTGAGATAGGAGGAAGGAGATTGAGAAGGATTCCTGAGGGGACGAAAAAGAAGGGAGAATGAAGAGGAAAAGGACAAAAACCAGAGGAATGGAGCGGGTGGCATTGACTGGTGGTAATGGTACTGTTGAAGACAGGGAATCACGAAAAAAAAATAATAAAAATGAGACCTTCAAACAAATGAAAAAGGATCTCTATTGTTTCAAATCTTCTTCTTCTGGAGAATGAGAAAGAGAGAGTCTCAAGAGATTTACGATTGGTCAAACACTATTTGACATTCAGTATAGATGAAGATGTTTCAGGGATCGAGAGAAAATGAAAAACCAAAACACTTCTCTATTGATCTTCGCTGATAATTTCAGCAGAAAGAGTGCCCGAATGTTGAGTTAGGTCTAGAAGCTTGAACAATTTGAAGTTGTATGTCTTAAAACTTTTTGTGCCAGAAATCGAATCCAAAAACGGGCATTCATGGAACATTGATTTATATCCAACATATAAGGGGTTTTGGTTTCATAAACGAGAAGAAGATATGGAGATGAGAAACTGGAGACACGAAATGTCACAGTGAATCAAATCAAAAGAGTCCGAGGGAAAGTGATAGGCAGAAAGGAAGATAATGTTAACGAGCATGGGAATTCACTTCGGATGACATTTCGATTTCCTTTTGAGAATTCACAAAATTATCATAGTGAATAGAGAGAAATACACACACTGTAGTGTTAATTATGGGACTATTTGAGTAGGCAATGGGGCGCCGTAATGGGAAAAATTGAGATAGGAGGAGAGAGAAAGAGAAAGGTGAGGAGAAATGGATCGGAGGTACTGGAGTAATACTAAAAAACAGAGGTTTTCAGGATCGATATCTTATTCGATGGAGAATCAGTTAAAGCTCAAATTGTTAAAAAAAACGTATTTACTATTGACGACGAGCTCAATCCCAACCTTCTATATGAATATTTCCCGCGTTCTTCTAGCACTGGCAGATCAAATTGAAGTTAAAGTTAAAAAGACGAATTTCCGATCTACCGTGTTAAAAAAGTGCGCAGACGTTTTTTCATGGAGGTCTTCACACTTCCAAAATGTCGTCTCAGTCTGACCGTATTCATTTCGGTTCTCAGTGGGAATCTCAAAAAACTGTCAAATAATGAAATCTCACTCATACAATGAGCTGATTTTCTTAGTTGTCAACTTTTTGAAATTCTCAATGCGAACCGAGATAAATGTGAAGTGAGGGGGTTCAACGCTGTGTTGCATGCTTTACGGTTGTCCTAATATTTTCAGCTCTGGAAATTATGAAGTTCGGCATACTTCACAATTAAACTCAAAAATGTTTTTCTGCAAGACTCCTTGGACTACAACAAACCCATCAACTCTGATAATTCAGGAAACCAAAATTTTGATTGTCCATTATTACCAGAGAGACTACACCCTCAAATGCCATACTGAACTACATGAGGCAATAAATAGAGAATGAAGAATGAGCAACCCAACACATGCTCTCTTTCGAGAGAAGAGGTCGCCCCCATGTGTCGATCGGTGACAGTTACAATGACCCCTTACTCTTTAAAACGCCCTCTTCAGCTGCTCCTCTCGTGTACCTTTTCCGACTGTCACCTCCTCCTGTTCCCCCGGTTTCCGATACGATCCTCATAAACGAGCCATAACTGCTCAAATATGCATCTCATCCAAAACATTACGAACACATTGGGGCGAGGTGCAGTCCCCTCCGATAGCAAAAACAGCGTCTCCCCCAGATGCATAAACACGACGGCAGGTGTCAAACAAAAAGGTTTTGAAGTGGTTGACGGGGGCTGCAGGTAGAATTGAATTGGAAAGCTTGTTGTGTGTGGTTGGAAGCGACGAAAACGACTAGTTTGTACTAGCGCCTATAGGTGATGTGATCAGGATGATGATTCGTGCCCAGCAGCAGTTGTTTGGCTGCAGATCCGACTACAAACTGAATTGAATTGTATGCAAAATGTGTTTTTTTTTTCAGTTCACTTTTCTTGAATGAGAACGAATTGAATACTAATGTGCTAAGTTTACGGGACACACATCGTTCCAGCCTGAAGCTGTCAACTCAATCTCCTTTTGGGGTTGAGACTTTTTCAACATTAGTTAGCTTAAGGAAACTGCTAAACTAGTTCTTCCAACTTCTCATTAACAAATTGGATAACTAACCGTTTACGATGCCTCAGCCCCAAATCTAAGACTGTTACCTAACCCTGTCTCCACTTTGAACGTTTTCCTTCAGATGATTTTCTGATTTCTAAAATAGACCACGGAAGAATAGGAAAAGAAAACGTACAAAAATTTAAAAAATGATACTATGAATTAGATGGCAACCTAACAATACGAATACGGAAAATGTTTCAACGCAACATTTCTCTAAACTTTCCAACTATGGATCTTCAAGAAAGTGTGAAAATCAAATAAGAGACAGTGACAAAAAATGCACACCCAAAACAAGGAAATCGATCAATACACTGTCTCTCTCTCTCTCGTTTGAACAGGTCCGCTCACCATGGTTCGTTGGGTTGAGAAGATGGTGAAAGGTGAACCAAGAGACGCAGAACACCACAATAATGCAATTACGTCATTGGTGACCTTAGGAGGTGGACAAGTAGAAGAACGAACGGGCGGGCGGAGGAGAGGGTGACGGTTCGGGATGAGAATAAAGAGAACAGGAGGCACATACCGTTTGACTAATTAATGATCGAAGAAAACACGGATGCGATAGAAAGAGAAGAGAGCCCCTTGCCTTGAGAATAGGTTTAGGGCCGGCGAGAAACGGATACAGATTTAGGGGATCCAGACAGTGACTATTGTGTCTGATTTTCAGGATGAAAAAAACTTAAGGACGTTTCAAAAATAGTTTTATTAATATATTTGACACTGCGTTGTTGTAAAATTTTTGCTTTCTTTTTCAGTGCTGACAGATAATAATTAAGGACCTGATTTTTGATCTACCAGTCTTGAAAGTCGCGTGGAACATTTTCAAGGCAAAATTAGGACGTAGAGAGTTACCAACACTCGCCGAACGCTAAAAATTACGCTCTTTTGAATAGAACTTCAGTAAATGACAATATAATAACATGATCAGTTACCCTACCTCAAAAACAGAACTCATGAAAAATACTCCAATTACAAATTCTCGATTCTCTCTATTCACTATCGTACACTTAATAATTTGAGATTTTCTGAAATCTCTGTGAGCTGCTGTGAAAACACTTGAAATGTGTAATACGGAACCGAAAAACCACATTCCGAAATCAGTAGTTTTTCCTCGTAAATTCGCGAATTTTTCGACAGCTGAACGAAACCTTGGCTCTCGTGAGCACGCAACCATCACTAGTCAATATTTTATTCTCACACAACAAGTTGTGAGCAGTTTTGAGCCAAAATAATAAGAAAAAGTACAAGGAACCTTGTTGAAATTAGTGAACCCATACGCTTCACCAAGTTTCAAGAAGAAATGAAAAGAAGAAGAAGATGGAAAAAGAAGAAGACGTAGTAGAAGAATGTGAATGAATGGGTGAAGAGATGAAGGCGGTGGCGGAGAAGAAGGCCTTCCAAAAGAGAAGAGCTCTGACCGCCATGTGCTCTTTTTCTCTGTGCTCCATGTGCTCTCGACCATAGACAACATGTAGCCGACTGACCACTCTCTTTCATTCTTTTGGTAGAGGGGACCGCCCGTCTCATAGGAAAAGAAGGGCAAGGGACCTCCCACTTCCCGGAAAGAGACCTAAATTACAAGCTCATTTTGCTAAGTAAAAAGGAGATTCCATTAGCAAACATTTAATTCGAAAAGATGGGAAATCGGAATTTAGGAACCAAACGGAATCTGGAATATGCTCCTACAGTAAGAACCAGTAGGTAGATTCTGATCGACTGAACTTAGAAACTAAGGTTCAATTTGAAATATAACTGCTCGAGGATGTCGAAATACTCTACTGATACCCACTATAACTACAGTAAACTTCTGTCAAAACAAAAATGCATTAGCAACATCGAACTAAAAGTTTTGGGAGCCGGACAACTTTTTTGAGAGAATTCGATTTGTGAGCACTTTGTAAAGTCTTAACATTCGACCGGTCACTTTTGTAGTGTAAAATTTGAGTTGCGGTGACTATCAAAGCAGACTCTAGACAGTCATATATGTAAGCTTTCAGATACTAAAGAAAATCAAATCTCCGTTTCTACATAAATCATCATATGAAACGTACATCTGCAGTACTTTTATGAAAACAGAAGGGTTGGAAAAAGATAGTTGAAGAGTGAATTTGGAAAAATGGCTGACTCAAAATAAACAGTCCGCCAATAGAAGGACGGGTCATTCGAACAACTAGAAAGTGTGTATGTTCTGTAACGAGATAAAGAGAACCAGAATGAATAATTTCATATCACAACTTACAATAATTTTTACAACACCTGAGAGTGATTTCCAAAAAAGTTTTCAGTTATTAAATTGAAGATAGAGAGATGCTTGATACACTCATCGGTTCCCAAAAACATTTCAACCCATGAAACTACTGTTCTAGATGCTCTCACTAAATGATCCCCGAATGACTGAATCAAGTTATGATCAATAAGCTAGACTTTACCAGGTTCGATATTTTTTCGTCCTCTTTTCATTCTTATTGTTTATTGAAGAAAAAAACTCTTGGAAATATTACATTGAACAGAAAGTTTTTTGAAAATCGATTCAACACCTACAAGTTTGGCTCTAGTTTAGTAGTATTTGAAATCCGCTTCTAATCTAACGCCATTAAATCATCAAGTGATTCCAAGTATGGATGTAGAGGGGAAAGTGGCAATGACAGGTAATCCCAGTGTTCCAGGTCAGAGTGGGGCATAGAATAAGGAATTATTCTTTTCATTTTACAAACTCGTTATTGATTCAATCAATTTTATACACTTTCTCGGGTAGTTCAAACAACAGTTTTTAAGGCAAGAATAAATAGGAACGGATTCCGCTCTACCTGTCTCTACTATAGGTCCAAGTCTAGTTCAACTGCTTTTCAGAGACTCCCACTTTGAAAACTCATGATTTTGGATAACATGAAACCAAATGGTGATGTTATTTTGAAAGAGCAATTCATTGTCCCAACTTGTTCTCAACTCTTTTCAATTTCAATTATCTTGGTGTTAGATCGAGACAAGAATAAAAAACAATGCAGAAGGTGGTCCCGGTGCTTTGGAACGACAAACTTTGGAACAACGTTCATCGTACAGAGTGTGACAAAGAGCTTGAAACTTTAAGTCAATGCACCAGACGTCTCATACAGTGGAAAATATGCACGATTTAATTCACATCTCATTGAAAGAAAAACTAAGATATGCCCAGAAACTTTCTGTTCAATGTAATAATAGTCCAACTAGGAAGCCGTTTTAGGGTACCATTGAGAATTTTCTCGAGCAGAATCAGGGCTTTCGGGTGTGGGCTTCGAAGGATGATCTTTCTCACAATTGCAGCTTGTTGAACGGGAATCCATCATCTTTCGAAGCATGTTTCTTGATTTCTAGATTTTCGAATTTGTAGCCAAATAGCACATTTGAAAGCAATGTTCTGTATATGAGCTAATTTATCGAATATTCTCAGAAGTGCTACGAAACGGGTCTCCTGGTAAAAACCTTCTTTTTTCAAAGGGAAGTTCGGATAAAGCAACCTGAACTGATTTTTTTGATATGTGCTCATCTAGAACGATTCTGAAAATAGGAGAAAGATAAAAAACATTGGGTTTCGTTCTCGAACGGCCACTATCCATTACGCTGAATTGTCCTGATAAACTATACAATTTTTGAAAAGAATCTTAACCACAGAATGAAGAATAAACTTGCCCTGTTTATTACGATTCTCTGATAGTTTTCCACTGTTCTGTGCCCCGTTTATCGTGAGCATCTCTTCTGCAGTTCTAATCTCTTGACCCTTCGAAGATTAGGACGTAACGACTTCGGCAGTGGAGTAAAAGAGACACTTCTTGGCTTAATCACTCAAATGTTATATATTTCGGGTTCAAGTATAATCTCTGTCGCTCTTTTGTTCTGAAGGAAGAGGTGAGGATGACTAGAGATCTATAGGGACTGACTGAAACAGAGCACTCATGATAACGTTCAAAACCCAAGAGAAACAAATATTCCTTCTCCAAGGACTGAAATTCTCCCTGAAAACTGTAAAACCACATTCATAGTCATCTTCACTTCGCAATATGTCTCCAATTTTCAGACTTTTTGCTGTATTCATTGTTCTGACGCATCAGATTTCATGAATACGAAACAACTATTTTCAAGTTCAGCGCCCGTTGGCGCGGTTTTCTTCGCGCCATACGGTCGCTTATTGCGGACTTGTCAAGTGCACGCCGACGCACAATTGCACACATGGAAATATTCTAGAAAATACTCAAATTTCTTCATCCGAACACTGCTGGTTCTCATTGTTTTTCAGAATTTCTCGTCTTTCCTTTTCATTTGAACTTAACTTTAAAAATTTGGAAGTGTGTTTTCTTGATGAAGTGAAACCTGACCCGATTTTTTGCGAAATTCTATAAATTCCTCCTAAGAATTTTGAAGTAGATTCGGGAAGCTTCCGAATATTACAACAGCTGCTGTTGTTCCTGCCCGATTTTCTTCGTATTATTCATTCTCTTGGCTGTTTTCATCTTTCAGTTCAATTCCTTTTCTAACGTATCATTTCTGGAGTCTTATCTGTTCAATGATGATGTTCTAGTAGATAATTTCAGAGTGAATCCTCGAAGACTTGGTTAAGAAAATGGCGCAGGCATCTGCGCAACTACTGTTCGATGAGAGCGGTCAACCGTTCATCGTGATGCGCGAGCAAGAAAACCAGAAGCGTATAACCGGAGTTGAAGCTGTCAAGGTAAGATTTCCATATGAGAAGGTTTTCAGTGATAACTTATCGTTTCCAGAGTCATATCCTGGCTGCTCGAGCTGTTGCGAACACTCTCCGCACTTCCCTCGGACCTCGTGGACTCGATAAGATGCTCGTCTCTCCTGATGGAGACGTCACCATCACCAACGACGGAGCTACCATCATGGAGAAGATGGACGTGCAACATCACGTTGCTAAACTCATGGTTGAGCTCTCTAAATCGCAAGACCACGAAATCGGAGATGGAACAACTGGTGTCGTCGGTATGTTTGCTATAATTCATCGCTGGTTGGATTTGGACTGTTCTCACATAAATTTAAGCGGAGCGTCTTTCTCAAAATGTCCGATGAACTCATTCTGTTAGATTTCGAACTTCATCCTTGTTAATTGAGACTCAAGGTTGAGACTTCAAAGTAGCTATTTTATGAAGGACCTACCATTTTGTTGGTCTTTGCTGCTTTGAAATCATATTTGCGGTTCGCATTTTCTTTTTCAACTGTATTGATCCAAGTCCAAGCTAGAGAGGTTAATATTTTGGAGGAAATTTTTTTTGTTCAGTGGTTCTATAGTGATGGCTGCAATTTACCGCCGCGTGCGCGAAATACTGTAGATGATCTAACTATTGAGACCCCGCGAAAAAAAAAACACAACTGCGGCGCAAGTATTTTTAGGCTTTTCATAGTAAAAAAGCAGGTGAAACCTCGTGCGCGAGTTGCGTTTTTTAAATATGCTCCGCCCACTGTCCCCGATCGTTTACCCTTCCCCGATTTTCCTGGGGTCTTTATCTATTTCGAGTTCCCGCAAAAGCTAAAATTCAAAATACGTCGGGATTAGTTCATCGGGGCAATAAACTCGATGGTTTTAACAAAGTCCCTTACCTTCGACAATAACACCTGTAATTGTGCTTTCTGTTGGTTCAAAAAAAAAAGTAATACGGGCTATACTGCACGTATAAATTGACGTCATTCACCCGGAATTTGCCTGAAACTTCAGAGCTATCAGTGTGAGTCACTGGTAACCACTGATAACTCGCGAGTGATAAATATCATATTTGCAACGTATGAATTTCTATGTATTTCTCATCAATAATCATCGGTACATATTCATTCTGAAGCGTTTCGTGTCAGTACTCCTTCCAATTTTTACTGATTAGAGTAGTTTTCTCAGAATTTCTACCTCACGATCTTTGAAACAGTTTTTGTTTTTTCTTCGTCTTTTCGTCTCAAAGCTAAACACGTTCATTTGAGTCAGCAAAAATCGGGAAATTCGGTCTTTCCTATTTCTGTGAGCACACACAGTTCTCAGTTGAATGGGAGGGGGTCATCTCGGTTTTTCATTCTCTTCATTCACATTCTCCCTGTTTGCCCATTCTTTGATTTCCATTTTCCTATCATAAAAAAAGTCTTCCACCTTTCGATGTGATTCGTCTGCATAAAAAAAATTTACTCTGCTATACCATATGTGTGCTATAAACGTGGGTAAATATGGTATCATAAGCATTGCATCGTTAAAAATTCCAGTTCTTATCACGATGTTTCTCTGCTCGCTATTGAAAGTTATGGATTTTCGGTCGTTCTCGCCCACTTTTTTCGACGGATAGAAGAACTTTTCCATTTCTATAATCGAGGCGTCAAGTCGATTCGAGTTCTGTGGTTTCAGCAGCATTTTATCGACAAAATGAAAAAAATGAATATAAACTCCTGAATGGCCCCCTTCCTCACAATGGCCACTTATGCTTCTCGTAGTTTTTATGCAATGTCTGATGTCGTCCATCGTTTCCTTCTTCCATTTTTTTCTTCCCTTCGATAAATAATTGAGTGGTTGCTGTGGCGCGCGCTCCTGCGCTAACACTCTTTCTTTCACTGCGCGCCTCTTTTTTCTTCTTCTTTTTTCCCCGCAGCAAGTGTTTCGGCTTCCGTTGAGTCTAAGAGACAGACGAGACGATAATTAAATTGGTGTGACCAACATACGAGCGTGTACGCTTCATCTGAGCAACAATTTCCAGAAAAATGAAAACGAGTTTTAAAAATAAGAGGTTTTAATGCTCGATTTTTCCACTCGCACACCATATCTTTGAATTTATGATTTGATGGAAGGCGATTGGTTATTCATGCAGTGGCCGCCTCGTGATATCTTCGAGAGCTTAAGCAATGAATAATCGGATTGGATTCCCGGCTTCTTCTTGCTAGTATTAGACAACTCTAATCTTTGATTGAATTGACTTCAAAAATATGGATTCAAAAGTCAATTCGGAGTTGAATTCAAAGTTTCTCTGTGCTTACTGAGTATCTAGTTTTATTAAATATCAAGGCTGCTATTTAGTTTCTGATATCATTTAATTGAGGACTATGTGAGTATATAGTTTGTAAGGTACCCTGGTGAAGATTAGAAATCTTACACAAAATTAGGTGATGGGTCACGAGGTTTTTTGTTTTCTTGTTGTTCCCATTTCTGGTTGACATTGCATTCTCCTTTTTTCCATCAGGTGACGGCGATTTTAAATTCTATTCAAACTTCAAAAATTCGATTCAGTCGATCTGTCCAAAAACTAAACGGTTGTAGGAAAGGTCGTCAGGGCTGGTTTTTTTCACATGTTTTACATAGTCAGATTATTCATTCTTTCTGCCCTCGTTGTCTGCGCTAAATCGCCGATTAATCGATCGGAAATGGGAGTGAAAGGAGGTTATATTTTGACACGTCTGTCAATGATTAAAAATCGTATCCTTCCCTGTTACTCCCAGCTGTGAAACACTTATCCGAGCCACTGAAAGTTCGCCCTTTCTGTTAACATGCCCCTGAAAGTTGGGTATCGAATTTCCTGTGCGGAAAAAAGGTGCAAACTGGAAAATTGGTCACGTGTGGGAGTTCAAAGACAACGACCCTCACTCGTAATAAATTTCCTTTCGTTTATGCCCTTTCAGACTCGTACTCTTTTCAAGAGCTTTTGAATATATCGCTTTTTGCCTTCTCTTCATCCTACTCTATTACTTGCATGTTTTTTTCTTGCTCTTCATATCGGTTTTGGTCTCCGACACAAGCCCAAGGCCACTGAGCTATCTTTTTGTGCTGTGTGTCTCTTTATTCATCTTTTCCTCGCTTGCTTTTTCTGCTCATGTTGCCGTTTTTGCCTCTTTCTATTTTCTCGCTAACCGATTTCGTCACACTGGTTCAACGTTTTAGCGGTTTTAAACGCTTCTTCGCGTTTTCAGCAGTTTTTTCTAGTCAAAACATAAGTTTCGTTGCTAGTTTTCAAGAACCAGCCGAAAAAAAAAACTATATATGTGTATGACATTTCATTCTAATTTAATTATCTCTATTTTTTCACTGAATTTTCGAATATATTATAAAAATTCGAGCCACCGACCAAGTCGATTCCTTTTTTTTCAGTTTGATAAAAGTCGTGTTACCGTGCTTCAGTTTTTGGCTGCCACTTTTCTACTTGTCACGTGTTTTCTCTCAATGCATTTGTTAGAAACAAGTATCGAACCTGGGTTTGATCAATTTTCCATGTTGTTGAGTACTCATACTGAAAATTATTGTACGAACACGCGCCAGATACGATTTAACGTTCCTCTGACATTATTTCTTTGTTCTGTGCAGAGTATTTCCCTTCTTAGGGTTTTTTTTCCCCTTTTCTGTCACGGACGAAATCGTCCACGATGATAGAGACGAAGAGGCGGAAAAGTGTGTCAACCGCTTTTCACTCTTTTTCTCGCGTTTAGATGCTAACACACGCCTAAATTGTTCACGGTTTCTTCACGCTTTTTTCATTGTGTGTTTCGGGGTGTCTGGAGGAATTTCCCAACCTAATTCACATCCAGAATCTTGGTATTCTTACAGTTGTGGTGTCGCAAAATCCATTTTCCACTCTTTCAATAAACCAGACACAATGATGAGGATCCTTGTTTTTCAGCCAGAATCCTATTCTATCCCCGAGGAGAGATTTGTTTTTGATAGATCGCTGTCAGGAAAAGGGAATTGCCATCGGCAAAAAAAAAAAAACTAAATTTTCGTAGTTATTCATAAATGTGCACGTATTATCAATCAATGGAATAGTCTTACTGATAAACTGAGTGTTTTTGTTCATCGACCGGAAGATGCAAGCAGGTGGAACAAAACCAGGAATTTCCGCTAGGGTGAATCGAGTAAATCAAAAACGCCTTTTAAAATGTTTTCTCCATCTCTTCGTTCTTGGTGCTGTTTCGTTAACTATGTAAAGAAAGAATGATATCACTTCTCCGATTCCTTTCCACCTGTCTTTCGATATCAATTCATCGACAATCTTCAATCCGATTGGGTGCTTCTCGCGTCACTTTTTATCAAAACTTCATAGTTTTTACACGAAGCATTCAATTTTGATACTCATTTGTTTTTTCATCGAAGAATTGCCTTGTTTTTCGGCGATTATTCGTAGAGGTGGGCACAGGCAGACGCATTGAGAGCGAGACAAAGCTTACGTCATCAGCGGTATGTACAGTCCTTGTGTCTGTCTGCGTCTTGGTTCTCCTATCACTTGATCTATCGTTCCTTTTTCCTTTCCGTTCTTTGCTTCGAAGTGGGCCAGTGCACACTGCCCTCTAACGTCTACGTAACAAGCAGATGGAGGTATTGTCTGTCGTATTGTGAAGAAAAAGAGAACAGGACCATCATAAACTTATTGCGCAAGCGTCTCTCGGGTCAGGTGAACGAAAGGTTCGCCGTTGGGTCATATCTCCAATTGTATGCTTTTCTATCTCGCATAGTATATTAGGCTTCGTCGACTTGTAGTGCTAGATTAAAAATACAGTAAAGTTATTTTTAATTCATGTGTTTTATTAGCTTTGACAATCAGCAGAGGCGTTCAGTTAAATCTAGGTTGATCATCAGTTCTTTGTAAGTCGAACTGTTCTTGTCCGTCTCCTATTTTTGTGCAAACAGGCGTTATTACAAAAGAAAAGTCTGACGTTTTTTTTTTTCTCTTTGTGTACGCTGGCTCAATCTCTCCTGCTCTCTCCTCTGCGCCGTTTTCCACGTCATTCATCATCTCTCGATTTTTTCTAACGGTTTGCTCTTAAGAAAAGAAGAAGTATGTTGATTGTGCGCACTTTCTCCCTCATCTCCGCCACCGCGTTTTGGTTTGAATCTTCATTTTTGCTGATCTTTCCTAGCCACGTCATTCCTGTAGAAATTCCATAGATGTAGATATCTCGAAGTTGTTATTATAATTTCGCAGCCTATTGGCACACTTTAAAAGGCGCATGGCGTTACAAAAAACAAAATATGCGGTTTGATAATTTTTCAGCCAAAAAAGTGCACCATTAAACATTTGAAACATATCCTTTTCAAACGGAAACAAATGTCAAATCGTGGCGAAATGTCTCTTTCTATAACGTCATGCGCCTTTAAAAGTGTGCCAACAGACTGCGAATTCATAATATAATATTTAATTTTTCTCACTGCCCTCCCTCTGATTTTGTGGAATCCTACTGTCCTACAGTCATAAAACTATAACCTGCTACTGTTACATCCAAGATCCACACTCTCTTATTTGTTGACATGTGACGCCCAGACGCGTTTTTGTTGCTGCTCTGGAAGCTCAACTTACTGTTCAATTATTTTCTTTTTCCAGTTCTTGCTGGCGCTCTGCTCGAAGAAGCTGAGAAACTTATCGATCGCGGAATTCACCCAATCAAGATCGCCGATGGCTTCGATATGGCTTGCAAGAAGGCGTTGGAGACGCTCGACTCCATCTCTGACAAGTTCCCGGTCGAGAATCGCGAGCGCCTCGTGGAGACGGCACAGACTAGTCTCGGAAGTAAAATGTAAGGAAGCACACTCTTTACTTGCCAACATTATAAAAATCATTAAATCTATTTAATACATAAGTGGGACAACTCCAGATTATCTAGCCTCTGAATGTTTTCAGCGTGAACCGCTCAATTCGCCAATTCGCCGAAATCGCTGTTGATGCTGTGCTTTCCGTCGCTGACATCGAGACCAAGGATGTCAACTTCGAGATGATCAAGATGGAAGGAAAAGTCGGAGGAAGAATCGAAGATACCATTCTTGTCAAAGGAATCGTCATCGACAAGACCATGTCGCATCCTCAAATGCCGAAGGAGCTCAAAAATGCCAAGGTCGCCATCCTCACCTGCCCATTCGAGCCACCAAAGCCAAAGACCAAGCATAAGCTCGACATCACCTCGACCGAGGACTTCAAGGCTCTCCGTGATTATGAGCGTGAGACATTCGAGACGATGATCCGTCAAGTTAAAGAGAGTGGAGCAACGTTAGCCATCTGCCAATGGGGATTCGATGACGAAGCAAACCATCTCCTTCAAGCCAACGACTTACCGGCCGTTAGATGGGTTGGAGGACCAGAAATCGAGTTGTTGGCCATTGCTACTAACGCTCGCATCGTTCCACGATTCTCCGAGCTGACCAAGGAAAAACTTGGAACTGCCGGACTCGTTCGTGAGATCACCTTCGGAGCAGCCAAAGACCGCATGCTCTCCATCGAACAGTGCCCGAACAATAAGGCTGTCACCGTCTTCGTTCGTGGTGGAAACAAAATGGTATAAAATTTAATTCACCATGTTTAAATTCACAGTTGATTTCAGATCATCGATGAAGCCAAGCGCGCTCTTCATGACGCTCTGTGTGTTATTCGAAATCTTGTTCGCGACTCTCGCATTGTTTACGGAGGAGGATCTGCTGAGCTCGCTGCTGCTATCCAAGTCGCCAAGGAAGCTGATCGTATCGACGGAATTGAGCAATATGCTTTCCGTGCATTCGCCGATGCTCTCGAATCGATTCCGATGGCGTTAGCCGAAAATTCGGGACTTGCCCCAATTGAGGCTCTTTCTGATTTGAAGGTAAACTCACCTTTGTCCCATTCTAAATGAGATCTTTACATATTTCGAAATACGAAGGCCCCTTTTCTGTAAAAGAACTTCAACTTCTTTCTCTCTCTCTCTCTCCCTCTCTGCGCACTGCTTATTTCATCTTGTGGAAAAGAGATTATCGTGTTATCTCTCTGATAATCTATAATGTCTCTTCTCCTTCCGATGACAAATAATCTGAGTAGAGATGGAGAAGGAATAAACACCTTGACATCTTTTCACCATATATACTTTCCTCATCTGATCAATTTTACAGGCGAAACAGATCGAAACTGGAAACTCCTTCCTCGGAATCGACGCGGTCTTCGCAGGAACTAACGACATGAAAGAACAGAAGGTCATTGAAACTCTGTTGAGCAAACGCGAGCAAATTTCACTGGCCACTCAGGTTTGTCTTTAACAATATAGAGCTATTACCCCTTGATAATTCATCCCTTCAGGTGGTACGTATGATTCTCAAAATCGACGACGTTCGTGTTCCGGATGATGAAAAGATGGGGTACTAAGACGATCATTGAAGGTTGCGATAGATTAAAATCTTTCGGTGTCTATTGCCCCCTTTGTTTTCTTCCCGTTTGTTCTCAATTACTCTCTTTTCTTTAAAAAAATCTCTTTTTTCTCCCAAATGCTATTACCTTTTCGTATGTTTACTTTTAAAATGCTTGCTCCCAGTTATTCTTTTTTTTTTCACAACGATACTCTATTGTCATTTTGTTACCATAAAGTTTGTTGCTGCTTTTTCCGAGTAGAGGGAATATTCTGTTCAAATTTTACATCCTGTCACATCCATTTAGCGATGTTCAGTGTTGATTTCTGTGTTTAATCTGCTTTGCTCTGTGATGACAATTTTTTCATTAATCTCTTCTAATCTCGAATGGCTTTTCTCTGATTTCTCTCAATCATGTAACAGAGATTTTTATAGTTTTGAAATCGATTTGTGAAGAGGAAGGATTCAGGAAGACGATGAACTCGACACCCCGCGAGCAACTTCTTCACTGATATTCAAGGTAAGTTACTTCTTTTTTTTAAGTTTCTGATGTTTCGCTTGCGATCCTGTTGATCTATAATCTTATTGATGTATTTTCCGAGAGGCGTGGAATTTCATCGTATCTCTACTACATTTTTTTCTGGTTTAAAATACATTCAGATGAGAATGTAGTCCTCTGATTCCATTCTCCTATTATTCTCATATTTCTCGCTTCTAGGCGCCAATACAACGAAGAGATGTCGGTTGTCACAAGCACAGGCATGCAGTCGGATTCAAACAAAAAGGTTAGTTCAGTTCAGAGAAAATGAGCGAGAAATGTTTTTAAAGGTTAAACTGGCTGAAAGTTTTGAAGCTCATTAAAGTATGCCTAGACCGAACTCTGGTTTTTGACAAATAGGCTCAACCTCGAAACTCAGCTTTTTGAAGTCCGAACTGACCACCTCGCAGTGAGTAAGAAAATGAGAACCTCAGACGATGAGAGAATTTTGAGAAGGTGAAAATGACGTAGACAACAAGTCAATCCTCGTTTTCCTCACTTGTTTTCTCTTCTCTCTTTTCCCTTCGTTTCGTCATCATCATTTAGGATTGCTGTGTCAGAGGACACTCAGTTGCGGGGCCACTACCCTTTTTTTTCTTCTTCTCGACGCCGTCCCAGCAAAATATCGGATTTCCTCTCCTCCTGCCGTCCGTCGCCTTTTTTTTCGGTCTCCAAGATCGAGAGTCATGACGATGAGATGAGTCCCCCGGCTGAGCACCGGGCAACTTGGATGTGTTCCCTGGTTGTCCGAATTTGTGTTGTTGCTCTTCAGGCACGATTTATGGATTTCTCCCCGTTGTGGGAGTCTCCTCTCTCTCTCTCTCTCTCTCTCTCTCTGAAAGCAGCCAATATAAATAGAGGATTTCTTGCCTTCTTTTTTTCTACCTCTGCGAAGTTTGTTTTCGAAATAGTACGTCAGATTGGGCATAACATAAATTTTCAAGGACTCGTATTTATGCTCAGAAGTTATGACTACCCACATATTACCTCGTGACATTAACTTTCTTGCTCAATCTCCCCTTTTTGCCTAGTTTCCCAATCTGCACGTTTTCTCTGAAGAGTTGAAACAGTGAGACCACGGTCGACCCATTTCACCCGGGCTTATTCGAGACAGAAACCTATTGATGGTAATGGGCTGGCATGTCTTCATGTCAGAATTCATCAAGCAAAAAAGAGGTTGCCTTCTCTTTTTCTTCTAATTTGAAATGCATAAAAGTGCTCACTGGATGTCAGTTGGTCTGTGCTCTTTTTTGCCGCCTTCATTAACATGTGAATATCATGGATGTTTCTTCTATTCCTTCATCTTCCTCTTTCACGATGGAGAGCTTCAAAAAATCACAGACTCCTCAGTTTGATGACTAAATTGTCGTGGCTTTACTCCGTGTCTCCCTCCCTCTTCGTCCAAAGTCCAGCAAAACGGTGCTCACTGCTCAGAGCTCGTGACTCCTCCCCCAACAATCGCAAAAAAGGTGAAGAGAGGGTGGTGCCTAGTGCCGGAGAGAAGGGTGTATTTCTTTGGCAAAAATTACCAGTTTTCTCTCTAGATTGAAGCTTATCTTCTCATTCTCATTCTCAGAACATAACAATGTTGGTTCTATCAAACATTTACCAAAAATTGTTTCCGTAGATTTGACAATCAATTCAGGGGTTTCAATTCAATTTTCACACGATGTTCCGACGTCTAGAAGATATCATTATGTTCAGTGAAGACGGGAATTGTCTGTAGGCTAGAGAATCACTGAAAGACAGAGGACTGATCTGATTTTGACATCTTCCACTTCGTGGAAATGAAGTCTTCTTCAGATAGTGAAACGTTCGAAAGAGAAAAACAAAGCAAAAATTTTCATTCCTATTTCTCATTTCTGTTCTGTCAACGCTCCCTCCAATTTTCATCACGAAGTACTCGTCGTCGCATGCTCAATTTCCTCGCGTTTCCTATTTCGCACCCCTTCATCTGAACTTTTCACCCTCTCGCGGAAAAGAGTTTTCCTGTTATTCAGACCAAAAGTTTTCTCACGACAATTTGTTTTTTGGCATTAACTTGAAAAAAACGCCCTCATTCTTCCTCAATAACTCCATTTTAATCACTTGATAACTCTCCACTATCAGTCAGCAAAAACAGTGTATTTTCGACTGATAGAAACAAACAAAAACAAAATGACATCATGTTGGAAAACCCCTTCTATTCTTTCTCCTTTCACATTTTCTCACTTTTCAATCTGACAGTCTGACAGTTTCGTTGGTGACGTCAGAAAGGAAAAGACAAAATAGAAGATCGTCACGCATCGAGGGAAGCGCCCCCATCCTGCTGATTTTTGTCGATCGCTGTTATCATATCAAGAAAAAGATGAAAGTTGGCAGCAAAGATTCGTCGTCGTTTTTCGCGGCGTCCATGTTGAACCGATGTTGGACGCAAGAATCTTTCAAATTCATCTAAATTGTTTTATCTGTTTTGACAATCTTCTTCGTGGAAATCAAAAGAAATCCGGATCAAACTCACAAGAGATTTCCAGACAGAAGTGTTGGACAAAAAAGGGGCGCAAAAATCTGCTTGGCTCACGTGACTTCTTCTAGTGGAGAGTGCCTGAGCTTATCTAATCCCATCTCCCGTTGATAGAATAACTTCCGACAAATTATGTTCAAAGTGATCAAAGAGTCGTAGGGCACACTTCTATCTTTTTTTTTGTTCATCAAAGCTCATTGATAGATTATAATTCAATTAGTCGTCTTTTCATTCTAGAGTACGCAGTTTGAGAAAAACGCCAGAGTTGTGTCGGCGGATGTGCAAGACTGATAGTTTTCGGTGCTGTTGAAATTCACAATGTTTTTCTCGAAGTGTAAACCTCGAAGGTGTAGGATGCTCTCATGATCTCTGTCGCCTGAAGCCGTATGATTTTGCAAAAAAAGCTAAACTCCAGACTTTAAATTCTAGTCTCAATTTCGAGATGTCGTAATCCCCGTTCGTAACTATCATGTGTTCTTCGATCTTCTCTTTTCCCTCCTTGTTTTTCTAACGTCTTCTAAATACCTTGTCGTCCTTGATCAGACTCTTTTCTCTTTACCTCGTCACAATCATCATTTTTCCCCCGGATTCTTCTCGCTAATTTTCAACTATTTTCGGAGATTTGATCAATATGAAAGATCATGGCCAGCATTAAAGGTTCATTGTTTATAGCTTCACCCTCCAGTGAACCATACGCTAAAATCGCTATTATTGTCTGATCATCAGCTACAGTAACTTACTTTTTATCAGCTGTCTCTGTCATCACTAGAATTGTCATGTGACGCGCGAACCAACGGATTGAAATATGTTCCGTACCGCCTCCATTTCCCTATTCGCATTTTTTGATCTCTCGACGGTTTTCGCCCGTTTTTACGACGGGGGTTTTCTGACTGCAACTTTCTGTCGACCTATTGACGTCACCTCTAGGTCTACCTCCTCCATTTTTGTCAATTCTCCACAATTCGGCGGGAAGTTTTTGATGGGGAATTGATAAAAGACGCTCTGGTCAACTGATGTCACCCTCTAATCACACATTTCTCCGGGTATCATGTCAAACATAATTTCCGTGTCTTTTTTTCGCTCTTCGTTTTCGAATCGTTTCCATTCCAATCTGGAATACGTCTTAACTTTTGAATCAACTTTCGTCGCTTTCTAGAGCTTCGGTCGTTGAATTGAACCGTAACGGATTGATGAGCTGCATCGCTGCTGCTCCTCTGGCAGCACCTCCGATGGCGATGATGACATCGAACGGATCGCCTCCGGTAACCGGAGAGCTCGATGTGGCAGCGGCTGTTGCATCGGCCGCCGCTGCGTTGATTAGTCCGATGGTGATTCCGACGGCTATGCAAAATGAAAGAGATCTGAAAAATCAAATGATCAATAATTATATCCATTTGTTTGTAGAAAAGGTAATCCAGAAGATTGAATGAAATTTGAATACAATAAGTTATAGTTAAACCGTATAATACAACCTTCCAGGCAACTCTTTAAAATTTTTTTTCAGCGTGTTCAACTGATGGGTGACCCGACAACTTCGTCGTTTGGACTCGAAACTCCAAATCCAAAACTAATGTTCACTCCTCTCGACTTGCCCACGACAGCTGAGTTGATGCAACGATGTCTCGCAGTGAATCCCTTTGAGGCAAAGTTTCGAGAAGCGAATCAGAAGATCAGTTCGGGGAGCATGCAGCCGAACACTTCCGGTGCAAACCGGTCACTTGAGGCATTGGAAGCAAATGGAACGGCGCCATTCGCAGGCAGTAATCCTGTGTCGGATCTTTTGCTGAAAATCCCTCAAGCAAGTCTTCAACATTCACCTGGCATCTTCACCAACATTCAACTGTTGACTACCACGGGAGACGGCGAGGGAACGACCCGAGAGAACTTGAAGACCGCTGATATTTCCAAGCTCCTTTCTGCGGTAAGTTTTCCATCAAAAATCGAGCGAATTTGATAAGAAATGTGGCATGGTATTGGAAAGAGAGAATTATGACTAATTTGTGGCTAAATTTGATGTTTCTGATAAAACATTCTACTGATTCCTAGGCAAATAGACAGTCTCTTATCAGCTTATCAATAACTTTTTTCAGGCTGGTGACTTCTCGGCTCAAGCTCCGCGAACTGCTGATGTGTTAAACGCAGTTTTGGATATGCACTCTGATCGTTTGCACACTATCAACTATCTGAATAACAAACCAGATTTCTCGGCACTTCTAAGATCTCCACCATCTTCAGCTCCAAACTCAGCATCGGTTCTCACTAATGCAATGATGATTCCATCAACAAGTGGCGCATCTGGACCGATGCTTCTAGCTCCTCCAAAGACTGTCAGCTCATATCATTCACCAGGTGCATCTCAACCACCATCGACTCAGAAGTCACCAGCTGATGTGAGTTGGGAAATGAGTGGTGAGAAGCAGATCAAGAAAGAGCCACAGTACTATGGAGATGAAGCTATGATGCTTATGGAGAGGAACAAGTGAGTTGCGCTTGATAAGAAATTGATTTCGATGTTCTTCATTTCAGTATGTCGTCCTCTGGTTCTGATCAAGATCAAAGTACTGTGTCTTCAACTCCCCACCCAGCACCATCTGCTACCACAAGTACTGGGAACCCAGTCGGACGTCCGCAAAACGGAACCCCTGGAAGAGGGCGCGGCCGAGGGAGAAGTACAACAGCTGATATGCAGCCAGATGAGCGAAGGAATACTATTCTGGAGCGAAATAAGGCAGCCGCTGTCCGATACCGAAAGAGAAAGAAGGAGGAGCATGACGACATGATGGGCAGAGTTCAAGCAATGGAGTCAGAAAAGAACCAACTGCTGGTAAGAAATGAATTCGGTTGTGATTGCTACGTTGTATTAGGCTATTCAGACACAAAATCAAGTGCTGCGACGGGAACTCGAGAGGGTGACTGCGCTATTGAATGAACGAGAGTCCAGATGTGTCTGTTTGAAGGGAGTTCCTTTGACCGATGACCCAGTGAGTTGTCAAATAACCTCGGAAACTTAATTTCTCCTAGAATTGTTTACAGCATGCCAACCGTCCCGGCGTCAACGGAATGTATTCCGGACCATCGGCTGATATGCTGAATGGAATTGGCCAACTCAATGGAATGCATTTAAAGCTGCCCAAGCTATGATGCATTTCCTATTCTGCTCACACTTGTCATTATGCTTTCACTTTTTCAGCTATTTGTTCTCTTTTCCCGATTGAATCTCATGAAAATTATGTGTATTCCTCCATTTGGAACCCCGATCCCCGCATCAAAACGTTTCAAGCTTTTCACGTCGCTCATACAAATTACTCTGTACACTTTCTTTTCATGCTAACTCTCAAAATCTTTACATGTATAAATGCATCCTGATAACCGTTTAGTCCAATCACTATTTTTCCGAGCAATCTCAATTAGTTTTCTCTTGAATTCCCCCAATCTCCATTTAGTGTTGTGAACAAACGAAATTCTTATTTTTTTTTGTGGTGATTTTTGAAAAGTATTCAAATTTTACAAGCTGTTTATTTTGTGTTTCTGTGCCCTCTCCCCGCCTAGTCCTTAATTCATAAGTCATCCGCTCTAGTTAATTCTTCCTGTACAAAAATCAAAAAGATTCTAAAATCAAAAAAGTTTGTTTATGTTCCTGGAGACAAGATTTAGGCACCGCGTAGAATAAACTCCTCACTTGTCCTCCATCCTGCACCTTTCTATTATTTTTGTGACTTTCGACATACACGAAATAAATTATTGCACCCTCTTAATGTCATGACCAATACGTTCAGTACACATTCGGGCAAACCACGCCGCGCATCTGAGTGACAAAACAACACAGAATAATTCATTCGTTTTTCGCGGGTTTTCGTCCCGCCTGAAACCGGGTGGAAACGCCACGTCATCAATGACAATGACTTCGGTCCGAAATGAGCTTACACCCAACACAGAGAGCCATCGAGTGTTTTCTTCCTTTTTCAGTCTGAATGATGATTTCGAGTGTTCCAGTCTAGAAAAGTGGTTTAGAATCACACTGAAAAGTGAATAATTTTATGAAGTTTCGAAAAGTTTCTGATTTCCAAAAAGGAAGTATTGACAGTCCGCCAATTTTGACGACGCGCTCTATCTCAATTTTCGCTGCGAAATTGTTAGCACTTGTCGATCAAAACTCGGACGTTTGAGATGTGAGTCCACTCCGATCTACCTGACAAGGAGATGGCACGAGTTCTTGAGTTGAACTTCTGTCATAATCTGGGTCAAGAGGAAATCGACACCGAAGTTTCTGATTCTGAAAGCAAAATCAGCAAAATGCTCATGTGTTCGAGTTGTGACCTCGCAAAGTTGAATCCTATAGTGATATTTGACGTGAAATTCCATCTTTCAAAAAATCTACCTCCAATATCACCGTAAGATTCAACTTTGTGAGTCGTAACTCGAGTCATTTTGCTGATGAGGAATATTTTCGAATTAGAATTTCAATAAGATGTGGTGAATTATGAAAACATTTCATCAGTTGACAGCTTTTTGAAATTCTTGGTCAAGAATTATCATGACACAAAACAAAACTTTTTATTTTTGATTCCACATAAGAAGAATGATTCATTCTTATGAGACAATAAATCCCTTTTTGTTCCTCAAAATCTAGTTTTTATCTCTTCAACCAAGAGTAATGACTATTTTTCTTCCAGTTTTCTCGATTTCTGCAGTGATTGTTTTTCAGTTTGAACTAATCAAAAACTAAAATTCTGGAAAGAATTCATTCTACCTTCTGGTTATTTGATTCGATAATGTTGCCATTCTCGGAATGTATTAATTTGTCAGACTAGCGGGATCATAAAATATGGAGAAAAGAGGCGGAGAGAAGCAGAAAATAACATGAATTCTATGAGGGTGGAAAACATTCCGGAGAAGTCATTCGAAACCATTCTCAGAAACATATGGAGAACCAAGAAATCCAACTCCTTGTTTGATGAATCAAAAAATGTCACATTTTATTTTTGGTGCTCTTGTTCCGCGGAGTTCCTGAAACGAGATTCCTCGGCTACACCAGATGGACTTTTATTCGTAACCTGGTTTTTTAGCTTAATCTTTTCAGATTTCTTTCAATACACATTAAAAAAACCTGTCGAAATATTCTAACTTTCAATAGCCTTTAAGTCAAATTTTGTTGCAAGGTTCGAATCCGCAATATACATAAAAGACCGCAAAGTAAACCACATTCCAAATTGTGATCTTCCAAAAGACCATAACTCCCTCCCAGCTGAAACCCACGTCACCTCTAGCTCTTTGTGAATAATCTGCATTTTCTAGAAAACAAATCAGGCGGACGTCAGAATAGAGCAACAAAGCGTCAACCATTTTTTAAGTAGATCATCGTGTCATTTTGCCTCCCGAATGTTGTCTACATGATGATTTGAATTCCGATCATCCCGTTTTATTTTTGTAGAGAGGAAACGCCACAGTCTTGGTTTTCTGAACTCGGTTTCACTTCTGAATATCACAAAAACCGAGGTTTTCCGAAAAAAAACCTTGAATCTTTCGGAAGAAAAAGATTAAAAATAGAAAGCGAGGGCGAGAGGCTTTTCACCCATCATAACTTTCTGATGACAGCTTTATATTTTTGCAAAATCTTCGGCGTATTTTTTGTTCTATTGGATTCCGTTTTGCATCAAAAAGAGAGCCCTCTGGTTCCTCCAACTGAGATTGTTCATCTGCTTCATTGAAAAAAGTAAATAACATTGCTGGATTTTCAATTACACGGTCATAACTCGAATCTCTGGAGAATTTCGCAAACTCTTATGCTCGATTTTGAATCTGTACGGCCGGCTTTTCTACTTTGCAATTTGAGAACGAGTGTAACTTCTTCCTAGATCTCTGTGGACAATTCCACTATTAATCTGGAAGTATGGTTACATTCACCCGTCTTAAAATGTCTCCTCTACTTTGTAACTTGAGAATGTGGTCTTTTCTGTTCTTATATGAACTGGAATCAAAGTGTTTTTTTTTGAGTGATAGTTGCTTTCGAAGGGGCGGAGCTGGCTATTTGGTGCTATGGATTGTATGGTCAACGCCACCTGCCTTATTCTGTTTCAAAGTTTCTGAATTACAGTAAAAACGCAAACTTTTGGCACCTGAGGAAAATAATTTGACTGCATATATGTTTCCGTATTCCAGACATATTCCAGGAATCTTGGGCACTCAATTGAAATCTCATTTCTATTTTCGTGGTTGGTTAGGATGATTTAGCTGCCAATTTGGCTCAAAAGAATCCCGCCCCGCCCCCTGGCAACCCTGTAACTTCCCCACCTTCTACTTTTGAATCCGAACTTCTGATGTTATTTCTAATTATAGGCAACGTGTCCAAACAGTGGAAACGTGCCGAAACAAAAGTAAACGTCGCCTTGTAACTATGGATACTGTATTTCACATAAACTTGTCCTTCTACAAGTTGACAGTTTTACGACTAAACCATGGATATATAACAACACGAGAACCCCTCTGACAAACCGAACCATCCTTCCTTTCTTTTCACTTTACGAAATCTTGAAAATTTGGAGTATTAGGCGAATGGGAATAAGTGCGACCGCGCTCCACCAATGGTGGAAGATCTTTGAAGGCGCATGGTCTGAAACGTGCTAGTGCGGTGGAGCGTTGTCGCACATTTTGCATTACTAAAACGACAGAATTTCTGGAAGAATGTCGTTCGGTCGACAACTAAACCCTTAATAATCCAGAAAATCTTCCTAAAATAAGAAGATGACACTTGAGAAGATCTCCGCAAACAGTATTATTCTCTGATCTGTTTCCCCTTTCCAATCTATTTCGAAGCATCCTTCTGAATTACTCAGCAGACCTTCTACTAAAAAGTTAAGAATCTCGAGTCTGAAATTCAAATCCTCGTGTCTAAAAAGAATTCAGAATTGAAAACAAGCAAAATATAATGACATCAGATTCCGTTATTTAATTGCTCTCCCCTCCTCCTGCTTCTTCTTTTATTAGGAAGACACCGAGATTATTGGAGAAAAATCCGAAATGAAATTGGATATTTTGTTTTCAAATTTTTCTCCAAAAAGAAGAAGCACACATCCATTTTGTATAGTGTTGAGACAAGGTTTTCATAGTTTCCAAATTTCTAAGTATACTGTACTTTCTAAATAAAGGGCTTCTTTCTTGTTCTTCTATTCCACTCTCTTTCTCTCTCTCTACAAAAACGGAAGACGCATGTGCCCTTTCCCCTCCGTCCTCCTCTTAACCCTACAAGTTTAGTGGCTGACGCGAGCCCGGTTTTTGTCCGTACACAGTTCACCCCTACCCTCGCCTCCTCGCCCTATCCGCATCGCTTCTTCGGCTTATTAGCTAAGATCAAAGTGTAGTATCTGTTCTTATCGTATTAACCTACGGTATACACTCGAATGAGTGTAATAAAGGTTATATGATTTTTGGAACCTAGGAAAGACTCGGGGCTTGCTCCGACTTTCCAAGGGTCGTCCTGGCGTTGCACTGCTGCCGGGCTCGGCCCAGTCCCCGCGGGGACAACAAGAAGAGAAAGGCATACGTCTAGGCGTACTAGGTAACTGAAGTGTTGTGTGTTTGTTAAGCGATTTTGGACCCTAGTTTTGTAGTTGACAATTTTTCTTGAAAATTACTAATCAGGGAACCTTCTCAGAAAATGGACTTTGCAAGCCTACATCAGGCACTTTCGGAGCCTATAACTGGACTCCAGAACTCTCGAAAGCAGGTTTTTAACGCAGAAGTATGTTTTAGACAACCCTCTTTCGAACTATATAGGTCCTTACTGTTGGTTAACTCACCGACTTTTCGAACGTTTTTGTTCCTCGTTGCCGGCATATCTCACTTCTCAGCAATTTTCGCAGAAAAGTTTTCATCTATAAAGATGAATATCTTGTTTAACAAACCTACAAAGTTTCGAACAAATCGGAAGTCTGGGAATCATTTTTCCAAGGCTCCCAGTCTTCCGCCCGGCTAAAAGTTTTAACCATCCAATCCATACAGGTTTTTAGAATAGTTTTATGCACAAAAGGAAACAACTCCGGTGGATAGAAAGGGTCTTTTTCTCGCTTTTGGAAACATGCGGTTAGATTCCAGATGGAATAAGACATTTTCCGTCCATTTCGAAATCTTCACACGAACGTTTCGAATCTTCTTGCAAATCTCCGTAGAATGAGTGATGTGTTCATGTAGTTCTTCTCAAGAATCACGTAGATCTTAAATTTCCCCAGGGAAACTCATCCGATCATTAGAGGCATTTTTTGAACAAAAGGAGAGAATCCTAATCTAAAACAAAAAACAAAAAAGGGGAAGAAAAGAAATGAAATTTGTAATTCAGGAAGTGATTCAGTTTTTCCTCTACGAGCGTACTTTCTTTGACTCTCTTCCCTCTAGAAATCCTACTGTAATCATTTGTCTATTCACAGTGTCACGTCATCTGACATTCCTCTCCCCTCTCACTACTCCACACTGTCTCCAATCAGCGGCTCCTCTTTTTCTTGTAAATTGGCGGATGCCTTCTTCAGAAAAAGAGCTTCAAACGGATGCGTTGAGCTCTCTCCGCAATTATCGTCAGAAGACTTTCTTCGACTCGAATAGAGAATTCGCAACTCGAGAAAAGAAGAAAGCATGATGCTTTTCTTACTCATAAACACTTTGTTCATTCAAACTTTCACTTTGTTACATCTAAAATTAATTCCTCTTCAGAGTACTCATTCCTATTACTATAGTTTTTTTGTACTTCCTAGTCACATTGCTTTACTTGTAAATCGTAAAGTTGTAGGATTCACTTTTCGGTTTTCTTATCAGAGACTGCCGCACACTGGAAGTTGTATCATCTAAGAACATTTCCAGATTATTTTTGAGAACTGATAGCCACCTTGAACTCTGATCAGGTTCTGATTAACGTATGATTAAAACATTTCCAACGTCTTTCATATCCAGTAGAGTTATAAGTGCAGGATTTCCCTGATGTGGATACGAAGAAATCCCAGGAGCAGTGTTTGATGCAATCTTCCGTTTCGGCTGTTCCGTGGTCCATTTTTCAAAAATTTAGTTCCGTTATACTGTGCGAGGAGACAAAGTGAGTTTGTGATCAAATCCAGAAGTTGACCTAAAACTTCATGCAAATTTTGAACATCTTTCATCTGAATTCAATTAGAATGTCTCGAGTCATTCTATAAACTACACCAAGTGAAACTGTCGACTCGTAGAATGAAAAGTTTATGTGAAATATTCATAATTACCAGGCTACGTTTACTTTGGTTTCGGCACGTTATTCATAGTTAGGACTGGCTAGACAATGACATCAGCAGTTCAGATTCAGAAGATGGTTGAAGGTGAAGGATTTCTGGAAAAACGATAAAAAACACGGGCTCAGCAAGCTCATACAGTTCAAACAGACCGTGGTGACCGTTAATCATATTTTTCCCGTCTTCTGACCGAGTTCTGACTTCCTCAAACCGCTCAAACCAGTCCCTCGACGTCATATTTTATGTCTGAAACTCCCAACGTCAGAAAACCCTGAAAAGGGAAGGATTTATTACTTATTTACTATTTTCTGTGAATTAGAAGTTTCTAACGTCTTCCATTTTTCAGTCTATGAATGGGATACAGCGGTCTCTTTGATTTTTTGTTTGATTCTCCGCCCATTGTTTCCAGAGTTTGAGTCTCTTTGGGATCGCTTTGAACTTTTCCGAACCAAAAGCCACAAAAGCAAGAATTTGGCGGTCTAACAGGAATGCACTTCTGAAAGTGAAAACACTTTCAGTTGGCTGTATTATTCCAACAAAAAAACCAGAATACTTCAAACTTTTATTCCAAAGGTAATTTAATTTTCTCCTCCGATTTCGGCCGAATACTAATCTGATTAAGTTTCGAAACCCAACTTTTTGGAGTAACATATTCTTAATCTAGTCTTCCATTAATCTCAGAGTCTCGAACCCTGAGAACAAGTACTACCGGGAAATTCAAATATACTTTTAAGATGCTCTGCATGATATCATTTTTCTGATCAAATTGTAGCAAAACGAAATTGACCAAGCGGAACTTTTCGATTAAATTTTCGACCGGCGACGTCCATTTTCTCGATTTGTACGTTTTCACACATTTCCATGTCCTTGTTCTTTTTATTCTTCTTTCCAATTTCCGACTTCCTCCTTTTTTCGAGTTTTTGTGTTCTGTTTTTAGTCCAAAGAACCCTGCCAAGACTCATAAGTTGTAATTAGTCTGAGTCGTTTTTTTCCGATTTCCAGTCTGGATGTCTGGCCGAGACAAAAAGGACATGAAAAAAGAAGAATATAATACGAATTGTTCGAATTTTCACTTTCTCGAGACTTAAAAAAAGTAATTTGTTTTCGAAAGAATAATTCAGAAATGGTCCCTCTTTTAAAACTGTTTTTTTTTGTTGGAGTATCAAAAGTTCCTTAATTTCAATGCGATTTCGAATTTTTTCGGACCCAGCATCTTTAACGCGACATAACTGACTTGATTCTGATTTTTGGAAAAAATCAGAATTCGATGGAATACTGAAGACTTGTGCCTGATAAGTAGTCTTATTTTTGAGTTTCGTTTATTTTTGAGAAAAATAATAACATTCCAAGTTGGAGAATAAAAATGTTTCGTAATCAAAAGATATCCGAATTCGGAAATTCCAAAATTCCGAAAACTGAAAAAACGGAATGTCCCGTTATTCCGAACATAATTACCTTCCCGGACACTAATTTCCTTACCAATCCTAATGGAAACTCTCTAAGTTTCCATCATCTACTTCTAAAGTCGAACTTTTGAAGTAATTTTCTAGCCAGTCCAAACAATGAAAAACGTGCCGAAACGAAAGTAAACGTCGCCTTGTAACTATGGATACTGTATTTCACATAAACTTGTCCTTCTACAAGTTGACAGTTTTACGACTATACCATGGATATATAACACGAGAACCCCTCCGACAAACCGAACCATCCTTCCTTTCTTTTCACTTTACGAAACTTTAAAACTTTGGATTCTTTATTCCAAAAATCCAAAAATCTAGCAAGACGGACGCAATATTTTTAAATAACGCCAGAATTTTTGATGAGATCTACGTAAAAAGCAAAGAATGTCGTCCGAATGCTGGGAAATATTATGTGGTCTTCGGAATTCGTGACGTCTTCCTTTCGATCTCGAAAGCCGCTTCTAATTGGATTCAGCTTCACTTCAGAGCTCTAATTCAGATTCTGAGCAGAGGCTTGAAATTCAATTTATTATTGTTTCATCCCAGCCAACATCTCCCGACAAAGAACTTTTTTGCTCAACTCTCATAAGAACTTTTTATAGAAATCACAGTAAGGTTCGAAAAACATTTTCAAAGATGACGTGTGTTTCATCCGGTATCAAATCAGCTCTCTATTCTGTGTTTAGAAAGAAAGAGAAATAACTTCCTTCGACTTTGTGCATTCTCCCAGCATCAGATTTTTCGATTTCCCAGTTTTCACCATGGGACGAGAATTTCGGAAAAGGAGCTGAGACCCGGAAATTGAACTTTTTCGGTGAATTCAACTTTGAGAAACGAACGAAACTCATCAGAAAATCATTACTTTTCTGCGAAATGAAGATTTGCAAAAAAAAACTCTCAATTTCCCATTGTCATTACTTCCGCTCCCTACAGCCTCTATAAATACTCCCAATTTGATTCTTCATCGTACCGAACACTTGCATTGTGCCTTTACTTTTCCCCCCAATAGCTTTCCTCTCAACTTTCAGAATCAGTTACTCGCTCCTCGTAACTGCGAGTCTCTGGATTTCAAATGATCTCTACAAGAGGGGTACTCCTTTTCCTGTCTTTGGTGGCTATTGTAGCCGCGTTCGGTCTCTTCTCGAGACCGGCTCCGATCACTCGTGATACGATCCGACCACCACGTGCAAAGCATGGTTCTCTCAAGCTCTGCCCACCAGGTAATTTCTTTTTAGTCAGAAGAATTTCGGGTTTTCAACACTATACTTTCAGGAGGTGCATCATTCCTCGACGCCTTCAACTTGATATGCCCGATGCGCCGTCGCCGCAGGAGCGTCTCGGAAAACTACAATGACGGCGGTGGCAGCCTCTTGGGGAGAACGATGAACATGTGCTGCGAAAACGGATGCGAATTCACCGACATCTTCGCGATCTGCAATCCCTTCGGATAAATATCTATTCACCTTCCTCTCTCAACTGAAACCCTGATCTGAAAACTTTTCCCATACTCCTTCGATATCAACCATCTTTTACCACCTTGCGCCTGCTTGTCCACCTTCACCCATCCTGTATGCTTCCCATCTTCATGCTTGTTGGGTTCTAGATCTCATAAATAATTCGTTAACAAATTTTAATCTTCGAGTTTTCAGACTGTGTTTTATGTTGTAATAACAAAAATTCAATTTTAACATTTATCGCAATGCGATATAACAATGAAATTGAGACTTAGACTTCTTGTTGAACTGGTGGCTCGTAGTCGTCTGGGCGATCAACCTTCTCTCCGTCAGCTCCAACGGTGATCGAGTCACCGTGCAAGTCATGGAGTCTTCCGAGATCGACCTTCGGTCTCTTGATGATCTTAACCTTGCGGATGTAGACCTCCTGGAGTGGGTAGAGCTTGGAGCAGGTCTTCTCGATGTCTTTTCCGATGGAGTCTGGGATGAGCTTGCTGACAACCTCCTTGAGGTCGCATCCAGTCACCTGAAAGAATAATTATAATCTGAACAACTGAAGTTTCATGCATACCTCCTTCTCAATGCAGGAGATCATCTCGGAACGGATCTTGCGGATCTTGGAGGTCTTGGTGTAAGAAGTCTTCTTGACTTGGTTAGCGGACTTCTTGGTGAAGGCGATGACGAAGACGCGAAGGGTGTATCCATCGGTGGTCTTGACGGCAGTGTTGGCCTCGATGAGAGTGTGCCACTTCTTGACGATGGAACACAACTTGTCGTGGGTCATCGACATAGCGTGGAAGTTGGTAAGGACGTTCTTTCCTTGGACATCTTCAGCGATGAGCTTGAACTTTCTGAAGTCAGCTTCAGAGTTGTTCAGATCTCCGAGGGAGACTTCGAACACGCGTCCCTTAAGTCCTTCGGAAGCGATCTTGGTTCCTTGGGTTCTGTTGATAAGGGTCTTTCCAACCTAGAAACTAAAAATGAGAAAATTTATATTTAGAATATACTCTACCTGACGAGTGTTGAACATGTTTGGAGCCTTGATGTCGTACCATTCCTTACGGGAGAAGGGATCCACGGCCTTCTTCTTTCCTCCCTTCTTTCCCATCTTGTTATTGTTCTTTCCGACCGCCATTGTTGAAGCGGATTGATACCAAGCTGTGTCTATAAAAATTAATTTATCAAAAGAGCCAAACTAGGTTAAAATAGATTCAAAGGACAACTAGGAATTTCTTATACGGATTCTTTAAACATCTGTAAGAAAAAATTAAAATTAAAATCTCAAAAATTTGATCTTCTCGTTAATTTTCGCTGACAGCTGAACAGAAACAGAAAAAAAGTAGGGAAGTCCCAAAAATATTGCGTGTGGTGAACAGCGTCGCAAGTGTACGCCATACACTCCTCTCGACGCTCCACAATGCGAGTTACCGTAGTCTTGGCGCGTGAGGGGGCATCTTCTCAAACAGGCTCTCGTTATCGCTCGTTCCTGCGCCTATTCGAGAGACGTTCCAAAATTTAATAAGATATTAGTCAGAGGACCTTGTTACACCGTTTCTTGTCTACGTCTGTAATCTAATTTCACTGTTTAAATTATGTTGCCTCCAGTTTTCTCGATATAATTTCTATGCCAAGTTACTGTGTTCGCCGCCAAATGTCCAACTGTTCGGCGCCAATTTCTCGTGTTTCCAGAAAATCCTAAAATTTCCTTCATTTAGTCGTAAATTTATGTTCGTTGTTTGCAGGTTAGAGTTAATAACGTGCAATATTTTTACAATACTTTTTTTCCCTTCTGAATAGAAAATCGATATGAACTCGATTACAATGTTGCTTCATCGCACATACTTATTAACTACCCTTTCATACACCAAAAATTTTTGTTCGAAGAAAAAATTACAGTTTTCAGTGTAAATATGACTAGTCATCTAGAAGACGAAGCTATCATCCCAGCGGTATCGACCCTTCTTGGCGGCGGGGGAACTCTTCCCACATCGCCAATCAGAACATACAGTCGTGAACGCATGATGGAACTGAGAACTACGAAAGCAAGCATGACGAGGCCTGAGAAGCTCTCTGAAGATTACAACGGGTTAGTGTTAAGATGCGATTATCTTTTCTGAAAGCAACTGTTCAGGGAAGACGGAAAGTTCTCCCCATTGAAATGGCTCGAGCACCGGTGGGAAGTCGAAGGAATTAAAAATCGTCCGATGTCGAAAAAAATTGATTCGTTGTGCGCTGGCGCTGATGAAAATACGGGTCTTTCTCCGCAACGGAGAGCATTTAGCAGTGGCTGCAAAGCTCCAACAGATGATAAAGCAAGAGATGGTACGGACAGATGAAGAGTGAAATACTGAGATTGTAATCGAAATTTTAGGAGAATATGAGAGATTGGGAGGCCAAGGCAAGAACTGGAGGAACGGAAGCACCGGCGGTGCTGATAAGTTTGCTCAGAGAGGAAACGACTTCAAACCGTCATTTGTAAGCAGAGGTTTCTGTAATTGTTTTCGAAATCTATTTTCAGCAAAAGGGAGGACAGCTTGACCGTGGCGCCGTTCGATCTACCGATTGGAAGAAGGAGGCCACTCGGGGAACGAAATTCACGTCGCGTAGAGAGGACCGCATGAATAGCATGAGCGGCAGTGAGAAGTTGCCTGAATGGGCAGACGGACCAACCACTATGGACGACATGATCGAGCTGCGCGGATTCGATGAACCGAAAAGTGAGGAATTAGCCTTAATTGAGGTAAATTGTTGAGATTTTCAGAGGGCAAGAGCAAGAAAGCTCCAAAGGAAAAGAAGGAGAAGGAAACCAAACAGTCCGAGGCCTCCGAATGTGCTGCATCTCAACCATCCTCCACGGGAACAAAAACGGTTGAGCCAATTGATGATCCGGCTATCGCCTACTCTTCTGTTGGTGGAGCTCTTCCTGCAACTGATCAAGAACTGGCAGCTCTCTTAGGATGCCTCGACACTCAGAAGTCTTCTCGGAAGGTTGACGGCGAGGACGTCGTCTATTCTCACAAAGGTGAAGGCTCCGCTGGAGGAACTAGCCGTCTTAGCCGATTTTTCGGCAAGAAAAGCAAGTCGCCGGAATTGGAGGCAATGCTTGCATCTGTTGGAGGAGGCAACGAGGAAAATATTGCGAATCCAATGCTCGCTAAGTTGTTCAATCACAGTGGAGGCGACACTAACGCATCTTCTTCGGGTCTTGGAGACATGAAAGGTGGAATGCGTTTGGAAGATTTGGAGAAGGGAATCGACACCAAGGAACCATCCAAAGGTAGTCCACTCCAGGATCCTTCGCAACAAGCTCAATTGATGCATCATTTGCAAAAGGTCGCGAAACAACAGTCAGAGGCAGCGCTACAGATGCAGAACCAGAGACAGCCTACACCACCGAATGGAGGTTCGCACCACCAACAACAGATGCATCATTCGTTCCATCAGCAACAGCAGATGCCAATTATTGCCGATCCGGCACTTCTCGCAAACTTTGCTCAGAACCCTCTGGTTTTGAATGCTTATGTTGAAAACCAACTCCAAGAAGCCATTAACGCAGCTATTCGTGCCAATAATGGGCAACAAATTCCGACACAGCTTCGTAAGTCATAGTATTAACACCCAGAATCAAAATTTAAATCAGATGTTTCAGACGAGCAGTTGCGAATGGCTTCAATGCGTAACAAGGCATTCCTGCAGTCGCAGACTCTCGCATTTGTCACTCTACAACAACAGCATCAAAATCTTCAACACCATCATCAACAGCACCAACAACATCAGCAGCAAAAGGGACGAACTCCGGCTATGATTCCAGCCTCAGTTCAGCGGCAGCTTCACAAGAGCTCATCGAACGCGGACCAGAAGAAGGAAAAGTCCAGCCAAAGTCCTCCAGAGAGCACACAAGAAGCTACTGATGCACAGCTCCAATCGGATGCTGCGAATCAGCTGAAGAAGATCCAAATGCAACAAAACTATGCCAATATGGTGCAAGCTATGAATTCGGGTGTTGGTTGGCCACGTGGGAACGCGGCGGGGAATGGGCAACAGCAACCTTTGCCACATAATGTGCAAATGCTGATGGCCCAGCACCAACAAGCGCAAATGCAGCATCTCAAGATGATGTACACTCGAGCCCAACAGCAGCAACTGCTGATGGCCAAACTGGCTCATATGCAACAACATCAAGCACAGGCTCAGGTATGAAACGTTTTAGACGTTGTTTAATAACTTCAAATTTTTCAGATGGCTAGCATGCAAGAGAGACAAGGTTCGAGCAGCAACCATCACCAGCAACAACAGCAGCAGCCAAAGTCTGTGCCTTCCGAGCTCTCTCAGGCATGTCGTAGTTGTTACTTCTAAAACTTACGTACTTCTTGTAGGTCGGACCCATTCAAACACCTCTCGAGAAGCTGTTGGCATCTGTCGGAGTCCAGGGTTCCCAATTCACTGGTTAGTTTCGGAATGATAACAAAACTCAAAAGTTTAGTTTTAGGATCTGGAGACCGCATCCCATCCTCAGCTCGGCCAATGTCACTTGAAGACCTCGAGAAGCAGCTAACGGCTGGCCAAAAGTAGATGCTTCTTGTTCGTTTCTCGGTTCATAGTAACAGTTTTCCTTGTTTTTCATACCCCTTTCACATATATTCAACCATGTTTATTGCTTACCATCCATCAAACGGGTACAAATAGTCATGTATTTGTATTGTTTTCTTTTCTCTTGTTCATGTAATCCTATCTTCTTTTTTTTTTTTGACCTCTTTCTCTCATGTTCCATCGGATTTGCTCTACCATCGCTTTTTGCTCCGATTTTGTCTGAGAGTTTCATCAAAATCGAGAGGAAACGGCGAGGCTTCCCTCCACGTCGATGCCTCCAACCCGGTTGGTACGTTCATTGATGGTTCTCGTAACTTCCCCTAATAAGTTTGTTTCCCTTTTTTCTAATTTTTTGTTATATTGACGCATCTTCAACGTGTTTTTATTGATCCCCCGCTGCTCGAGTACTTCTCGGTAGTACAGCGAACTCCTGTGGTTCCAGTCGCCTCGCTTCGGGTTCACAGGATCCCCTTTCTCGATGATTTCACTTCTTGTTCCCCACCTCCTGAAATCCCAGCTTTCGAGTTGTCTATTTTGAACCTTATGTTCATTCTTCCCTCAATTTTTCTCTCGAACTGGTTTTCACTTGTTCTTCCTCCCATAGAAAAATCCACAAAGTCCCTTTTATGAAAAAAGGTTGTATAAAAACTACTGTAGAGGCTTTCTAGCATCCCTGTGGTTGCAAAGAAGATCTCTCGAAAATACGAACAGTTTTATAAGGGTACAATTATTTTCATTTCCATCTTTTCCCCCCATCTCGAATGAATTGCCCCGACACTTTTTTGTACACTGCAAGTTTGGTGTTCTCTTATTATCTTCGTAGGACCCTATATTATTGCGCTTCCTTTTTTCATGTTTTCCTTTTGAGCACATCTTACGTTGTGCTACGTTTTTTCATAAGCAGTTTACCACCTTGCTCCAGCTCTGACACATTTCTGATTCTTATTTCAAAAATAAGAAAGAATTATGTTCTGAAGAATGGATTTGGATTAAATGAATGATTGAGGAAGACCATTTCTTAATAGTT
Organism: Caenorhabditis sp. 40 LS-2015; assembly: GCA_900536305.3. Taxonomy (NCBI): domain Eukaryota; kingdom Metazoa; phylum Nematoda; class Chromadorea; order Rhabditida; family Rhabditidae; genus Caenorhabditis; species Caenorhabditis tribulationis. Next base: position 78,300 of record LR545303.1, on the reverse strand, counting down.
TCAGATGCTTCAGAACCATGAGACAGCAATTGCAAAACAGGGTGGCGTAGACAAAATTGGTTAGCGAGGATAGGGAGAGTCAGGAGAGAAAAACATTGTTTGTTCTTTCTCGGTGTTGACTATTTCATTGCCCTATGAGTAGATCGACAGCTGGGGCCGCGTGGCCTAATGGATAAGGCACCAGACTTCGGATCTGGGGATTGTAGGTTCGAGTCCTGCCGTGGTCGAAATATTTTTTTTTGCACACTAAGAATCACACGTAATGGCTTGTTTACTAGTTATCCTGTTCATGTGGTTTCCGGAGAAAAATGACCACATTAACATCCCGTTTTGTGCCGCCCTAGTCAATCCAATTAACACGGAAAAGGGAGACCACTACAGACTGCGTTCTACCGAATTACTACGGTCTCTAGTTCATGGATGACCTCTTGTCTCCTCATTTGGACTATAACGGAAGAACTTCGACGGAAGAACACACAAATGCATTGATGTTTTCTGTTCTACTGATGACTTATTTTTTCTCGGTTTGTACTCATGCTTTTGGAAAATAACGGAGCAGACAAAAACTTTGAACCAGAAAGCGGTTTTGGTCTGATCCCCTATCAAATCGAGCCAAAGAGACACATTGTTATCAAATTATCGAGTTGCCCTCTTCCAAAGTCTTGGTTAAAACTCTGTCACTTTTGGTGTGATTTGATGATAACAGACAGAATGAATAGTGATTGGAACATAGAGACGCAGACAGACAGAGAACACTTCTCTCTTCTAATTCCACAGACACCGTCTCCTGAACAATGTACGAGAATGACACTTTTACAGTTTTTTTACCGATGGACGGTTCGGAAGGTAGTGCTGGAAGTCAGGAACTCTGATGGAAGGTCTAGAATACTTTTGAACTTAAAATTTGAATCATTCGAAATACCACGGTTCTGTCGAATTCTTATGAGTCATTGAACTAATTTTTATTGTTTCGAAATCTACCATCTTCAATTCTAAAAGTTCATATCTATCAATCTGAGATCTGAAAATTCATCTGGCTTATGGTCCTACACTCAACTCAACATTGAAGTTTCCCATTTAATTGAGCCGAAAGTTTCTCCATTCCGACCTTCGACCCTCAATTTTTCTGATTTTTTTTCTCGCCACGTGGTTTTTCTGTCTCCTCCATTCGTTTCAACGCCAATCAAGTTGTCCTTATCAAATTCTCACTTCATAAAATTTTTTTGTGGAACAAAAAACGATATTTTTTGCACACTCATATAATATCTATGGAATCGCATGATCATTTTTGCTTTTTGTCCTTTCTCTGAAAATATTCGGTTTCTTAACTTCTGAATTTTTTAACTTGAAACATGTATTTTGAGGTTAGCAAAAAACTTGGAATCTTAAGATTGTAAATCGAAATAGTGCAACAAAAAAAGAACAGATTCTTATCAAATTTGTCACTTTTCTCTCTCCCGCTTAATTAGAAACAACACATAAAAGTGAAAGTGTCAAGTGGTTTTTTTCATGCTTTGTAAACTCTTTTCTTCTTCTCTCTTTTCTCTCTTATTTCCGTTCCATTCCATTTCATGTTTCTCTTCTCTCCTGTCCAAACCATCTAACATGTTTTCCAGCTGTCCAATGAGGGCACTGATCTTACTTTTGACATTATTCCACGTGGCTCTCTCGTGTACACTATGTCCATTCCGAACACCTCCCCGACCGAGACCGCTGGATCAGTATAAACTTCCGAAAATCGGAGGAAAGAATTTCGATCTGGAAAGAATGCCCAAGTTCTGTAATGCGTCGAAAGATTGGCCGGTTGCAGATGGATGTCGGGCTCAGTTTGAAAAAATATTCTGCTCAGCTGATCTATTGACAGGTCAGTTTGAAAATTTCCTCCGAATTTGCTCGATACAGTGTTGGCTAGAAAGGTGTGAACTTTAATGGTTTCTCGTGCAAAATGGAAAAACACTGAAAAAGTGGTTTTCATTGACCCAATTTCTCTGAAAATCAGTGGATTTATCAAGCAACTCTGAGTTTTTGTTTATGTAGTTGACAACATTTCCAAAAACCATAATCAAGTTAGTTATGTCGCGTATAGTAAGGTCAACAAAAATTCGGTTAATTTCAGGGCGAATTTCAAACCTTTTTCGGAACCATGATCTTCAACGCATCATGACTGATTTGATTGCATTTTTCAGGAAAAATGAATAAATACCTGGAATTGCTTGATTCATTCAATGATTTTCAAAAAATTGGGTAATCGAAAACCGTCTTTTCAAGTTCTCAAAATTGGCTATTTTGCACCGAAAATCGTCAAAGTTCCGTTTCTCTCAAAACATGAAATATAAGGAAGACACACTTGCAGATACGTTCAGTGGCTGTCAATCAACTTTGATAAAGAATAAATCGCTGAATGAGCAGGAGCAATGCTCCAAGTGTGCTTATCAGAAGGCTCAAAACAGTTGGGTTCTCAGATGTGAGATTATGTTATTTTGAATTCAAATCATTGAAAACATGTTTAGGGTTCGATTCACTGGGAAAACCGGCAGCAGGGATCACCGAAGGAAATTATTATTGGCTTGGAGACTATGAGTTGTGTACGGCACTCACTAGGTAGGCATTCTACAGTGCAACACTTTGAGTATTGCGTTTTTTGAATATTCTCCACTCACTGTCACCGATCGTTTACCCTTCCCCGGTATTCGTAGGGTTTTAGGAACTCTAGATTTACATTTCTGTAGTCAACCCCATTTTTTGAAAAATTGCTGGCAAGTCGGCAAAGGCGCAAGTAATGAGGGGAAGGTTTCTTGATTTCAGCGAAGGTTCATTCGACGGTCAATATTGTCGAATCGAAATGGAAGTTCCAGATGCAGGAGTAGAGTCCGGATGTCCGCAGACTGATCCATTGTCGATCATTCTTGGAGTTTGCTTCCCATCTGGATGCTCCGTTTCTGACTTGGCCAAAGTTTCATCGTGTAAGTTTTTTCTCCTGAAATGGTTCTGTGCGGATAGTTAGATGGTCTCAAAAAGGTTAATAGTAAATCAAATTGAATGTTTTTTTTTTTAGTTTCTGGTTTCTGATTACCAGAAAACCATATGATCAAAGTACAAAAAAACACTTTCTATATTGCAAGAAAACATCGTCTTTCTTCAGTGTACCTTCCCTACAATCTGAAAGTGGAATGCGAATCCCAAGGTCGTTGGTCTGTAGTCACAATTCTCCTACTCCTTCTCGTCGGAGTTTGGCTCATTCCACAGTTTGTAGCAACTGTTCAACCTTCTCTGAACGATTCTGTTCTCAACTGCTTTTCGTTTTCTGAAAATGCGAAAAGAACGTTGTCGACGAGAAGAGACTCTCCACACCTTCATGTCGTCCATGGCCTCGAGTTCTTGTTGTTTCTTTCCATCATATGTGGAATGGTCTACAATTTCATGCTCCCTTACATTGGTAAAGCTAATTTGAAGATGAGCTCAAGATGAAATCTTTTAGAAAACGTTGCATTTTCTTTCGAAGGAGTCTCGGTATTTCCTATGCACTTGGTGAATAACTACTCATATCAAATCGATGGTCTGTTGGCGCTTTCTGCATTCTACACGACTTATATGTTGTTCGGAACGATTCCGACTCTCAGAGCAGCTTTAGAATCCATTGTTCAGAGACTGGCCAGGTCTGTTTTCTCAAAAATGGGGTCACGTCTAAAGCGAGGAATAGGAGAAGTGGTTCCAACAAATTTGTTAATAAATCAATTTTTTAAACCTTCATCAGAACCCTAATCCCATTCGATGTCCACCTTGGGCACAGTGTCCAAAAGTGACTGTCTTTTACGACTCGTAAAATGATTACCAGCGTTCCGATTTGTTTGGAAATTCGTGTGTTTGTTGAGCAACTCTAGTTCTTCATTGTTGTAGCTGGAAACGTTTAATGAAATTCGCTAATGAAGTCAGATAGGTCGCCAAAAAAGGAAGTGATGCAAAAATATTCGAGACTGTCGAGCATCGCAATTTAGGTTCGCGTCCGTAGATGTAACCTATCTGACTTGTCAGTGATTTTCAAGAAAAGTTGTCAACTACAAAAATGAAGATCTATAATCGCTTCATACATCCACCAACTTCTAGAGAAATATGGTCCTTAGAAACCACTTTTCGACAACTGAAAATTGACCGGATTCTTATAAAAATCACGACCTTGTATTCTTTTTGACCAGTGTTGATACTACAAATGAACCCTAGAATCTGCACAATTTCTATTTTCAGATTTTGGCCAGCCTACATCTTCTGTGTAATCTTCATGTTCACGGTGTTCCCCGGAGTCTCTTCTGGACCAATGTGGATTCATACGGATACTGTAAACCGTTGTGAAGGTGGATGGTGGAAGAACCTTCTCTTCATTAACAACTGGTTCAATGTCACTGACACATGTGTTGATCTTGGATACGTTATCTCCATGGAAGCTCAGTACTTCGTTATCCTCATTTTCTTCATCTACTTGTCCTCCAAGTTCTCATTGATAACTCAGGTACTGTTTGAAATGAGTTCTGTTCCAACGATAGCTTTCAGCTAGTTGCCTATTTGATCTTCGGTGCATCCATCGTTTTCTCCTTCATCCGAGCCTATCGTCAAGATCTTCCACCTGCACCAATGCTCACTTTGGAGCCAGAACCGTGAGCCTTTTCTTTTCACCAAACCCCAAATTGATGCGTTTTAGATTAGAGAAAATCTATGCAGTGTACGATCAACTGATGCTCAGCTTGTTCTCTAGAAGTAGCAGTTATTGCTTGGGATTCATTTTTGGAATCGGATGTGCGACTGCTTCTGAAGATCTCAGGAAACTAGGATTTGGATATGTAAGCCTTTTCAAGAGCATTGAAAACGAGGAATAATTGTTCTAACTTTCAGAAATTGCATTGGGTTCTCGCAGTGGCGTGTGTCTTTTCCGGAATCTTCACAATCACTGGAGCTTTCCCGTATTCCGCATGGAATTGGTCGGCCGACTTCAGATTCATGAATGCGCTATATGCAGCTCTCCACAGACCAATGTGGTCCTTCTGTCTTCTCTCATTTGTCTACCTTTGCCATCATGGAGCATTCAGTCAGTTTCAAGAATTCATTCACATACAAATAGTTGACTTCAGAATGGATCAGCGTTCTTCTCGAATTCCGCGCCTTCTCCCCTCTCTCCAAAGTAACCTGGATTGCTCTGGTGCTCGCCGAGCCCATCATCCTCTACTTTTTCTCATCCCTTAATAAACCCGCTTATGCAACACATTGGAGTACGGTAGGTCGTCTTTGATTTTTCGCGGCGAGAAGGATTCCGTCTGAATTATTGATGGAAGAGGAAGGAGAGGAGGAAGAATAGATTGATGTGTGATTGGCATGACACTCTTCCCGCTCAGAAGAAACGCTTTCTGTTTATTCATGCAATACTTCCTGCCGAAAACTTTAACTGTGCCGACATTCGGGAGTTTGGGATAGATGCACCTTTCTTTTGCATGGCTCACGTTGAAAAATCAGATTAAGAGAGTTCAAAACTCCTTGAGCATTTTTGATCATCCAGTTACAGCTCCTGTCAAATTATGCATGTTTTGTAGTTTCCTGTCCAAAACTTCCAACTCTGAAGATTTGAGAAGGGGATTTCCGATGACCTGATTTTTCCGAAACTCGTTGAGTGTATAAAGCAACTTTATATCTTCATCTTTGTAGTTGAAAACTTTTCAAAGCAATCAGAATCCAGTTGATTAAGTAGCGTTTAGTGGCACGACCCCAACTTTCGGCGCATTTCAGCGACGATTTTGCAAGTCTCACTTCTTTTACAAAGTTGATCAGAGTTGAACTTAACCCGTAGGAATCGGTTTTCTATTTTTTTGAATAAAACATGTTCGACCCCTCTTTTACCGGTTTCCTTTCTCACTTTTCCCTACCGCAATCAGAAATCGAAAAAAGTGAAAAGACAAATGTAGGCTACTTCTACCCCCAGGTGCAAAAAGGTTGAATGGAACAAATCAACAATCTCAAATGACCCGCGAAATGTACTTCTCCCTTCTCTTTGACATCTTTTCCTCCCATTTAACACAGGTGTTCATTCTCAATTCATTTCCCTTTCAGCTCTACACCGCCACTTCTGCCGCAATCCTCTCCTACGCTCTCGCCCTTTGCTTGGATGTTTTTGTGACGAGACCCATCAGATATCTGACTTATCCGGAGCAATTGCATCGTTATGCACAGGCTCATACTCAGGATAGACAGGAAGCACAGCCGGCTGCAGTTTGAGAGTTGGAAATGGGGATAGGAAATGGAAACATGTGGAGACGGGTTGAAAAATAGTTTCTTCATTGTGATATGTATGTTCTGAGCTTGTGAATTTTGTTTTCGCTTTTAGATGTGATTTTTTGTAATTTTGTGATGGTAATAAATCTATGTTTCTGGAACAGGAGATTTTCAGATTATCAGAGATTGAGTGTCAACTCCTTAACCGTCAAGGAAAATATTTTGGTGTGATTCGTGAGATTTCGAATTCGTGATATTGTAATCGGAAAGTGTGAGCTGCAACAAAGTTTTAATAGGTTTTTTTGTCGATTTACCGCTCAAAGTGTATAGATTTTGGTGATTCACAGCACAAAATGTTATAGATGGTGATCTTTGAACAGTTGAAATGTTACACCTACCCGATATTTTTGAAATTTCGCAGGTGTACCGAGCAATTCAAGTTCGTCATTTTTATAGTAGAAAACATTTCTGAAACATCACTGTCAAGTAAGTTGTGGCTCATTGAAGAGCGAGGGTCCGAAAGATCCACAATTTCCAAAATGAAGATATAGATTTGCTTAGCAGTCCCACAGGTTTTAGGAGAAAGCCAAAAGCAAGGAACCATATTTCAAAGCCGGAAAAACAACTATTTTTGAACACTTGGTACTGAAAATCATCAAACTCCATATACTTTGAGCTGTACTGTAGGCATTAGTGAGAACCATCTGATCTGAAAACTGAAACACAAACGATCCCCTGATTCCATGACCCTCCTATAAGTTCCCAAACCCTCCAATCAGGGCGTTTCCCTCCACCCGTCGGTGTTAGTTTTTTATGCGTGCTGACCTTGTTGTCACCACCTCAATTCCTCGTAAAAAAGTTGCAAAGAGAGACGGAATAAAAGAACTGTATAAAGAGTGTGCCGCCTGTCAACCGTGTGTCCTCGAATTCTCATTGTTTTCATTTTGGCACTCTTTTTTCTTCTTCCGACTGCTTTATTACCTTCCCGTATGTGCATGCGGACCGACACGGATTAGAGGATGAAAAAGCCTCCCCCTTCAACGGTAGGAAATAAATCACTTCGGGTTGGTGGTCCAGAGATATGCAATAACTGTCAAACAGTCGTAAACCGGCCACTACCGGTTCTTTTTTTGCGGACGAAAGGTTGCATAATTGGCTGGAAATGTCACAGACAGCATTTGTTCTGAAGTTTTCTCTGAAATTTGGAGCTTTTGGTAATTTTGTTTTTTGAATTCACTAATGTAATGAGAGCCTTCGGAAAATTCTTGAAATTCAAAATTTCAAAACAAAAGCGAAAAAACTTAATTCTCGAAGTGTCATGGAGCTATACAAAAACATAACAAATCATGAGTCACAAAACTGAAAACAGATCCAAACTTTTCAAATTTTGAATCTTTACTCATGCCGAGACTGTCACTTTAACATAAAATCTAAAAACTCATGAGCCCTGAAACTGGAGTTCAATATTTACAGTATCTCTGAGCTCTTAAGTGTGCTCATCTCCTTATAATCGCTTCTTACCCCGTACTCCACCTTTTCGAGTACCTCTTCACAGTGGGAAATCTCTATTCAAAAGAAGCAACAACATGTCTGTCACCTCTCCAAAAATACAGATGCTGACACCCAATTACTCGTTTTTTCGTGTCGAACAAAAGAAGGCCACGGAGGAGATGCTCGCAATCTCTCTTTTTCGGTACAGGTGGCACTAATTAGGCCTGTGTTGTAACAGTTTCTATTGTTCAAGGGGAGTTTTCGACCTGTTCGATGGAACGGGTGTGAGGTGGAATTTCAGAAGGTGTTACAGCTGGAAACACCTTAGAATTGGATACGGGGAACAATGGGTGAGATATTCGAGGATTCGTGTCATGATGTCAATGGTGATTCTGAAATGGAAGACCGTGATGATCGAAACTGTTCAAAGTCTGTCTGTTGAACTTTTTCTCCTAATCTGCGTCAAGCGACCATCCTGGTTCAGATTCTGAAACAAAAAACAGCTGAATGCTCACGCAATTTGGGTTCTGACCTCACAAAGCTATCCCTCATTTCAACATCGATAAACGTGATAATTCAGGTGATTTCTATTTCAGAATCTGAAGAGTCGACATGATGCGAAACTATGAGAAAAGTTCAAACCGGCCCACCGAATGGAAAATGATGATAGTTTGTCATTTTTGAGCAGTTAAAAGTAGGTTCTAGTTTTCTCAATTTATATGAAAATTCGTGAATAAATTTATTGTAACTGATAACATTTTCTGACAATGCTTTCAAGTCCGTTAGACCTAGTTAAAGAACAGAGGTCCAGCAAAGGTCAATCTGAATTTGGCCGTAATTTATAATAACTTTATTTTACGCGCTCTAACAGGCTCGAAAACGGTTTTCAGAAAAACTCGTAATACATATACAAAATTTCAGAAAACTCGGCAAGTTTGGGATTACTTTTTCCACCCTTCAAAGCTTCACAGGATTGAACATGCTGAAAGATCCCTTTATGATTAAAGTCTTAAAGATTAAGACCGTTTGTCTAATAAACCTGGCTCAATGAGGTTCGTTTCCCAAACCTGCACTTTCGGTCCCTCGACACGTGTCCCTCATCAGAAAAACCGACCCGAACATCGGCGAACCCTTTGAACGCATGTCCTCCATTAACAGTCCCTTCTCGAAGACTGTCACCTTATGTTCAAAACTTTCCTATGCATGGTCTAAAACGTTTTTTTTGAACCCACATCAACTGTTCTCACCTAATTACCAAAACATGAACATAACCGGAAGATGCAGTTTTGTGTCACTTGGGTGGAGGTTCACTTAAAAAGTGTGAATGCGGGAGGGCCATGCGTCGAGGTTTTGTAACAAGACTCGACTTGCATGCGCTTTCCTGAAACCCTGAAAAAAAATGTTGAAGGAAAGAAATATCTCAAAACTCAAAAATCTCATAATACAGAACTTCTCGCTGAAATTGGTAATTGAAAGAAGTATAAACTTTTCGCTCATCAAAACACTCCATGGTCGGAACACACAAGTTATAGGAAGCACCTAGCGTATATCAGTCAGCTCATCCTTCTCATTTCTTGCCCCTATATCCCATTATTTTTCCGTCACTTCAAACTGAATTCTTCGCAACCAATGGTCCCCCACTCCATTCACTTTTTCTTTCCTTCTATCCAACAATATATATCGTCATTGGAATACTTCGAATCGTCGCTGCGCCGGAAGTTTCTCGTCGATAATTATGGGTCGTGGTCTCTTTTCTTTCGGAGCTCCAAGACAGAGAGAGAGCTAGAGATGAATTGTTTCCTGAGAGGGAATCGAGAAAAAGAAGGCGCCATTGTTCAAGAATACGGAAGAAACGAGGGGGAAGACAGTTCCTGTTCAATGTTATTTATGGGATGTTCGGCTGGAAGTGGAAGAAAGTTTGATAGCCAGGCTTGGATTTTCCTTGAGTTTGTCTTATCTTTGGCTCCCAAAAAAATCCCCTAAAAAATCCCCAGATCCTGCTCTGCCCAATTGACTCCAAATATGTTTTCCCTTGTTCCTTTGCCCACCGAAAAGAATTCAAAAAGGTGTCCTCCCTTATATGATACGTCAAGTCGATTGTGACCATATGGTGTTCTTCCCCCAGCTCTATCCTCCCACTCACCTGTAGACACTCGTTTCTTTTTATCCGACGATTTGAAAAGATACCGACATGAACTGAGAAGAAGAAGGTCCATCCGGGGAGAGAGAAAAGCTCCTTTCCTATAATTAGGTGTGTGTTTTGCCGCCCAGAATTTGAAAGAGAAGGAAGAAGAGAAATGTATACACTACGCTCGATTGAGCACTTCTCGGTTTCGTGGTGAGTGTTTCCGGATGAATAAGGATACTGTATTTTGAAGGTGGAGTCTTCAAAGGTGAGATGTTATAAATTATAATAAATTATAACTTGTTATGTTGATCTTTACAGATGTCCTAACTTTTTGACACCTGACAAATTTCTAGAACTTTTTGAAACCGAAGAAGACTTTATCATAAAGTCCATTTACCTCACCATTTACACCATTGCAAAATTTCATTCTCAATGGATCCAAAATTGATAAGGAACAATTCTGTATAGATGTATTTGCTCCAACCCTATTTGAGTAGAAAATCAGATATTCAGAACTATCCATAAATTCAACGCGGTCTGGAATCTCTGAACGGGGTTAGACCATTCTGATCAAAAAAATAGCTACAGACATGAATATGCCGCATGGTGAATCAGTATTCGAAAAAGCTTTACATTTTCTAAAAAGACATATGGCCCCTCTGCAGACCTTAGCAACTCCTTCCTGTTTCAGAACCTCTCTCCTTGACCTCGATCCATCATCTTCGCTGTCTTAACCTTGTCACAATAGTCTTATTCATATGTCAAAGTATAATTGCAGTACAGTTCATTTCAGGAGACAGGTGTCTTTGTGTGCCAGCACAGAGTCAAAACGGAAGGATTCATGTGAAGACAAAGAGGGAGGACGACATCTGAAGAGTTTTTTTAAATAGTGATACAAGTTAAAGACATAGACTATTAATGTTTATTTGTTTCAGAAATTCAAAATCCTCAAAATCCCCAGAACTAACAGAACATCTAGAATTCGGGCGGCAACATGAAAATGCCCCAATCAAAGTGAGAACATCAGGGGTCCGAGAGTGGGATAATCTGGAATCGAAAGAAGTTACAAAAGGTGCCAATCTGGGTTGAAAGAAAACACCGACGACGGCGAAAAGGGTTTGAAAAGATTTTGGCTCGCGGGAAGATGGGTGGAATTTGATTAGAGAAATGAGGGGAGATCAGAAGAGGTTTGATTAGATGAATGAGGTGCTTGCAGATATGAGATAAAAGTTGGAGGTTTGCAGAGTAGAACTATCGATTTGAAAGTTTATGGAACTATGAGAAATTGTCTCAATGAAAGTCTCAATCTGGCGAGTTCCAAATGAGCTTTGTAGGCCGCGTTTTCCTTTCGCAACACGTCACCAAAAAGAGGCGATTCTGGATCAGTTGAGAAGATTTTCACGGCATCTGGGAATCTTCACCTGAAAATCTATCCATCTGAAAATCTTTTCCCGGTCCCGACTTCCTTCGGGCATCTCAAAACTGACAGTAACCTTCTCCACCCCTTCCTTTTCAAATGATCGACTGAAAAATAGAAGAAGCAAACAAGAAAAACAAGCGTCTTCTTCTTGGTTGGTGTCCTCCGTATTTACAACCAACCACCTCCTTCTTCTTCTTCTTCTTTCCTACAGTATCCCTCTTCCCTCAGACTTCTGACTTCTCCTTCGTTCTCTCCTCTTTTGGTTTCTTCCTCCAAAATAAAAAATAAAAAGAAGACAAGTTTTGACTATATAGATGCGAAGAGGAAACCAAAAGAGTGAGAGACTTTGAGAACGAAAAAATATCCACTGTGAAGGAATAATTGTCGGGTTTTGTGTACAGAGAGATTGAGAGGTAGAAGAAGAAGAAGAAGACGTGGCGCCCCTCGGCACATAATTGCTCCTCTCTGTTCTCTCTGCGTCTCTCCTGATCACACACTATTCCTTCACTTTTGCCTCGTTGCGCCTTTTTTGTGGTTTTTTCGAAAGGGATTACGGTAGTTTTGAGAGCGAGTGTGGAAAAGAAGAAGAAGAAGGTCGGGACGACCTCTATCCGGAAGTCGATCGAAAGGAAAAAAAAACCTCGAAGGGGATACGGTAGGTAACCCATTTCAATGGACGAGGTCTGAAGAGGAGTTACCACGATAAGAGTTGTTGACGATAAGAGAGCAATTTAGAGATCAAGAGTTGAGACACCTCCCTGAGAACATATGAGAGGAAGGAAGAGGTTTTCAGATAACCTGAGATGAACCCGACGGATAGGAGGGACAACGGAAGTGTGATTGATACGCATGATTCTGAATACCAGATGGGAGACCATGATGATGATGACGTGACAGTTTCACACGAAAGGTTGACAAAGATTGGGATCAGGGGAAGAGCATGAGGGGGCAGTGGAATAAGTGCAAGTGGGAGGTAATTACAGGATCTCGAGGAGCTCATGTTTTGCTGATCGGTGCACTCTTCGGAAATTATAGGTTTGGGGAAGAAGTTGTCTGAAAGAGAGTGGGTTGAGATGTTCAAGAATCAGAAGTCTCAAACGTCATGGTTCATAAAAAAACTGTGACCAAGATGACTTTAAACTTTGCGAGGTTTCAGAAAAAATATAGGAATAACGGAAAACTGCAAAAATCGAAATCTATTCGGTTGAAATTGGACACTTTTGAAAATCAATGGAGCCCATTTTGGAAAAATAAAACCCAAAAGCTGAAGGTCTGGATTTATGAATTTCAAAAAAACTGAAGTTAACATGTAGCTTTCGGATTTGAAAAGGGAGGAAAAAGTTGTCAACAATTAAAAGGAGAATCTATAGTTGCTCGATACACTAGGAAGGTTCCTGAGAAATCAGGCGCCTAGAATTCACATTATCTTTCTGATTCATGTGTCAGTGAACCTGTGCTCTTCATTGAATAAAAAAAGATTCAACCTAAACCAGAAATTCAATCAGTTTGGAATCACGAATTAGACAAACCAAATCCCTACAAAAAATGTATCAATCGAAATCTGCAGTGTCTTTCAATAGAATTCAGGAAAAAAGTCCCATTCGCAAGACTCTCTCCTCTGAACATACATTGTTTTTATATCTCATCATCATCATCACGGCAACTCATTATTACCGCTTTTTCATGATGCTTCTCCCATTCCCCCGTTCCATTTCCTCCTCCCACAGGACCTCCAACCATCATCATCATCGTCTACAAAAACTGACTTTTATCGAGGTCATTATAGCACCCCCATACGATGGCAGGTGTTGACATAAACCACCTCATGTGTGTTCCCTTTATGACCCCTAAAAGCTTCTCCTTTTTTGGATTTTTTTTGAAAATCGAAAAAGGAGACCCCCGGAGGGAGAGAGTTCAAGACAATGTACTGCACTGCGGGGTGTCTGATGGAAGAAGTCCTGTAATTAGTGGAAAGACGTAACAATAGAGAGAGCACATGTGTGTCTCAGAACATGTTGCATAGGTATGGTCTAATCCTTTCATCCATTCGATTCCTTCTCTTATTCATTTGAGCATAACAGACTCATTTTTCGCGAAGAATAATAGAGAGACAAGGGTCAAGGAGATGGTATATTTGGTACCTGAGAGAAAGATCGAAACTTGAAGAACTGCACGGTTTCATATTCTGTACTAGTAGTGCTGGCCGAAGGGGCCTGAATTTCGACTTTGAGTAACTGAAAAAGTCAGTTCCAACCACCCAATCTCTCTGAAAATTCGTAGACCTATGTATTAAGCGACTAGATCCCCTTTTTTGTAGTTGCCAACTTTTTTCGAAAGTTACAATCAACCCTGAAAATCACGAAATGAAAACCGCAAAGGTTTGGGTTACAGATGGATCTCGAGATTTTCAAATCATCATCACTCTCTACAATTCGTTCCCTCTCAACTCCTCCGAAAAAGGACGAAAAGCTCCCTTCTCAACAAGTCAAGAATCCCTTCTGACACCTACGTATTACACATACACCTTTCCCTTCTTGACATGTTCTTGCTCTCCCACAAAAATCGCCTTCCGGCTTTGTGAACATAAGGGAGAGTGTCTTCGTAGTCCAGATTAGTACACCTGTCTTCGCTCCCTTCCGAAATATGTTCGTTTTTGATTGACACGTGGCATTCTGTCTTCCAAGATACTGTAATTGGAGGAGGGACGAGAGAGAATGACCGGAAATGTGAGGAAGATAATTATGAAGTCTCAAAATTTTAGAAACAATCCATCTTTCCTCATGTTTCCCTCCTCGTAAGTCTACATTTTCATGGATTGACAATAGAAGTTGGATTGTCAAAATGATTGACATCCGTATGCATGCGCACCCCGAGAAACCTTTCCGTTAACTATGTGTACCCTTTTCCGGTGGATGTCTAGCTATGGGAAGAAACAGGTAGATCAAGATAAGCCATAACGGGGAGAGACAGATGTAGCAGGTGTGTGGCAAAAAGATAAAAATCTCCAGGATTGTGTAATCGACGGTAGGGGGAAAGCTATGGTGGTAGAGAAGCGTATCGGTGAGGCTATAGAGGCATATGGTTTAGGTTGAGAATAAAGGCTCGAACGTGGGTAAGATCTGGTATTGAGGACGGGATGTTCGGTTTCTCAAGCTCCGATCCACGCCACTTCTGGAGAAGTTCAATTTCAACTAAAAGGATTGTCTGCGTTATTAATGAATTTGCCTTTTCCTCGGCTACAACTGAGTTACAATTAACCACAGGAAATCCAAATTAGTTAGAGCACATTGAAGTTAGCTTTTTGGAAGAATGAGCCGAGATAAGTGTTCATAAAGAGACAAAAAGGGCAAAACTATCACAGGTTTCACTGTAGCATGCATGTCCTCTAATATTACATTTTCAGTATGCCCTGAACTCCTTAATGATACCCACGCTCAGAAACTAATCCTTGAAAATCCCTAGCCCGTGGGGTCTTCTGAAGTCTAAAAACACAGTGTAACGGATCCCACCCTTACAATCCCCTAACACCTTGACTCCTCCTTTTACATCCCGATCCGACAAAGAGAGATCTCACAAAATAATTCACAGACATTTTATGCTCACCAATGTGACAATATGGGTAACGATACATCACGAAAACAGAATAATCTGAAACCAGAGAAAAATCAGAAAAGAATGGATTCTCATAGGAGAACTTCTGTACAAGACGACTAAAACGTATGACTATTCTCTCAGTTTTCGTTTTGCGTGTGTTGGGTGGATTGGAGCAATTATTCTAATTATTTTTGGTTGGTAATTACCACCGAAATAGCGCATCAAATCGAGAAGGTTCAGAGAGAATAGTGGGCGGAGTCCCGCATGGAGGGTGTGGAAGAAAAGGTTTTGAAGAGTCTGGTGATTATTTTAATTGGCCTATTTTCGTTTCACACATCCTGGATCCGCCCACTCCACTGGTTTCCTGCTGGAAACCTCTAAAAACGGTTCCAGAAGACGTTGAAAGAGTAGAATGAGTGCACCCAAAATGAAATATCCAAACTGAGGGTCTCACTAAAACTAATATATTTATTGAAATTCCTTCGTCCTCTTCCCCAACAACGACATTTCGAGAATTCTCGAAAGATGGAAAACAGAAAATATACTGGCTCAAATTATAGGGTTTGGTTGGCAGCATTCACCAGAAAATATCGATACTTGGAACAGAAGCGCAAATTTCGAGATTCTTCAAGACCCCTCAACCAGACACGTCAGCCGATACGATGCCGACAAAAGATGTTTTGCCAAAAACGAATATCGACTGCACTCTAGTGCAAATTCGCATGCAAAAGGACACCGTCTACTCGCCCATCTTTATTATTGAGTTCTCACCTCCACTCTCAAAAGATTTCGGTTGCACGATAGCTAGGTGCACACACTGTGTGTCAGTCTTCACATCTAATCCTCAAACGGAAGGTTAGGACGGTTCATTGTGTGTAACGGAAGACCAACTGATCAGTTACTAGTGAGGTCACTGTGCCACTGACCCTTGTTATTTTTCGATTTTTCTACCCCTTTTTATTGGAATTTTCCTTGAGTATCTTTTGTACCCCCTACTTCCAAGCTGATTCATCTTGATCGATAAGTCAAGAAAACAGCATGACGTGATTGCTCAGGTTTACCCTGATTTCTTAGACGCATTCTTCTTCTTCTTTTTCTTCTTCTACTCAGATGACGTTATGTCTTCTGAAGCTGATTCAGAGAGAACAGTTGGTGACACCCGTGAAGCAGATGGTAGCTGCTGACGGTGCACCGTCAAAAAGAATTTCTGAAGCTGTGAAAATTCTCGGAGTTCTAATGAGGTGACAGATTCTAATTAGAGGTCTAAGCGATTTCAGGCTGAGGATCCTTAGGGTCGAGGTCTGAGGATCCTTGAGATCCGAGACTCCATGGTTTACCCCATATAATCGTATAGCTCTGCGTGCTGATCAAAAAATTGTTGGAGAAGGGATATATACCTATTTTGAGTACGCCATAAAGACGATTACTAGTCTAATAAAAAATAAGGCTTTGAAACGAGCAGAACGTATTCGGAATCAGGTTTCTAAGAAGATACAAGACCTTAGCCTTCCGAACTGAGACTCCGAATTAGGCACATTGAGCTTCTTCTAATTAACGCTAAATAAGTCTAGACATAAGGCTCAAAATCTGGATATCGAGAAAAAATTGAGAAAAAATAGAGACTGGCGGAACGAATCGTTCTGAAGACTGGAGGAATGATGGCGTTTGTGTATGTATGTGGTTGGGACCGAGAAGATTGAGGCCCTTTTGGCTACACGCAATTACAGCCACAATTCACTATTTCCCTCTCTCTTTATCCTTCTCTCTATACCTACACCCAGCAATTAGCTACAATATAGGGCGGGGTCCCCTCAGGCACACTCTGAAAGATAATTGGGCTAAATTATACCTCAACCATTTTTCTCTCCCCGTCCGGCACTTTTCCCCGCAAATAATTGTTTCCCTCATCTGGCAAAATTAGATAGGGGGTCATTCCGGGGAACGTTGCATGTTTTCAGTGATAAGAGATTCCCAGGTGTTATCTCACTCCTTAGATGCTCCTCCTTTCGTTCCGAGACGGATACTGTGTCCAATGAGAATCGCAAACCCCGCCCACATCGGACGTACCGCCCACCCTTTTGGGGTGTCTCTCTGCATCCATCCCGTCGTCTCTCCCGTACGTCTTCTTCCTCTCTCCTTTGGATGGTGTGTTGTGCTATGTGCCTCTGCTACTGGCCAACTGCATCCCATCATCATCATCATCTTCTTCAACGCCTTCTGAATGTCATCTGAATCTCTTTCGTGTTCTTTCTGAATTCCACCTCCTTCTCCCTTATTATCCTAATTCATACCTTTCCTCTGTGCATTGCCATTTTCTTCTTTCGCTCAAATTTTAGGTAATTGTCTTCTCACTTTACCTTGACTTCCTCTCGACTCTGAAATGGCAAATTACCGTTGATAATTGATGGAAAATGATCCTCCGGAGGGGGCGTGGTGGGAAACAAGTTAACAACCTCCAATTATGTCATTACGTGGATATAATGATAGATTATGAGATGGAGTCTGAAGCATGCCCTGTTGCAAACCTATCATCTGGGCGAGAGCTGACGGGAAAACAATATTGAGAAGTACATATCATCTGATATCAGGAATTTAAACTTGCACTTTCAAGTTAGGACAAGGAATTCGACATCTGAAGCACGCTTCACACATCACATCACTTCAGCAATCCTTCTCTGTTTTAAGGGTTATCAGTAACCAAGTTCGAACGTGGCCGCGTGGCGCAATGGATAACGCGTCTGCCTACGGAGCAGAAGATTGTAGGTTCGAATCCTGCCGTGGTCGAAATATTTTTTGCTCACTTACAATCAACACTACCACTTTCTCCTTCTACCATCATGAGTAATATGTACCATCAGGAAACTTTTGCTATGTTTAATGTCATTCCCTTGCTCCTCTGTCCAAATATCAAGAACCGAGTAGAACCATGAACCATGACTTTCCCCTCTTCGTTACTGGGTTTGCAAGAAGGTTTACTGTGGGAATCCCGACCTTTCCGGATTCGTGAGAAACAAACTTTCATTGAGAGGATTTCTAGTTGATAACCTTCTCATGCTCCCTCTCACACCTTTTCATTCATTGTTTCATCGCTCAATTTCAAAATTTCAACCTAAAAATCATTGGATGAGATTCAAAATTTCAGATGGAGCCATCAAAAACGTTCGACTACACAGCTAGTAGCTACTATCAGACAGCCGCCGGGGGATCAGCAAATGGATCCAATCAGACGACACCATATTTCCCATATCCATTCCCAACGTCCTCGACAGATGGAGCTGCTGCTTCGATGTACGGTACTCCACAACAGACGTCAGCCTACATGTACGGAACAGGTCCAGGAAGTTCGCCAGAAGGTTAGTCAATTGAGCAGAGTCTACCTAATAGTACTGTGCCTAGTTATCAACGCGTCCCCCACCCCTGTACCTCTTGTTCTCGCTTTTACGCAATAACATGTAAGCCACCTGCGCCTTCCCCTAATCGTGGCCGCGTGGCGCAATGGATAACGCGTCTGCCTACGGAGCAGAAGATTGTAGGTTCGAATCCTGCCGTGGTCGAAACTATTTTTGCTCTACCACTCTGATTTTACTTGACGTCAGTTGAAACTTCTTATAATTTGACCTGCATTTTTTACCTGCTCAGTATTTCGAAACCTGAGGATCTGGTAAATAAGGAATTTGAAATCACGTCACTTATCCTTTTTAGTTTATTCTCTTCTCGTTACCCCATTTTGAAGACGTCAATCGACCATCTAACATTAGAAATTGTTGCCTTTTTCTGGATACATTCTCTGATTCGGACTACAATTATCCGGGTCAGCTGCGAAAGGGGGTCCTGACTCGGATTCGATTTGGATGTCCGAATCAGAATCAGCACCTCTGAAGACGTCAATTGTGATCAGAAGTTGTTCTGGAACTAACAGAAATATACATCGTATTTGCAGACAACCAATACTCGGAGCACACAACAACAAAAATCGTGGAGGGTTGCGAGGCAAAGTATAACACGAAGGGAAAGAAGATGAGAAAGCCACGAACGATCTACAACACTCACCAGCTACAAAAGCTCCAGAAGCAGTAAGAAAAGAAATTACTATTCCAAAAACAATCAACTTCGTTTCAGATTCGAGGTACAGCAGTACTTGGCCCTTCCCGATAGAGCAAAACTGGCAGCTGATTTGGGTTTGTCTCAGACTCAGGTGAGTGGCCAAATGTTGTGAACATTCGTGTGCGGTATATATGAAAACATTTCTGAGGGATTCAGTGTCTCTTTAGCTAGGTCCCCATTTCCTCTCCGTAGGTGATCCATCTATCAATGACCTTGTGTGTCCTCCTTGGAAAACGTAAGAAATGCACACCATCAGGTAATAATCCAGTCGTAATCTCGGTTCCTAATCCTACTTAGTGCCTTCGTCTTAGTTTTTCGTTTCACACGTGTCTCCATCGAATCCTGTCTCCGACCGTAAAAACTGTCTCATTAACTGTTGAATGTGTGTCTTGAGAAGGTCGCCATTTCTAACTTTTTGCATACGGCTTATTGAGTTTTGAGAATCGACGGCGGGAAAAGGCAACTTTCGTGACGTGGCAGCTTTTAATTATTATTTTCTGGTATCCCTTGGGATCTCTGCGTCTCTCAGTTGAACACAGTGTCTCCCGAGATGCTCCATAATTATGAGAAGTCGAGAAGGGGAGACTGGTAAAGAAGTTGAATCTATTTATATTGATAAAAACAGAAGAAAGGAGGCACGCGCGCAGGTGTTAGATCGTTATCGAAATCGGAAACCGGGCATCAATCATACCGTAACCAAAACATGTGTCCTCAGAGAGATGGTATCTTAAGTCAGCGGAAGTGCACGGAGATGAGTGATTGACAAGCATGACCAGGAGGATGACAGGGAATTGTGAAGATGTTGAAGTTCTTCGGAAGCTTCAGGATCTCAAGATTCTTAATTAGTGTTGAATGTTCGAAGATTGCTTGGGCTTCCATGATTTTTATTTTTAGTTTTTCATGAATTCAGTCTCAGGACTCAAAAAACCAAGCTCTCCATGACTGTCTTGTGCTCTGAATTTAAATCGATGGTTGAACATTTAGAATCTTTTGAAATCTCATTAACCGGAGTCCATTAATGTGATAGTTCAAAGGAGGTGAATGTCTTTTTCCAGTCCTTGATTAGGTCTTTTGATTAGTTTTGGAACTCAAAAAAGTTTCAAATTTCTTACTCGAAAGTTCTCAACTTTCATCTCACATTAATAAAGGAATCTATAGTCTGCCTGAAAATTTTGATATTGGTTTTCCGATGAAACTAGTCGACCCTAAAACTCAAAACTGAAAAATTTGTTCGTTTCGACTACAGTAACCTTTTCGATCCGTGACTCCTGGGTCTGTCCCCTTACACACCGGTTAGTCCATGAAAAGAGAGTGTGACCTCTATATAGGAATCTATTCACTAGCGGAAGGCTAATTACTGTCTTTTTCCACGGATGTCACCACGGACAACCGCAGTGTGTACATTGAGGAAGGTTTTTCAAAATCGACGGATCGGAAAATAATTGAGTCGGAGAATGAGGAGAGAAGGGTCGGGGGCGGGAGGGGGAGGGGGATCTGTTGATTTAAACAAAACAACAACATAAACAAAAGGAAGGATTAGCCCTTTCGGAGAGGTTCGTTACCTTGAGAGAAAGCTCCCGAATTTCAAAGCAAATTTCAATGGAGAACATAACACTTTTCAGGTTAAAATCTGGTTCCAAAACCGTCGATCGAAGCAGAAGAAGTCAAAGGGAGGCACGTCGGACCGTGCTTCTGACGAAGACGACGATACGGAAGAGTCGAAACCTGAGAGCTCACCGATGAGCGATTCTTTGATGAATCAGGTGAGCAGTGATCGCCCACTTGGTTCTTCTACGATTAAAACGGAACTGAAAGAGGAGTATGGAACGGTAAGGAATATGGGAATTCAAGTTTTTGAAAGTTTTAAAAAGATTTTTTTGAGAAGAAGGTTTGAGATTGGTATAGTGAAGTGTTAGTGTTCTCAATGTTTTTAGTTTTGCTTTTGTATTTTCTTGGAATTCATGGTAGTTTGTTTGATTTCTTCATCTTTGAGTTTGAGTTTCTAGAAAGTCAAGATCGTCGACTTCCAAATAGTACAAAACGGATAATACTAATCTTTAATTCTCGAAAAGCACTTTTCTAAGGACACTCATACTTTAAATATGGAAGTTCAAATTTCAACTTCACATTTCGAATTTTTGAGTTTTTTGAACATAGATCTAATAAAATAGCTGTGCTTCAAATGGTGCATACTGATAATATAACGAGCACCCCCTTACCGTCACTTTGACCACATATATATAAATATATGTTTATACCAAACAGAGGAACATTTTGTTAGTGGACCCTTTTGATGTTACAACACCTGAGAATAATTTGGTGAAAGTGACGGGAAGGAGGTGTCGGCGTATTAAAGAAAATACGAGGTCTTTGAAATCATTTTTTCTCACCAGTCCCAACCTTTTCAGGACAATTCTTCTCCACCGGTAAACCACTCAGCTCCCAACGGATCAATGATGCCTGACTGGTCAGGACTGTCCCATATTCCGACAGCTTCAAGCCAACATCTTCCACCAGTGAGCTCCATTCCAACGATGGCCGGACTCAATGCATACGATCTGAAGTATGACGCTGATAAGCAACACGTTCTGAGTCCCTACGATATGGCCATGCCTTATTATGGCACATTTTACTCACATCCACAGTATCCACAATACTAACTCCTAGATCTTTCTCCATTTTTCTGTTCCAGATCTCCTCGGATCTTCCTTTAAAACTCTTTTGAACCTGTGTGCTCCATTTCCCCCATTCATCCAAAAACTTTCGTCTTTTCTCAAATTTTCGATTCATTTGATTTTCCCTCTAAAATCCTACGGCCAACCGGGTGCCCGTATTTCAATTCCGTCGAATGATATTTGCTATTTATTATGTAGATTTTTGTTCAGTTTTAATTAAACCACCAAAAACACAAAGCTCTTCTCATCTCACCCCTCTCTCATCGTTTGTTTTACGTTCTAGTAAATGTGAAAATTGAATAAAAATACGAAAAATCAAGATTGCAGGTTCAGAATATGATGTGTCGCTGGTGTGCAGTTTAGTTCGAGGAAGTTCGAAGGTTTCGTGTGGCCTAAATGCTGAATCTTTCAGAGAAGGGTTTCTGGAGTATTCAGGGATCCGATTTTTTGAGAAGTTTTTGAAGTTTCTACTAGCCCGATCTGTCTGAAATTGCATAAATGTGTTAAGTTCCGCTAGCTCTTCATTTCTGTAGTTGACAACTTTATAGCACATTTGAATTTTTTCAGCCAGTAAGTTCGATTCCTCCTTCTTAGCATGTCTGAAATGTGAAGAGTTCTCATCGATCTTTTTTCACCTGTATAAGTAATACAGTATAATTACTGGTTCCATTCACATAGTAACACTCCCAACCCATTCCCATATTTCAACATTTTCCATTGTTTTCTCACTCGAATCTCCATAAATCACTTCACTGTTTTATTTTCCACACCGCCATCATCATCGCGGCAAAGCGCAACGCCATCATTTTTTCATCACTTCGACGTTCGTGAAGACTTTTGGCGGTTTCGGAGAAGAGAAGGGAACGGGCGCGACGGAACGGCGCCTGAATTACGGTGGGAATTCTGGTGATGACCTCTCGGTAGAAAAAGAGAGAGAGAGGGAGACGGTTTGAATTATTGGAAAATAGGAGCATGAATGGAATGAAGGAGGGGGATACCGATAGATGAACACCCGGCAATTTTCGATCCGAGGGTCAGGAAGGGGGAACAATGGAGGAAACCGAAAAGGGAAACGGAAAAAGAAAGGCGCCTTCTCCTTCTTATGTCTTCTGAAAAGGAACTCTTTTCATGAAACAAGTAATTATATGGTGTCGGTGGGCAAAACAAGAATGTAGAGCGTCTTAGAAGGCGTTAGAGATGGCGGACAATATATGGATTTGTTGAGGATACTTTCAGATTCATTAATATTCCTCAAAGGTTGTTTTCAGTCTCGTTTCCAGCCGCAGTTCGGATAGAAAATGGGTGCTCATACGGATGGGAAACGGGCGGTTTCGAGGATAAGCGCGTGCGGATGAAATACGGATACGCTACCGATCCGTCATGGGTGGCCGAACTGGAAATGACGGTCCTCAAAATTCTTCCAGCATTTTTCAAATCCTAAATTCTTCTTTGTTATTCTCATTTTCTGATTGAATTTAACACTATGCCGAAATCTATCTACAGGCACTTCAGACAACGAAGGTTTAGAAATATGATTGGTTTGTGTAGAAAGCTCGTGTTGAACGATGAAATTCTGTTTTTAGACGAAGCTAGTGAACCAATTCCCGATTATGTGCCAGAGGACACAATGGAAGTGGGTGATGGACTTATTCCGCCTTCAAATGGAGGAGAAAAACAAGAAGATTCAAATATAATGGAAGACAATTCAACATCCGACATTTTCAAGGATGCTGAGAATATTGGTTAGTGTGGAAGGTGTTTTCAGACAGGCAAAAGATACTTCAGAGTCGAAGAAGCAGCTGGATGAGGTTCCAGATGATGTTCTTCAATTCATTGATACTTCTTGTCAATCGAAATCATCCCAACATAATTCACACTCGACTACGTTCACTTGCAGCTCGTGTGGGGCTAACTTGAATCGAAAGAAAACATGGTAATTTTTTTCCATTTGCCCTAAAAGTAGTAAGTGTTGCAGTTGCGGACCAGCTTTGCAAAGCATTGAAAACGGACGCTGGCATCCGATCAACAAGAACAACTTTTTCAACATGGAAAAAGGAGTCTCACTTTCGAGAGAAGAATGCAACGTAGGCGTAATGCTTCAATGGAAATTACTGAGCAACATTCTTTCAGTCTGCGATAGAAAAACTGACCGAAAATACGAAAGAAGTAGATTTTGTTCCTTTTCTGGAGATGGCAGAAAAGTTTCATGGGAAGCACCCGGATCTGGAAGATCTCGCGTTCGGTTTCGTTTGGAACACTGTCATGGCGAGTAGACATCTGCACTATCGATTTCGAAAAATTCAATTGTTTCAGCACAACAAATTATTGGCAAAGTCGAGAAACGATGATGAACTGAGAGAGTTGACAGAGGTACTACTTACAAATTGATAGTGTCTAAATCTATACTTCAGATGAAAATCGTCGAAGGCAGAAGATTCAGTCTCGAACGTGCACGAATCGACGAACCAGTCATCTCCCTTCCGAGTAGAAGAACGTTCAAAATGAGTTCTTTGATGACGGTTGTCCAAGCATCGAAATTCATGTCATCTGAATTTGAGGAACACTCAAAGGCAATTTTCCGCCTCACTTTCAAGAAGGTAACAATAGTGAGAATCCTCATGCATCTGGGAATATATTCTTTCAGTTGGCTTCAATGGACCCATACTTCAGTGTTTACACTGTTTCGGATTACTCCAGTCAAGGATACGCACCGCTCGGAGACGAGTTTCTCGAAAAAGTTTCGGGTAAGTTTTGCTTGGAAAATCACAAAGCTTCACGAGGACCGGTTTTACTCATTCTCGGTTTTTGATCAGTCGGCAGCAGTTTTCAATTAAACGACCGGCGTGTGTTCGAACCCTTTTTTTTCAAAGTGATCACTCGATAAAGATTCGCATTTTTTTCAGTGTTCATTGCGAAAGGATTCCAGCAACAGCTGTCGACTGACATTATGACTAGATGTACGTGCGCCGCGAAAAGAGTTTTGCTAAACCTACTGTAAGTTCTGGCTTGTTTCATACAAAGCATTTTCTTGTTTTCAGTGATCGAATTCGCAAGGAGTTGAGACAACACCAATTGAATTTGACTGAAGTTCTCGATCGATTCAAGGAGCTCATGAAAACAGACAAGAAGCACATTGACAGGCAAACTCCAAAAATGGAATTTTCTATCCATCTATTCCAAACGTTATTTTCAGATCGTTGTTGGACCCGAACAAGCAACCGATGCAGAGACTTCACTGCTTGTTGAACAATTGAATACTTCTAGCTTTCATTTGTTATCCGCAGTACTTGGTACTGTGTCCTTTTTTCTCATTTTCATTGTTGATTTTGTTTCACCCTGTTGCTGTTATTATTTATATTATGAATTGTTTCGTCCAATTGAAAAAGTCAAAAGAATTAAATGTAAAGCGAAGAATCTTAAAAAGCAGGCAGCGTTGAGTGTTGTTAAATTGTTCAAAAACCGCGGAATCAATGTTTGGTATTTCCCTTGACAAGCATCGTAAGACCATCCCGGTACTCGGCCTTGCACTCCTCCTTGATTAGCTGTAATTTGAAATGTTACTTTGGGAAGAGGGAAAATGAAGACTGTTGCATATATGTGTATAGTGTACATCTAGGGAGATACCAACCTGAGTGAGAGGTTTTCCGAAAAGAACCTGGAACTCGTGCTCGATGAGAACCAAATCATTTTCAGATCTCGACACCAGAATGCGAATTAAGTCTTTGTCGCGAGTTCCCATTCCCTGAAATTCGTGATTCAAAAACTTCGGATTTTCAACTAAAGTTTACCTTAGTAGCCAAATGAATAGAGTTGGCCAAGAATCTTGGCTTATTTTTCGAGGTCTCAATCAGAGAAAGAATCAAGTTCTTGAAGTCTCCACTCAATTCCTTCTCTGCGATCTTCGAAAACTCCTTTCCAGATTGTCTTTCCACTTCTTCAATCACTTTTTGAATGTGAGCGCCGTTGGATGTTGCAAAGATTTTGAAAGCGTCAAACTTCTCGACTCCCGACTTCTTATCGAAGCTCTTCAGAATCTGAGCAGCGTGGTTTCCAACTTTGAAAGTGTCCGGAAATCCAGTCTCTTCTCTTTTCGCCTGGAGGATGATGATAAGAAGACGTCGGAAATCTCCAGAAGTGTCAGCAGAGATTGCATCCTCGAGCGATTTTCCGTAAGTCATGAAGTAGGTATTCCTAAAAGCTTCTTGAATTTTCCGAGAGCCTGATTCAGCTAACAACTCACTTGGTAGCCTCGACTTCTTCATTGGTTCTAGTTGTCAGAATCTCAATCAGATTCTTCTCATTAGTTCCGAGGCCCTTCACAGCTCTATTCAGTTCAGTTACATCGAGTTTAGTTGGAGTCTGGAGAAGAGCCACCAGGAAATCTTCAAAATCTCCCGAGAACGCTTTCTTGATCTCTTCCTCCAAATCTTTCCCGTAACGAGTCTTGTATGGAGTTCGGATCTGAACTAGTATGGTTATTGTTGTTTGAATTTTCTAGAAGACTTACCATTTGACGTTGAGTGTTGTTGACAGAAACCAGAATCTCCAGAATTTTCAGTTTCTCCTTGTTTCTCAAAGCCTTCTCCAGCTGCTCGGCAGCCATCACCTGGAAGAATGAGATCATGACGTCTGGATGCTTTCAATGGGAAACTTGCCTCATCGAAAAACGGCTTGAAGTGAATTTTAGCAGTTGCCATGATTTTCGGTTTAAATGGTGGCTGAATATAATTTTCGTTTGGTTTCTTCAATTTCAAATATATTTTTAGAGTCATGAGGAGAGTAGAGAGACGTAGAGAGAACTGTACGAGAAGAACATCATGGAATTTGTACTTTTACGATTTGGAGATTAGTCGGAATGAACATGGAGAGGGCAAGATGATTTGGATCAATTCAGTGAACTTTGACAAGTGAAGATTGTCTCGAAAGAAAAACGGACGGTTTGATGTCATAAACAAGTCGTTATAAAAAAGAGACAAAAGAAATAGTAAAAAAGGTTCATGAAAACTATATAAATTTCACTTTCAGATCGAAAGTTCCCAAACGTTTTCATCTCTAATGTTCCAATTTGTTTAAAATAACAACAGGGAATTCAAAACGCACCGTTTGGAAAGACAAGTTTAAAAAGATGAGTCAACATTTTTCTGTTTTCTGAACTGTTTTATTTGTGGACAAAAGGTAGAGTGGGAGTGGTTTGGTATCTTTGAAAAGATGAGTCAGGAAGAAAAATATCAATTAGATGATGTATAGATATGAATAGAGGGAAATTTTGTAATCGAATCTTTTCGATACGATGAAAACTTGTGAAATACCAAGTGTGGCGGGGTGGTGACCAGATCATCATCTCTCCTCGAACGGCAGATTTTGAAAGAGAAAGTGAGGATTCGGAACGAATGCAATTCGAAATGATGATGATGAAGGTGGAAGTGAGAGACACGCATTAAGAGGATTGCAGAAGCTACATGGGTGGCTAAACTTGGAATATATAATAGCTGGGGTGTGTTGAGTGCGTTTTAGTTAGAACGAGTAATTTTCCAGAACATCCAAGTTTCTGAATCTTGAGAATGAGATACCGCAGCTCGCTGGGTTAAAATTTTTCTCATAATTTGGGTCAATGCAAGATCGACCATGGAGATTCAGAATCTGATTCAAAGATCAAGGAAAAACGATTCGAGAGATGTCCTCGCAAAGTACTGATACCAAATGGAACATTCCCTAACCACGGTGACAACTTTGCGAGGTCACAATGAGAATTTTGCCATATTTCCTTTCACACTCATCTTCATCTAGAATATGAGAAAGTTCCAACCGAGAAATCTCCTTGCAGAAAGCTGATCCTACATTTGAAGCAGGTTGATTTTTTCAAAATTTCCAAAATTAAAAACACAGAATTTCAATTTAAGACTGAACACAAACTAACAAACTCACGAACCGATGATCAGCTGAAACTTGTGAAATATATATTTTTTGGAAAATTGGAGAACAAAATATTTTCTGTCGAAAATAAAGAACAAACCCTTTTCAATATATCTCGAATGTTAACTAAACAATACGGTTTGTCTCTTCAAAGTTTCTATCCAAATACTCATTGACAACTTCAATAAAAAATTTGGGAAAAGAAAACTTGGGCCAATGTGTTTGTAAATAAAGAGAATCGTAGACGAGGAGAGAGAAAAGTTCAAACAAACAGCGACTTCTCGAGTATTCGCCATGTTTGGTTTAGTGGCAAATACTGAAGTGCAAGGGAAGTTTCTGTAAGACTGTTGTCTAGTGGAACCTCGCTTATAGGGGCATATAATTTTGATAATGATACACTCTATTGTTCGGAGATGGTCTGGGCTGGCATTCGAACAGAAGCTGGTACTTTATTGTTTGGCGCCAGTTTTATACTTGAACTCATCACAAAAAATGAGTAGTTGTACAATTGTTGAAAAGTCATATTCCTTTCAAGCACTGCTCCAAAGAATAAGAAAAAAAAACAAATGCAGTATCCGCCTCAGGCTTGAAATGAGTATTCAAAAAAGCATAAAAACCAGGAAATGCTCTAACTCGAATAGCTTCTACCACAGTGACACCAAATCAGCATTGACACTATATGAGGGGCTGCCATTAGGGGTGGCTATCTAATAGAGGTTTGACGGCAACTATGATCGCTTGTTTAGGAGTGTCACACTCCCTCTCTGATTTACAAAACACTAGAAAATCCTCCGATTTTCTGCGTGAAACAATCCAGGTGACAGTTTTTCCGATCCACGTGACTCGGCGATTGCTCGTCTCCACCCCAGAGTCTCTATTCAACCATTTCGATACTTTCCACCAATAATGGATTTTCCTTTTGAATACGTGGAAAGAGTGATTGATTATCCGAGTTTCGATCATCATGTTGTGGTTCGTCCCAACCCTAAAATCACCTAACTCAAAGCTCTTTCTCCAGACAAAACAAGTTCTGGATGAAGATATTGAGCCAAAACCGAAAGTATGCTCTGGATCAGAAGAGGAAGAAAAAGTTGGCAATCTTCCAGTTGGGGTGGTGAATGAGAAGGAGAAGGCTTTGATAGATCAAATCAGAAGAATCGAGAAACACGCCGTCAAGATTCCACTCTGTGCGGGATGCTCTTCTTCTGATTCTGCAGATTGGGATTCTGTCGGTGACACTTCTGAAACTGACGCAGTAGAGGCTCTGTATGAGACTGATGCGGCCAGAGAACGGGTTCAACTGAAGAAGATGAAGTATGTGGATATTTTTTTCCTCTAAATCCAGACAATTTTCAGAATCATGCGTACCTGTTGTTGCACGGAATCCGAATGCAAGTCAAATTCTGAACTTACAATTTCAACTTCTTCTTCTTCTACGTCAACGTCGTCCGAAGATGGAGTTCCAATCACAGATGAAAAAGCAGAAGCTGCTTTGATGTCTGTAATGAGCCGAATGGTTTCTTCTGATGAGTCATTTTCGTCTTCTGATGAGGAAATGAATATTGACGAAGAGATCCAGTACTTGGAAGAGATGCTCAAGGAGATTGAGAAAGCAGAAGATAGACGAGGAAAAGAGAATTCAGACTCCGAGGATTCTGAGAAAGAACGAAAAATGAAAGAATTCGAAGATATGTTCGAAGAGCAGACTTCGAAAACACAAACAAATTCGAAATCTTGTGAGAACTCAGCCCAAGAGCCATCGACTGCAGCTGAGCCCACCGATGCTCCTCCATCAACAGATTCTTCAACGACTCCAGCGAATTCTGAAGTCTCCGTAACCGATTCTATTGGGATTTCCTCTTCGGATGCAGACGTCGAAGCTCGTGAAAACGATTTGGAAAGATTCAACTGGCAATCGGATGACTTGTATGGCTCGACTGACACTGATTCTGATCTTGAGAAACATTTGGATGCATTGGGAAAAGCAATGCATCGTGTTGAGTCCACATTCGCAAACTCTGTTGTCATCGGAGAAACTGTTCCTTTGTTGAAAGAAGTTTGTTACCTGGAAATTTCAGTTTTTTAAATTGTCGTTTTCAG
Organism: Caenorhabditis sp. 40 LS-2015; assembly: GCA_900536305.3. NCBI lineage: Eukaryota > Metazoa > Nematoda > Chromadorea > Rhabditida > Rhabditidae > Caenorhabditis > Caenorhabditis tribulationis. The sequence goes on along the minus strand of LR545303.1, from coordinate 48,623 downwards.
AAGCTCAAACACTTCCCGCAACCATTGCCCACCGTCTTGCCAACAAAGAACAGTTATGAAGTGTTGGAGCAACAGGAAAAGGGCAAACCGAATGCCGATGTAAACAGAACCGTTGTTGATTCCGACAATTCCCAACTTTTTAGATAACCAAGCAACTTTGGCTGGTTCAGCAACTTGGTTCCGGATGCATGTGCTCGGCAAAACTAGTGAGCCGGAAGAATCCAGATCATTTGCAACTACAGAAGCACCTGGATGTATTGCTAGAACCCCTTTGGGATCTTATTGAGCTTTGCATTTTCAGAGAGAAAGAAGACTTCTGTACGAGTTGCTTCCGGAACTCTCAAAGCCATCTCATATTGCGAAACTCGTTGATGCCGGTTTCAATGATGATTTTAAGTTGGTTGATTTCTGTGAGCCCCAAAATTATGGTTTCTTTTCAGATATTTGATTTATGAAGACTTGGGGATGGACTTGATCACTTTTTTTGAGGAGTTCGGACCTAGATTGACGTAAGATTACCTTTTCAAGTTGAACGAATATACCTATTTCCTCTAATAGACCGGGAACCGCTTCACGACAGAAGTTTACTTCGATTTCTGTGATAGTAGTCACAAGTGCTCAACTAGTAATGTGTTTCTCATGTTGTATTCAATTTTCGATAGTTTACTACCTTTTGATATCTGTTACACGAATCGGGATAAATTGAGTCAAAGTAGCAGGAAGGGGTATACGATACTTTCAGCTCGGCTACTAGATTTCTGATCACATACTTCTCATTCAATGCTATCAAAGAACTTCACTCTTTGGATATAGTTCATTGTGACATTCGTCCTTCTTCATTCAATATCATCCATCACCCATTCAACATTAAGTTGGTGGACTACTCGAGATGTATCAAGAAAAAGTAGGAAGTTTTACGAGACTCCCAAAAGAAAACAACGTTTCCAGGCCGCACATGAAAAGTCCGGACGATGTCAAACCTGATTCTTTCACTCCGAGAGTTTTCCATCAGAAAGACACCGAGTTCGATCAGTTTGTGGATTTTGAAGGGTGGATTTATGCGGTTGGATGATCTCTTTTTTCTTGAAAGTACTTTCATCACTTCAGATGATTCACTTATGCGCTGGCGGACTCCCGTGGTTCCAAGATCCAACGAATATGCTGGAATTGAAAGAACATTTCTTTCACAATCCCGATTACGAGTTTGATGAATGTGGTGAAAGCGTTCCGATGGCTATTACTTTGATTCGGGATAAGACAGTAACTTATGACGGTTTTTTGGAGACTATGAGTAAGTTGAAATACTTTCGTCTCATATTTTCCATTTTTCTCGGATGAAGATTTTGATTTCAGGTTTCTATTTCTCGGTGGACGTGATGCAATATCCGGACAAAACGCAACCAAGACTTTGGAGTCTGAAAGAATTAGCAGAAGTTATGAAGAATAAGCGTCCAGATTCTGAAGAGGAGAACGATTTTGAACTTGCTGAAAGCCATTGGAATCCTTTGAATGAATCGGATTCTGAAGATGGGAAGAACTCAGAAGTGGATAAGACGGATAAGGAGAGCAAGAAGCAAGAAGAGGCAGCGAGGAAGTCGAAATTCGAAAAGAAGTCTCAGCTGAAAGAAGATGAAACTCAACAAATGTCACAGTCTGAAATGTCTTCGAACAGTGAACAATGGTCGGAGGCGAGTTCAGCCGATGAAGCAAGAAGTAATAATCAGAAGAATAAAAAAGGAGGGAAATTGACACCACCCAAAAGAGGAGTTCCCGAGCGTTTGATGGAACCGAGCTCAACGGAACAGTGTTCGATGCCTTCGAACATGCCGAGAAAGAACATTCAGAATCCGAATCAACCAATTGCGAAACAGGAAAAGAAGAGAAAGGAAGCGGTGAAATTCGTGAGGCTAACAAAAAAGATAGGTTTAACTCTTCATTCACTGATTTCCAGCTAGAGCCACCTACTCCCAAGGCAGCACCAGGCAAAAAAAACCGACGCCGCCTGGTGACTCGAGAGTTTCTGTTCGAAATGAATAAGGACTTGAATGGATCTGAATCATCGATCTCTAGTGACTCTTCTGCTACTTCGTTCTCCTCGTGGACAACGTCTACATGGTCTTCTGATGATGACGGCGAGAAAAAGAAGCGATACAAGTGGAGTGAGAATTCGAGTGAAGGATCTGGATGTGATTTCCTCGAAGACTTGGATTCTGATGAAATGGAGACTCACAGACAGTATGAACATTTGGTCGCATGTTATCACAAAGGTATCGTGTTCCTGTTACTCAGTCTACAGAAAATATGACTCACATATCATGTCACATTTTCAGACCAAGTCAGACTGAAGCCTGCTTCTGAATCGGACCCATTATCGGATATCGACAGTGACGAGAAGAATACAATCATTCAAGGGCTCGCAAAAAGAAAAAACGAGGCAGGATTCGAAGAGATCGACAAAGTAGAGAAGTGGCAGGAGGCTGAAAAAGGAGAAGAGGCAAAGACGGAAGATCAGAACAAATGAAGATGTCTTATTGAGCTTGGCTTAAGATAAAGTTGATTGATTTATTCTTTCAATTCATAATATTTGACAGTGGGTGTTGTTAATGTTGAGATAGGCGGGGTATCAATACAATTAATGGGATTTTCATTCCTCTTCCCAGAATTCAGCGGCATCGAAGTCCGAGATATCTGAAGTGGCCACTTCTGCCGAACTGATTGGATTGCATGTTTTCTCTGGAACGAAAACTATTTGAACTTTTGAGGAACTCTTTGAACGTACCCTCGGCGAGAACAGCAGCAAAATTCTCGAAGTCTTCCTCATCTTTTAATTTTTTGAGAAGTTCGTTGAATTCATCACATTTCGACTTCTCAACGAACACCGATCGGATGAGGTTCAATTCGTTCACGAGCAGCTGTAAGATCAAATGACTAAAAGAAGCCATAGTTTCGGAAATAGTACCTGAAAGAACCCACTGATGGCTCCATTTGGTGTGAATTTGCAAGTGTTCGATATCATTTCGAGCATCTTCGAGCACACACGACTAACGCCATTACCTGCTTCGATTTCCAGTAGAACTTCTTCCCGTCTAGTCATCTTCTTTGCTCCGGAAGTATTGACCTTCTTCTTTTTCTTCGGAATTGGCTCTTCCTCTGATTCTTCAGCCTTTGGAAGCTTCTTGTCACTCCATTCCGATATCATCGCCTGCAGATCCTCTGGTTCCACCGTAACCCTCTCTCGTTTTGTTTTCTGTATTGGTTGCAGGTTGAATTCGCGGCCAAGTTTTTCGAAAATCGCTGAGTTTTCAGCTTCCACTTTCCGTTTTGGTGCCATTATATTGTCAAGAATTTCGTTGGTTCGGGTGGTATGTTTTTCCATTGAATCTGAAGAGGAACTGTTTGAAAAGAGAAAAAGATTCTTACAGCTCACCTTCTGGATGAAGAACTAGACTTTTGATAAAATGACACTGCATTTGCAATTTCGGATCACTCATTCCTCCTTCAACCAGCGAAGAACTGAACATGCATGGTCAATTTTTTTGGTTTTTCTCTTAATGTCTTACATTTCATTCTCCTGTAATTGCATACAATCGATCAAGTCGTCCACTGCTGATAGTTGAGCAACTGAAATCTCAATATGTCTTGATTTCTTTGCTTCAGAAACTCCTACCCGTTGGTTTACTGGAGTCCACTTCGTCCTCGTCAAATGTGAACTTCGGAAATTTCAGAGTTCTCATGTCATCTGCGAACGGTAACTTGACAGATCTCAAATAGAATACTCCAGTTTCTTCGTCTTGATGTGGCAGAAGTGCGACGAGTTGGACATGAGACTTGGCGTGGAATGTGTATCGGCAGATGGCAGCAACTCGGAGATTGAGCATGGCCTGAATCAAAGCAAGTGTTGCTTGCGTTGACCCAGAAGTTGGAGAATTGAGAGATGGAAGAACAGTTTTAGCGCTGGTGTCAAGAAGGTATGAGTCGAGGATCTGGAAAAAAACTTGTTCAGATCTCTCTCGACATCAGAATTCCGAGTACATTGGCTCGTTTGGTGAACTGAATCAGTTTCAAAACTCCTCCTGTTTTTCCTTCGTTAAAGTTATGATCGTTGTACTTTTCCTTCAAATATTCAGGATCCATCATTATCACCGACTTTCCGAAATTGTAGCCTACAACGATGTTCAGTTCAGGGATATTAACCTAGGAAATCACCATGCATCGTTTTTATGTTTTCAACTGGTTTGTAGTTCTTGGAAGTTTTGGACGAATACTTCGGAGTTTCAGCTGGTAAATCCGCAACCGCTGATTTATCGTCGTTGTCGTTTACATTGGCTTGAGTTTCAACATGCATTTGCTCCAAGCGAACCATTTCGTTTCCTTCCGAGTCCGCATTTTTGAATTTCAACAACGCGGTTGACTTTTCGGACTTGACAGCGAATGTTACAGGCAGTTGAATGCCAGGAGCGATCTGAAAATTTTCCATGAAGCCGATGCCGAGAAATTTGAAAAAAAAAATTTGAAAAGAAAGATGCCGAGAAGATGCCGAGAAAAAGAAATTCTTCCTGACCTCCCACATTTTGTTGTACTTTCGCTCCGACTTTTGACGAGCCTGATAGTTGGAGAGCTGTTTGGAGACATTGCTGGAAACACCAAGATTTTTTTATGAAAATAGAGAGAACCCTACTCAAATGTATATGTAAGTCCATCCATTGTATCAGCCAGTTCTGAAATTCTAGATGCGGGATAGTCTGGGGTTTCCGGGAGTCCACTAAACTGTTACGTTGATCAATACGAAACCAGATCCCGGTCTTACATTATCATCAGATCAGCACTAATCTCGGTGAGAGCATCTACTAGGAGATCGAAGTTTTCCTGACGAATATTCTCATTCATTCCGTTCGTCAAAACAATCAAAGTAATTCCAGTCGGATTCGGAACTGCCTCGATTTGATCTTTCAACAGTGAAACTGCAGCGAGAGCACCCTTGAAAACTGGAAACGGTACAGTGAACATGTGGAACATATGAAAATTTTATGTCTTACAATTCGGCTCGGTGAACGGTGTGGAATTTGAGTTTTGTTTCAACTCCGTGAGAAGAAACTTCAGATGATCAAATCTCGCTGGAGCGAAATTTTCATTGTGAACGATAACTCCTTTGAAGGTTTCCTTTCCTAATTTGGTAGTGGTGGTTGGCTCCAGGTTATAAGCCATGATTACGAAATTTTCGGGATCGTCAGAGAAAATCTGAAAGAATGGAATGCGAAACTTTGAGCATCGGGACTTTTCTACTTTTCTAGAAAGAATCGAGTTCGCAGTGTTTATGGCATTGTCGAAGTCAGATTTCCCGTTGCTTGAGCTTTTGGCATTCATGTTGACACCTGCATCGATGAGGATTACGGTAATTCCTGAAGAAGCTTTCTTGGGAGGCATCTTCTGAAAAAGACAAGCTTGAGTTGCTTGTCAATCATTGCGAAACAAATAAGAAAAGAAGGTATGAATAATGCATGAAGTTTTGAGTTTGGCGCAGTTATCGTATACAACACAAACAAAAGCAAACATTTGACTTCATGGATTTTACGTCCCCAATGCACACTTCGACCAAGATATTGATAAGAGTTTAAATATATTTGTAGTTTGAATAAGATTTAAAATTCTCCTTATAAGATTTAAAGACTTCGATAAGATTTAAATATTATCTAAATTTGAAACGAATTTGTGCCAGAGGCTCCTCCCTTTGCGCGTAATTTATGGCGCATTCTGTCGCGCTCCCTCACGCACTTTTGCAGAATTTCAGAGATCGATCACATTTTCCCTCACGATTTTCGTTCTTTTCCTCTTTTGAATTTCACAACTTCGCTGTTGTTAACTGTTTTCTGGTTGAAAAAATTCAACGCGTAGTTACACGTAACCTTAAAGTGAACAATCAGCAAATATCCCTCTCACAGCGAAATTTAGCTATTTTTTCAGGATGACTGATACACCAGATCAAGATTTTGAACTTGTAGATGGCGCTGAGCGAAAATCTAGCACGTCTGACAGTTTCGAAGCTGTCGATGACAACAAAACAGGTGAGCCTATTCTTTTGACAATCATTTTCATATCGAAAGAGCAGGAATTTAGGTAGTCAATCAGTAAGCGAAAACGAAGAGGACGACAAAACCGACAAAACCGTCAACGGGGATCAAGATTCCCACCAGCAGGAGGAAGATGAAGAGCCCAAACTTCCGTTCGTTGACCAGTCAATCAAAGACGATGCAGAAAGAAAGCCAGAAAAAGATGGAGAGGATTTGGTGGAAGAAGCATTGAGAGCTCCGATTCGCCCCGACCAAGAGCAGTTTTACACAGCTGAAGCTTCGAATAGAGCTATCACTCTGCTGATTGCGTTTTCGGCTATGATGTTTACTCTTCCGCTTCTTACCATGGCAACACTCTACTACTGGGTTTTCATTGGTAAGTTGAAGGCTATTTTTCCAACTTTCTTAATTGAATGTGAAGAATAGTGGCAAGAACTTATTCTTAATTACTTCGATGTCTCCCATTACAGATCACTTCCATCTTCCTCCTTCCGAAGCTATGCTTTATTCTGGTATTGGTGCTGCCCTCGTCGTAATTCTCATTGCTGCTGCTTTCTGTTATATTGCATGGAAAGAAGAAAAAGACGCCGAAGACAAACTGAAAACTGATAAGAAGACAGAATAATAACGTCTGTTTCAATCACAATTTCACCCTTCACTGTTCCGAAAATTCACTTTCCTATGGACCTCATAAGTCTCATTGTGATTAGAAATAATATCTCGCTATGTTAGATTCCTTGCCTGACGGTTTGTAAATAAAAACGAACAAGTTGCTTTTTTAATAATTGTTCAATTTTTTGATAAATTATGAACGCGTAGTTGTCGCGAATCGTTACCTCTGATCCCCCTGTTGTTTTTGGCTCAGCTGTAGCAACTCGGGATATCCGGGAACCTCTAGATATTAGGAGCAGTCGGTAAGCTGGTTTTCTTTGTGCTCATTGAATGTTTTCCCCTGTGAATTCCAAGGATATACCGAGTTGTTTGCAGTGAAATGGCCACATCTAACGCCTCTTCTGTTCCCCCACCATCGACTATGGCTACTCTGTTCCCAAACTTCCGCGATCAAGAGGTCCAATCAGCTGTCAAGAGCCTTCTCACTTATAGTCTTGTTATTCTGATTGTTCCACTTGCCTCCATGTTTCTTCTCAAACAGTACTTTTTCGAAGGTACAGAACTTCAAATGTTTATAAGAACTTATTTTTGTTCTAATTATAACATCATTGTTTCCATTCATCGTTTTCCAGCTCTCCTTGGATTCGCTGCGAACGACGCTTTGACGTATTCTGCGATCATCGCTGTCATTCTCGTCCACGTGGTGTTGGCTATCTGGTTATTGGCTGCCACCAAGCAGGAGGATCGCAAGAAGCGTGAAAACAAACTGGACTAGACGCAAATATGCAAGCCGATGCACATGGTTCTCTGAAACTTTCCTTTTCACTTATCGCCCCTTTCATGCCTTATTTTTCTATCAGTTATCTGAATTATATTTATTCGAAAACTATCGAGTCTGTCATAATAAATGTAAAATGTTCCGTAGTTTACGACCCTCTTCATCGAATTCATGTCATATTGAAAAAAATTCCAGATGAACCAGTTCATTTGGGATTTGGTAATCCGCTCGCTGTCGATGAACTGTATCGCCTTCGTTCACAGTTTTTGCCACTTGGAAAGATTGGCGGAAAACCGTCATGGTTGAACCCGAAACATTTGCCGAAAACGACGGACTTACAATGCAAGGCGAGTCATTTCGGTTCAAATGTAGAAATGAACTGAAAGTTTCAGGTCTGCGAAAAGCCCATGTGCTTCTTGATGCAGGTGTGTGCTAATGGTGGCGAATCCGATCCTCCACACGCATTCCATCGCACTATCTTCATTTTCGTGTGTCGCAACCCAGCATGCTCTCGTCAGAACGATGGATCGAATCTGAAAGCCTTCAGATGTCAGCTGCCACGTGCTAATGACTTCTACTCTTTCGACGGTCCGATGGATCCAGATTTTGGAGATCTCCCGGACCCACGTGCATTAACTGACGGCCCTCCATTGTGCCAAATTTGTGGATGTGCAGCTGCGAAGAAATGTGGCAAATGTCAAGTGGCAAGGTTAGAGATAACAATAAATAAAAGAAAGTAACATATTGTTTCCACAGGTACTGTTCCCAAGCCCATCAAGTGATCGACTGGCCGACCCACAAACTTGAATGTGCTCAAGCCGCTACTGATGGATCGATCACTGAAGAACTGAAGAATCCACGTAATGCATTCGTCTTCAAGGAGTTCGAGGTGGAAATTGGTCAAGAATACGTGCCTGCGAATTTGTTCGAAGGAATCAGTGATGATGAAGATGATGACGAAGATGGGGAGGAGGGGAACGATGAGGATGAAACAGAAGAAGAAAAGAAAGCCAGATTGAGAGAGTTTGAGAAATTCGTGAAGGAGAACAAAGGAGTAAGTCTAATCTTGTGTAAAAAGTACATGTGTAAATTCTTCTAGAAAAACGCGGACATGACCAAAGAAGATTTGGATGCAGCAACTGCTGAACAACCCAAAGATGTCGACTTTGACAAATTCAATAGGCTCGTCAGCTTAAATCCAGATCAGATTGTGCGATACAAAAGACACGGTCTTCCTCTCCGTGCGACTGGCCGTTCAGAGCTTCCAGAAGTCGTGGAGCCGTGTGAGCTTTGTGGAGCTCCTCGTCGTTTCGAAATGCAATTGATGCCACATCTTCTTTCTCTCATCGATGTGGATGCTATCGGTAATTATTCGCATGTTGAAAGAAAATAGTTAAATTTTAAATATTTTCAGGTCAGAGTATCGACTGGGCTTCTGTGTACGTTTACACTTGTTCAGCTAGCTGCCAAGTTTCTGATAATGGATATGCACAGGAATTCGTTGTCAAGCAGGACTTCATCTGAGCTGCCTTTGTTTTCCTTGTTAACCATTTGTTGTTTCACTCATTTGTTGTTCATTCGTTTTCCTGTTTCTAATGAACGTTGTTGTTGAATGTCGTTTCGCACTGTTAAGTTTAATGGTTTAATGGAGCACCCTGATATTGCTGACTCTTTAAAGTTATTCAACCGTTTAAGTTCATTTTTGAGATGGAAGATAAACCCAACAAAGCAGGGAAAGAAGATCAAGCCATCGAACAAGAGGAGGAGGACGAAGAGCTGACAAATATGAATTTATACGAAGAATCAATGGCTGAAATCACATTCAATGAATCAAAACCCGATGGGCCAGGACATGATTCGGATCCATTCGATCGAAGCGACGAATACGACGAAGATGTCAATTTAGAAGCTCCGCCTCCAATCACTCCTGATATCCCAGACGTTTCTACTGATGTCTTGATCTCTCTACGGAATCGTGCTACCAACGCAGATGCCTCTATCGATGTCAGAAATCCATTTGAAGAAGGAGACGGGGAGAAGGATCAGAAAAGAACGGAAGCTTCTTGATCTAACTGCTTATATTGTAAATGTTCCGTACAAATCACTCCTCAACCCTAGTCATATCATATCTCGCAAATATTTGTTTTTCGTTGAAACACATAAAATAATTATTTTACTTTTTATTTGATTTTAACAAGGCTTGAAGAGAGTTTGTCTTCTGGGAAGAGGCATCAGTACCGGAGACATCTGCCTTCTCTTTACGTCGACGGATTCTGAACAAATTGGTTATCGCTGAACGTCGTTTTATTTTATCCTCGTCGTCAGCTTCTTTCAATGTTCTGAAAACTGATTTCAGAAGCGTTTCGAATATGTCTCAGACCTGCTGATAGTTTTGAGTGACTCTAAAACCAGTTGCTCTTTCAATCGTTGATATCCGAGAAAACTAGATTTGCCGAATATGAGACTTAAAAGTGTGGCTGTAATAATGGTGCTTGTGTACCAGAACATATTGTTTCGGGGATGCTGAAAAAATCTCATGAAAGATCAAAGGATATGAGGAGATCTAACGAATTCTCCAATGGTGTACTCGTTGTCATCTGAAATCAGAATTCTCAAGGAGACCAACAAAAAGAACAAACCCCAAATCTTTTTCCATTTACTTCCAAAACACACATCACCTTTGCAGCATGTCATTTCGGTGACGAATGTCAAATTCATATAGGTTACTGTAGTTAGAGTGGTGGACGTCAAGTTTGAGCCAGTGAGACTACAACCTCTGGAAGAAAAAATTGTCACTGGAAAATTCCGGAATCTGACGACTTTGTCAACGATATATGGTCTTCCAGAATGACTTTGTAAATCTTCGAGACATTGAAATAGTCGAAACTCGCTGGCCGGATATCACCATAATCGGGAAGACACGCGAAGAGGTGTCCCTTTTTTGGCACTTTTATTTTAGCACACGAGTAATCGGGAAGGAGACATTTGGTTTTATACTGAAAAAGTTTTAGGTTCAGGAATTTTTTTAGTTGTAATAATAGCCTCACTTCAAGGACACTTATCTTGATTCGCATTGAGAATTTCAAAAAGTTGTCAACTAACTAAATGTTCTTCATGATTTGACCCAAATTTTATCAGTTGATTACTTTTGAAATCTGTCAATGCGAACCGAGATATGCACTGTGGAAGTATGTCAAGCTCATTCCGGTTTTTGCGGTTATTGCAAAACTCACATGCGTACTGTTATCTGCGGCCTCATCTACAAGTTTTGCAAAATCCTCGTAACTGATTGGAGTCCTACTTAGTGGACATAAGAATGATTCTCTGAAAATTTCGTTTCATTTACGAGTTTAGCCTTCCTCCGGACACTCACACATCTGTATATTTTATTGTTTCACTTGTGCAAAAAATACCAAAAAGCCATAACAGCAACTTTATCGTTGGCATTACATTGGAAATAAATGCAAATTGAAGTTCGGAGATTCGGAAAACAGAAAAAGTTTTCTCGGAAACCTTGAAACGTGTAACATTTCAAGGTTTCCGAGAAATCCAAATATGAAACAACTCGAGGTTTCCGTGGATTTCAATAGATTCCGATCATTTTTAAGTAGTGTAAATTGAAATGGAGTCAGGTTCGAATGAATCTGGAAGTCAAACAAGTAAATCAGAAAGTACAACAGCTCCCGAGGTTTGCAAAAGATGGGCGGAATTAGTGTTCAAGGTTTACGAGTGAGTTATATTCAACAAAAAGATTCCTTGGGTGGTTCAAATTTCCTCATAATATCGAGAATCTGTAGAGACAATGTGGAAACAGACCTTCAGATTCAGAGTCAAAATTGAAAACGTTAAAAATGCTCCCGTGATTGAAGCCATAGAAGAACCTTGACTCAGGCTCGGGTCCTCCCCGTTCTCTCTGCCCCTCCTCTAGGCACTATGTCACCAAGAGGTGAGACGACGGAGACTAGGCCCCGCCCCTTTTCAAATAAGATAAGTGACGAGGCTGAACCCCACAAGTATACTGTAGGTTTGACTCTCACCAGACCCCAGACTATCACTCTCCCTGCTATTTTTCATAGTTTATCCCTTTTAACCGTTACCAATAAACCTATTCACTACACGAGAGAACCGAGGAATCAAATAAAGGTTGAGGATAGGAACGTACCTTTCACAGCAGGTTTCTATTTCAAAATCTGAAGATGTATGGTTCGTTTCACACAATCCATACAGTTTCTCGAGACTGCGCAAAAAAAACCAATCAGGAATCTCCTCGTCAGAGTGTAATTTCAACTTCCACGTGCCGAATTCCAGGAGAATGATCCACTCATCTGATGTCTCGTTCTTCATATCTGCCCCTCAAGTCATTTCGAGTCTCGGATTCATTTTGGGCGTTTGCAGACATAATGCAGATGGTCTGGTTCAGGAGCTTCTCTGTGGGGATGAAAAACATGATGTAACACTTAGAGACTTTCTCAGAAAAATGCAATCCTTCTGCAGATCGATTATTTGATTGATCACTCTATGAAGTTCGGGCACAAATGGAGTGGAGAGTTGAGAACTCTTTTGACACCTGGACACTATCATCGAGCGAGAAGAGTCTACGCTCATCCGAAATTCGTTCATCCCCACACGGAGAACACTTTTCAGTACTTTCGATATTTTAGAGTCGAGGAGAAAATATTTGAGGGTCCTGAGGAGATTCTGAACTGGGCTTCGAAATGTTTGAAGGTAGCATTTAGAGCTGAAAACTAATTCAGGACTGTGTGAGTTTTCAGACTGGTATCCCTTCGTCTCATAGAATGCTGAACACTTGGACATGGGATCAATCGAGTATTGATAAAATGAGACAACAGAGAATGGCTGAAGAGATTAGCACGAAAGTGAGGTCGAAGAAATCCGGAGTTATTCCCAAAAAGGCTTCCTCGATTCTTCCGATGATTCCATCCAACAATCCATCGGTTCGATCGAAGAAAACGGTTTGTGAAGCAGACAAGAAGCCCCCGATTCTGGTGTGGATGAGTCATGCGGTCGTTGAGGTTCCCGATGAGTTTTTCGATGGAGAGACGGTTTACACTTGGAATGAAAATGAATACTTGAGAGTTCATGGGTCACCAACACAACCGATACCAGTGAAGACAGGAAAATTTGGTAGGATTACTGTAAGAGACAATTATGAACCAAATGTTTTCAGATTTTAGCACACTCATGATCCCGACTCAAAACCGCCAATTAGTCATGCTCATTTTCTATGATTACGACTCAAAGTTGTGCTCTGTTGAAGCCATGCGGCTCTTTGTTTCCAATTATTTCGATGCAAAAGGACCTTGTCTTGTTGTCAGAAAACAAGAAACTGTAGGTCGTTAGATGTTTTGAGTGTCGCTCAAATTAAGTTTTTAGGATACAAACGAGTCTTTGAAATCCATCTACATTCCCAACTGGAAAACAAAGCACTTTCCACCCAACCGGATCGCCCAGCACCTAGTGGTAATTTATGAAGAAGAAAAAATGAAACGAAACATTTCCATTTCAGACCACAACAAACCTTCATTCAGTGTTCGTTCCTGGTGGTTTCGGGGATCTAGCAACATCTGATGCCAACCCATCAGCTACTGGAGACCCGAAGAGAGTCAGTCATTTGCAACACTACGGTCTTCTTTCGTTTCGGAACTCTCCCAAGCAGAAGACTCCGAAACTTGTGTTAGTTTCTGGTTTTCAAGAAAATATTGCCTTGCTTTGAAATTTTCAGAAAAACTGGATCGATACTGAGAGGAGGTGGCTGGAAATCGGAAATCAAACGGCGACAGGCCGAAGAGAAATCGAAACACGGGATTTCAGAACCGGATGGTAAACTTATCCACTGACCAAGATCTCCCAAACGTTCTCCTTTTTTCAGCGAAAAACATGAAGACTATCAATTATCCGATTTGCGTCGTTTTATGGGACAAAAATCGACAGTTTCCGGCCTACATGGGACAGTCAGTTCGGATTGAATCTTTTAAAAGTCAATCGAATTGTTTTCAGAGTGACTGGAAGAATGACGGATCAAGAAGACAACGAGATGAAACAGTCAGAGAATGCCAGGAAGCAGCAGAAGAAAAAGAAGTGGTTGTTCTGTTGAAGTTCGCTCTCGTTGTTTTTACTTTTCTTGTTGTGAATAAAGTTATGTGACAAATTCACAATATTTACTACAGTGCTGGCCAAAAAGTTTGGTGACTTTGGTGATTTTCAGTGCAAAAATTATGTTCCAATCATCCGATTTTCTCAAAATTGGTGTCAGGGAATATCCCTTTTTGTGCAAACACTTCAAACTTCAAACTGTCCCAAAACCAACCTAATCATCATTCATTATCGCACGAACTGCAAAGACACATTGAAAACTGAAGGCATGAACTACATTCAAGTTGTTCTATTTTATCTACAGACTTCATACAATAATTCATTCAATCACACATCGAGATTCTCATAAAATAGTTCATTCTCCCTTCGACTGCTTCTCGTGTCTCTTTCGGAACACCTTCAGAATCTTTTGTTTTGCACCGCCCGTGTCGAGGTGTCCACTTTCACACATCACGGCCATCCGATCGAATTCGCTAATTGCAATCGTCATAGTGGCACGACGTCCGACCTCCACGAAGACGAAGGATGTGAGGAACTTTTTGATGGAATCTGGCGTATTTGAGGGCATCTGGAGAAACTTCGAACCGATTACGTCAGCCTTGACGACATTATTGCCGACTCCTTCGTATGGTTCGGCACCGTCTGCGAAGACTTCGTAGCACGTGACGCCCCAGCTGGAATAGAAGTTTCGAATAAGAAAGTGAAGGCTAAGAAATTCTCACCTGTAGACATCCGTGGCATAGGTGAAGCAGAGCGTCTGGAGTGTCTCCGGTGCAAGCCATTTGACTGGCAGCTTACAAGTGGTTTTCAGTTTGTAGCTGGGACCAGTTCGCGACAATCCAAAGTCGGTAATCTTGACTTCCTTCTCATGGAGAAGACAGTTTCTGGCTGCGATGTCCCTAAAAAAGGAATGTGGGCTTGAATAGTATCGAAGAAATATTACCGATGAATACATTTATTCTGATGGAGGTATTCGATGCCTTTTGCGGCCCCGATACAAAACTTGATACGTTCCAGAGTCGAAACCGGATTCCCAGAGGCCTTTGCCTTCTTCATATGATCCTGAAGGGATCCTCCCTTGACCAATTCCAGAAGAATGTAGAGCGGCTGCTCGTCATGAGCAACGCCGTACATACGAACAACGTTTTTGTGGTTGAAGTTTCGAATAAAACGAGCCTCATTCATCATTTCTTTGATTTTTAGCTTGCTGAGAAACGCTGACACCTTGGTCATCTTGATAGCAACTTCCACCGTACTCCCGTCTTTGAGCTTGAGAGTTCCGGCACAGACCTTTCCGAACGCCCCTTCTCCCAAAATCTTCCCAACTGTCACATCCGAATGCATGAATTCCCATGGTTGTAGGAGAATCGGGTTCTTCAGTTGAAAAGTGGCCGATGAGCACGCTCCAGTGTTTTTGGTATAGAAAGTGATGAGTTCTGAGATGGAGTCGAAAGGACGTGTCTGTTCACAGAAGAACATGTTGGAGACACGTTTGACGACCACATTCCGACATCTCTTCTTCTCTTCCTCATCCTTGCCCTCAGCCAACACGGGAATCAACGATAAAATGACCTCGCGTTGAACTTTAGTTTCATCCACGACGATCTCCGACACTCGCAAGAGGTAATCTCCCGGATTCGTCAACGTGGACTGAAGATCTTCCCGTGGCATGAATCCATGATAGAATGGGAATTCACGAAGCTTCTTTTCGAGGACCGGGAAATCCTCCTTATCCGGAAGGTTTGACGTCTTCTCCTCGGCCACGGAGCACGATCCAGCCGATGAGACTCGGGCGCGGCGCTTCTTCTTCTTCTTCTTATCGTCTGGAGCTTTTCCGAGCAGACTGTTCTCGGTGGCTTGTTGGGTGGTCTGAAAATTCAATAAGCTGGACAAACCCTAGACAGTTGATACCTCCTGTTGTCTCTCCTTCTCTCGTCCTCTATCATTTGTAGTCTTCTCCTCTTTTTCTCTTCCCTTTTCGAGTTTCGAGTTCTCACCTCTCGATGGAGTAGTGGCTGGCGAGGAAACAGGCATTCTGAAAAAGCTCCATTACCTTTGATTGCGAGATTTCCTGTACCTCGAGTACGAAGTCGGGGTGGCAGTTGCGGGCATGCTCTTCGGTGCAATGCTCGTCGCTTCCTTCGACTTTGGCCCCGTTGGCACCGATTGGGCATACAACGATTGTGTGAACAGCTCTTTCGATCCGATGTCTTTGGATCCCATTTTCAACTGTTTTCGTTCTGAAAGTATCTACTCGAGCTCCTGAAAAGTAAGACCTCGACGGTACCTCTTTTAACAGAAAGGAATCCTGTTCAATTTTTGTGGAGAACTTCTCTTGCCGGTGGCAGATTTTGAAACTGATCTTCTCGACCATCACAACTGATTCAATCAGAGCAGCGTTCTGATTTTTTTTTTCGATATGAAAAGTGCGTGACGAGAAAATAAGAATGCAATATTTTATTGGTTTTCTCTGATTTTGAAACATCCTATTTAACAACTTTATAAAAGGCATAAAAAAGAGCGAAACCCGCGAACACATATTTAGTCGATTCCGTCTACTTCTCAATGAGCTGTCTTGATTTGAACATCATGCTCATGCTCCAGAATCTCTCTCTTCACCATTAGTTTGTGATGAACTGGATCTTCGACGTAGTGCAGGTAGTTGTGGTTTATGAAACGACCCAACTGAAAATATGGAGATTAAAGGAATAAAACGAAAGTGATTGTACCTGAGCACCCTGAGCACTGAAATTGGCGAGATGACAGGCGAAGAGGAGGAGGTTTCTTGGTTGAACATGCCAAGCAAAACGCATGAAGACACTCGAGTAAATCAGGAGAGCCGATGTCATTGGTCCACTGATCATGTCAGGGTTTTTCTGAAAAAAAAACAAAACATTTTATACGTAATTTTCTCTATCAAACCTTCAAATCTCCAAGAGCTGCAAGAGGAAGTCCCCAATTAGCTACTGGACCCCAGAAATGGGTAGACAGGAAATAGTGTTTCCATTCGGCTGTCGAATGTTGTTTGAAGTAGGTTGTAACTTTTGTGATCGCTCGGGACATCTGAAAAATACTTGGTGATCTAGAAAATATGCTGTGATTTCGAGAACTGCGAGTTCCAGTGAATCGCGTGAGAAATCAAGAAACCGTCCGATTTGTTGCTGTTGATAAGAAAAATACGGCGATGATAAGGAAAAAAATCAGAGAAAGTTGTTGTCAGTAACTTTGATTAGTCTTGTTGAGATTTAGAGAGACAAAGTGAGTGATACATTTCTGATCTGATTGATTTTGAGTGTTATTCAATTTCAAGTAGTCTGTTCCAGTGAGCGCAAGTATCAAAGAAACTCATTTTCTCTCTCTCTCTCCTTCTCTCTGTCGTAAAAATGTGACCTGAGTGCATGGGTTCGGAGAAACCAAACGTCAAATATTTTGAGAGAAAAGCAAAGGAAACACAGAAAAGTGGAAACATGAGGAACAGGAAGAGAATTCGAGAAAAAGAGACATAGACAATTCAATGGGGACAAATAGCCACAAAGGATGAGACAAAAAGTAGTTCAGACATCACTTCATCACATATAAAAACTTTATTGCTCAAAACAAAATGATAGTTAACAAGATTGATATTAAACATCTTAATGTAAACATTATTTCTTCTCTTGCCAATCATCGGAGTCATCACTGGAACCGCTGGATGAAGAGCGTCTCTTTCGTTTCTTCTCCTTCTTACTCTTCTTGGATTTTTTCGAGTGTTTCCTATCTTTCTTATGCTTCTTTCTGGATTCACTCTTTTTCTTGATACTCTTCTCGAGAATTTGAAGTACAGAATCCTTCGAAAGCGTAACTTTGGGAGGTAGCGCAGGGCCATAGGATGTGGCTGCCTTTGAAATTTCCTCTATAACCTGTATATCATCGTCATCGTCCGGTCTTCTGGCGCCTGCCTGTTCTTTCTCTTCCCACTTTTTCAGATCCTTCTGTATCTGTTTCCTCTTTTCTTCATCCTGCTTTTCTCTATCATTCTTCCTCTGTCTCGCTTCTTCCTCTCTCTTCTTCAGAGCTTCCTTCCTTTCCTCTTCCTCTTCCCTTTCAGCTTCACTATCATCCGAATCTTCTGAATCCTGATTATCACCAAAAATGACATCGAAAAATGACTGTGGTGCTTTCTCTTCCTTTTTCTCCTCCTTCTCATCTTCTTCATCTAGATCTTTGTCCTTCTCTGCATCTTCGTATATTTCTTCATCTGAATCTGCATTCTTCTTCTCTTCAGCTACGCGTCGAGCTCTTGTTTTCAGAAGCCGTTCTCTCATTTCTATTTCATTTGCAGTGTTTGGAAGTCCGATTGATGTCGAGACGCCGCCGATGTCGGCCAACGTCTCTTTGGGTTTCCAATTGGATTTCTGAAGAGCTGGCACTCCAACCATATCACACCCGGGGAATGGATGGGGCACATTGAAACGTTTCGCAAGGAGAACATCGGGATACCTGAGAATAAAAACACTTGATGAAGATCTAAATCCCCAAACACTTACCACTCGAAACTCTGCCTCGTTCGATCTCCGAACATTTCCATTTTCACAGCAGCCAGCTTGTCCTCGTCCTTCGTTCCAACTTTCAAATCTCCACCGGTTTCCTTCACAAACTTCGATGCCATCATTTCATGTATCGGAGCGGCTATGACCGTTTTTGCAAGTGGTTGAGCTCTCGATTGAACTTCCGGGAGCATTCCTCTTTCTTCACTTGTCAACTTTGATTCGAATTCCTTCTTCTCCCATTCCCACTCCCAAACTGTCAAATCGGTTGGTTGAGGGTACGGTAGTCCTCTTCTGATGTAATGAAGGAACTCTTTGAATCGAGCCTGTCGCATTGGTTCCTCGGGGAATTCCACTCGATTCCGTTGACGTCGATCTCTTTCTTCGTCTGCTTCCCCGCCACGCGAAGCTTCTCGTTGCTCAACTTCGTTTGCCTTGATATCCCACCGACTTCTTCTTTCTGCTGGCTTCTTGTTATCTGTTCCATTGATTTCCAGAGCGTTCACACGATCTTCACCGAGGAATCTGAAACAAAAAAGATACAAAAAAACTGTTTGAAAAACACTTACTTGGCTCTCTGAACGGCGGTCATCTTTTTAACATCCTCTTTCATCATCTGCGGCAACTTGGAAACATCCATGGAAATTGGTTTATGATCCCCTCGGAAGTTCGGAGGAACTCTTGGTGGAGCATAAAACTTTCGTGGATTGAGTCGTTTAGGTTGAAGTTCGAATGCTGTATCAACTCTCTGTGTTTTCAGGTCACTTTCTCCTGAAGTTCCAGCCACATCCAATGAGAAATCAAACTGTGAGAGGTCATAGTTCGAGTAAACACTCTCATCCTCTTCTTCAAATGCTCCAACTCCGAATGCTTGCCCTTTAATTCCTTTGCTATTCTTCTTGTCCTTCAAAGCTAACGCCGTTCTCCCGTATGACTCATCTAGTACAGTTGTTTGCCGGAGTCCCTGAAACAAGATACTACAAACTGTAAAAAGGAAATGAATATATGTACCTGATATCCGATTCCATGAGAACCTGTAAGCGGAGTCAACTGTTTAACAAGGGCGTCTTCATTCGCGAATTCATAAGAAGGTGCTATTTTGGAAGCTTGCTCCCGATCGAATTGGGCTTCTTCCGATAGACCGCCTCGATTCTGTTTCTGTTTCGTATTAGCCAGTCCTATTCCTCTTCCTTCTCGCCATCCCATAGATCTTAACATTCGAACTCCTATGGAATTGCTAACAGGCTTCACAACATCCTCAAACATCTGGGTTATGGTTGACACACTCGCTGAGTCTCTCTCCCACGCCAGCTTTCTCTTCTGACCAGATGATTCTCCATCTCCGAAAGCAGACGTTTGCTTTATGGATCGACTGCCGATTCCGTATTCTCCGAGATCTTCTGCGTCCATGAAATCTTCCGCCCTCTGTTTTATTTTGTCCCCACGAGCATCTTTGGATGAAGAGAACACTTGTGGCACCCATCCTTGTTTCGACCCGACAGTATTCCAATAACCAGCAGAGAAGCCTCCAGTGAACGCACCGTGAAATCTTGAAAATGAAGCTATAATGTTGACTGGTCGTTGTCAATGATCTACCTTCTCTTTCCTTTCTCATCTGTCGCAATTTCTTCATGTATTTGAGTTGGTTTCTTTGACACTGTCAAACCTAAAAGCAATTGTTATAAATTTGCTTTTGGGTCCAGTGAATAACAAACCTTCCTCATCATCATCCTCAAATTCTTGTCCATAAGCCGATAACTGTTTTCTATTCATTGTTTACTGGAAACACCTTGCATCAATATGGATTCAATATAGAAAATATACAACTGAACCGATATTACTAATGGAAATTCTGGAAGACCACTTGAAAAAAAAACACATATCTTCTTTCAATCTATTTATTTAAATATAAACTAATATTATCAATGCGATAGAAAACAAAAATAATATATTTTTGTCATCGTTACGATACTCGTCTTAATGAACTACTTATTGACCTTGTTAAAGTATTCTTTGCTGGAAGAGACTCCTGGCTTGATGGTTGGGGAGTCCTCCTTCCAATCAGCTGGGCACACCTGGAATCAATCAATATGTTAGAAAATATTTTCTCCTTTTCAAATTACCTCTCCGTGCTTATCAGAGAATTGGAATGCTTTGAGAACTCTGAGGGTTTCATCAACAGATCTTCCAACTGGGAGATCGTTGCAAGTAGTATGCCGAACGGTTCCAGATGGATCAATCAAGAACAATCCACGGTAGGAGAGTCCAGATTCTTTGTCGAGAACACCGAAGGAATCAGCGATCTTCTTGTTGAAATCAGCGAGCAGTGGGATGTCCATGTCTCCGAGACCTCCATCCTTGCGTGGAGTGTTCACCCAGGCAAGATGGGAGAAGTGAGAATCGCAGGAGCAGGCAACAACTTCGGCACCGAGAGCGCGGAACTCATTGGCACGGTCTCCGTAAGCGATAATTTCAGTTGGACACACGAATGTGAAATCGAGAGGATAGAAGAACATGACGAGCCATTTACCCTTGTAGTCATGGTCGGAAATCACCTATAAGCACAATTTTCAGAATCGGTTGTCAATATTCCAAGTTTTGCACCTTGAAGTCACCATCAACGACGGCGGTTCCCTTGAATGCTGGAACGGTATTCTTCGGTCCAAGTGGACGAAGCGACAAAAGGACACGAGAAGTGTTCAATTGGCGAGAGGCGACTGCGACCGACGATGGGACGGTGCGGCACAGAGCACGAACAGCAGAACCGAGCATCTTGAAATGAACTTTTAAAACCAAATAGTTTCGATAGATAAGTCAAATCAAATATTCAGAATCGCTCTCTGCAGAGGGACGATAGGAAGAGACAGACGGTAAAAAGTTTCAGAGAAAATTGGCCGTTTATTCCATTCGTATGTGTCGAGATGATGACAGCAAAAGACGCGAAATATTAAAAGTGTGAGAATTGAGACCATACAATATTTAAACATCAAGAGATAAAAACAGATAATGTTTCAAAATGAAGAGTTGTCTCAACAAAAAACCGAAAAGAGACAAAATAAATAGGGGCAGATAATGGAAAAGAGGAACAACACATAACTGTCGAGTTGTCGAGGACGTGAAACGTGGCAATGGAAATAAACAGTTTGAACCAAGATCACATGAACATGTTGACTGATCAACGTTTTCCGGATGATTTCTTTCCCTTGATGAAGCACCAGTCGACTTTAACGTTCTGACCAAGAAGATCCGTGTCATTGCTCTTCTCGATGGCTTCGTTGGCTTCCTGTGAAATTGTTTAATGCTCATGAATGTGCAAAATAGACCTTTACCTTCTGCGTCTCGTACTCAACGAGAGCATACCCCTTCAAGAATCCAGTTCGCCTATCGAGATTCAAATGAATGTTCTTGATTTTTCCGTACTCGGAGAACTTGTCGTGAACGTCGTCTTCAGTGGCTTCTTCGTGAATGTTCGTAACGAACACGATCCATCCTTCGACAGATCGTTGTGGTCCACCGCTGGTGGCAGTTGCCTCCTCATCGACCACATCGTAGGTGATCTTTTCGCGATTGCGGGTCTGCAAAAAACTAAATGCAAGGGGGAACGGTATAATTGATTAAACAATGACGAGTGTTGTTATTTACCTGTGCAAGGCCTCTTCCTTTCGATTTCTCAGCATTGACCACCACGTCCTCCATTTCAACGTCGTTGTCACCCATATCTGCTTGATCGAGAGGCGATCTGAAATTTGCATTTATTTAATGTTTAGTAGAGATACAAAGGACCGCCTCAAGTTCCACGTGGAAAGAGCAGTCAACACGAAAGAGCGAGGAAATCAAACGAAGAAGGAATCGAAGATAAATAAAAGTAAAATACATATTAAGATCGGTTAAGCAATTTCAAATTTAATGGATAAAATGAAAATTTAGGTACAAGAGATTTCGTGGAGATCGGAACGCATTTAATAGTTAAAACCACCACCGACAAGACGGCGCATTCTTCTGGTGTTTCTGTCTTGATCACGCATTTTCTTCTCGATTTCGGCATCTGTCAGAGTCTCGAGGAACGGACCCCAGGACTCGACTTCTGTTGCTGTTCTAAAAAACATTATTTTATTCAACAGGAGCTCGTAGAGAAACTCACCGGAATGGGCAATCCACTGTAGCTAGCGGACTCTCGGAGAACGCATAGGTTCTCTGATTCCATTGCAGTTGTCCACGGATTGAATAGGCGATTCCGGACATGAACTCACCTCCGAGGCCCAGTTCTTTGCAAATGTTTCTTGCGAACTCTTCGGGGCTGTTACTTGGGTCAGACATATCCCACCTGCAATATTAATTGGTGTGATATGTTATTTTTATTAATCTTACTCGAACTGATCAACAAGGCTTTGATTTCCGACGTTAATATTCAACTTCAGCACGGCTCTTTGATCGCAAATGTTGTGATCTAGTGGAGGAGCTTCCGTAGATGCTTCAAGCTGTTGATTGATAGCAGCGGTGATTGCTGGTTGGAAAATTGCCAAAGGAAGGTCAAGATCTTCGCACATGATCTCAGCAATTTGTTCAGGAGTGATCATCTTCTCGTTTCTATTGAAACAGAAAGTGTCACGGAGTTTGATTCCATCTAATTCCATATCAAGACGGATTGGTACGAGATCCTCTCCCTCCTCAGCATTTTCCATAACTTTTTTCGACATTTCCAAATCTTCAGCAGAATAAACCAACTCCCGATGCTTCATGCGCCCACGAGAATGAGCTATCGGGCACGAGCATGGCACAGATTCCAAATGATGCGAGCCGCTGGTAACTTGTTGTCCCGCCCATCCAGTCGCCGGAGTTTTTGCCGCTGTGCGTGATACACCACCTTCCGCTCGAGGTGTGGATGGCACAGCTCCGGCAGCACGATATTTTTCATCGGATCCATCCAAAAGCTCGTCTACCTCATGAGCTTTCAGGAGCCTGAATTAATTAAACGATATATCACTGATATTTTGCGAACTACAGTATAACTATTGATTGCATTTTCAAAGTGAGAAATATTCTTACATAATATTGGTGTGCAGAAAAGCATTCGACATAGCTATCTGCTTCAATCTGTCTTTGTCGTCTGTCGTTGCAACTTTTCGCCAGAGCAACGGATACTTTTTGTAGAGGGTACCACGGTGAAGTCGCAGATATGCACCAATTTCCGAACCAATGTAATACTTCTCCCCAGTATCATCCAGGCTGAAGCTTTGTGGCCGAGGCCCGTATGTCTGAGACAATGTTTTAGTGCTGGTCGACATTTCCTGTAAAATACAAAACATAATTCTCAAGTTTCACGAAAACTGAAGATGTTTATAAAGAAGCGATATAACTAAATAGGGATGACACTCTTTTCATGACAGATTAGCTAACATAGGATAAACGGCTTAGTCTCTGTGAACTCAAGGATTTTCGGAAAAAAAATACATAAACATAAATTCACGGGTTTAAAGCCGAAAAGCATGCAAAAACCTTCGCCAAACGCCTGCTTTTTGATTTCGAACGGATATTTTACTCTTTCAAATGCGGAGCGTGTCGCGTGCGTGTCTCTCTCGGAGGAGCGCAGATGCATGCCGCCTTCAAAACCAAAATTTGTGGACATCTGGGAAGAGAAAGAGAGCAAAAATTGCCATGGAAACGTAGGACTGAAGGAAAGAGAGATGAATATAATTTACTGCATAGTTATTGAAGACGCATTAAACACATGAGGTTCATTATAATTTGTAACTTGCTGCTATTTCTTGGATGCTATAAACTATTCGGGAATTGGGAAGTCCCGATTCATTTAGGGTAAAGTACCTCTGTCCAATTCTTGAACATATAGAGTTGTTTAGCTTCGATCCATTTCGAGTAGTTGGTGGTTTCTCTACTCTCATAGATTCCTTATTCGAGAATTTTTTCGAGAAGGCAGTAGAAAGTTCCAAAAACTCATTTCCACTCGATGAACTACTGTATACAGTGATTTCGCCCAAGTCTAGAAGGTGCCTTGGAAAATGAAAACAACCGTCGAAAAACCAATAATTTTCAGAAAACTCAACTGGACATGTCCTATTCTGGAGTCCGTTGATCAATGCATAACTGTTGTGTCCTCGTCGGACTGTCTTCCAACTTCTCAGCTCTCGTTTAGTTTCTGGTCGAACTCTGAAAGTTTGGAAGAGTGTTCAGCAGGGGGAAACATTGAGTGCAAAACACCTTTTCAACGAGGAAATATGTGTGAAAATGTGGTCAGGAGAATCCAAAGAAAGGAAAACGGTCTGATCTTCATCGAGCTTGAGGATGTATTGGTGAGATCTCACCCTAGGGTTATGTGCTTTGATACTGATTGAAAATGAGTTTTCAGATAAACACCCAAATTATTCAAGAGTATGAAGAAGAAACAACAGCTGACGATCATAATTCTACAATTTCGCTACTAGAAGATGTTAATTATTGCAAAAACTACAGCACCCACGAGACAGTACTCGTAGGAGGAGAAAATCATACAGGTGAGTTCAAAACTGCAGAAATTGAAAACCAGTCTCTTGTTTTCAGATATTTTCAACATTTTCCCATTCGGCATAAATAGCACAAACATGGTAAAATCTACGGTAAGTTTGCAACTTTTGGAGTACACAAGGGAGTTTGTGAAGTTTCAGCAATGCTCCGCACCATTCCCCGCCGACGTGTTTCTCTGTAATTGCAGGAATTCTCCACTGTGTCAAGTCCCAATTTTGTAGGCGATCCACTTCCGATTTCAAGAATTGTATTCCAATTTCAGATATCTGACTCCAAATGCTACATTCTGTGGAACCACGATTATCTCCATTTATCATACACACGGTTTCATCTATTCTGCAATCGTAACATCTTCATCTGAATCAGAATCTCAAAAGCACACGATCCAATTCTTCGATCTTCCCCAAACTTCGCCACTTTCCAAGTTTGACTTACAAAGAGGAAGATTTCATTGCCCATCTGAAACCTCTTGTATCCGGGAAATTTTTTATCCATTTGCATTTTTGAAATCTCTAGAGATTCCATATCAAGTAGGATTTTTGGTGTTTTCTTCTATTCTGGGAACAGTGATTTTGTCGAAAATGAATAATAAATAAATAACACTTCATTTGAACCAGAAAACCTATAAATTTAGATTGCATAATTACAAAAATAGATAAAAGCAAAAAAACCAAAAAAAGTGAGCAATAAATTATCAAATCAGAACCCTGAGAATTGAAAAGAAACGGCGAGATGTATTCAGGTTCAGCACCAGGCAGTGTGCTCGCAGAGTTTGTGCTCGACTGGGTAACTGCGGTCGAAGAAGACTCCGTTCACGTACATGGTCGGCCAGATCTGAAAAGCGAAATCGAAATCAAAAAGTCCGAAAAAGAATAACTGACTCTAACTCCAGCTCTGTGAGTGTTAACCATCGAGTAGTAGTTGAGAAGTTCTCCAGTTTGAGTGGTAGCGCATTCGATGAGTTTTCTGAAAATGTTTATTGAGGTTTTCATGACAGTCTAAAGTCTTTCAGCAAATTGGCTCATTTATAGAACAAAAGCTGGGATTTCAAATGTTTTATATGGATACCTGTGCAAACTTTAAAAAATCGAGATATCATAAATCCTGTAATATAACGGCACTCCGTTACCATTCATTTGACTAATTCTATCTCGGTTCCTGCAACAGATGCCAAGAAATCATCAACTAACAAAATGTTCCTCACATTATGTGAAAGATCTTGTTGGTTGACTACTTCTTAAAATCTGTTACAGGAACCGAGATAAATATGGTTAAAGTGACAGTAATGCTGTGATTTTTTCCACTCTTTGAACGGCTCTCACCCTTGCACACATTTGGAACTTCAAATTTTGTTCTAGAGAAAATTTTCATAGTATATTCAAACCGGCCTTCTTGGTAAGACCTTTTCTTACCTTTGAGTATTTGGGGACAATCTGCTGAGGCACTTTGAGAATCCCTCTCTCAAAGTTCCGAGTCCCTGAAGACAGGTTACAAGTCCGAGATGACGGCGTGGGAAGTACTGAAACAAAAAAAACAATTATAACAGGGTAATTAAAGACAAGCCAACCGAGATAGCGCAATTCTGAAGACGATTCAAGTCGCATTCAGTGGCTCCGTGCATGCAGGTGCAGTGGAAGTTGCGGTTGTAATCATAAGTACAGTCTCCTTTTCCGAATGGGACGATCTGCAGGTTCATGATTCCAGGTCTGTTGACGTAGAATGGCCAGATCTGTTCTCGAAGCAACTTGGTGCAGTAGGGACATTGGGATTCGGTGAAGATTGTAACGTTGACTTGCTGGAAATGAATGATTCCGTAACCTCCTTGTCGTATAGAATCTTACCTGAGCCTGTGCAAGCAATGGGAATAAGAATGCGACCAGTAACACGAGCATCTGAAACATTTCAATTTGGGAAAAATCTAGAGAGCGAAAGTATCAATTCAGAATCAAGCTCCTTTTATATGATTGTTGTTGTACAACGCGTACAAAACATACACAACTGAATAGTACTTTAAAAACCGTAAGAAAACCACTTTCTCTTCCTGGAAAGGCGCGGACGCATGTGAATGTAAATAGAAGCTTTAAGCAAAGAGAAAAGAATGAGAGAAGATGCATTAAATGAAAAAGTGTCTGGACATCATAAAGCTTTGTGGACGGTTGTGGCAATGTTGGAATAAAAGAGGACGGGGGCAAGAATCGGGAGTGAGGGGAAGAGAGACAAAAACTGGTAGACATGATGTTCTGGTAATTTGGAAGGAGGGGAAGATGAAGCATGTTGCCAAGTTTAGTCAACAATCGGAATGTCGCAAGTAATCTGATTGCGCGATCGGGAAGTTTGATAAGAAGGATTTCTGTCTTCTGAAGTTCCAAATGGTTTCGGTTACTCAACGTTTACAAGGTGACTAGGAATGTGGAACTGATAACGCACATCGCTTTGAGAAGACCGTCTGACAAAAGTGGAGGTCAAAATCTGGTGCTTGGGAATCTGAGTACCTTGGAATCCCGGATGGAAAAAAAAAGGACCACAATGAACCATAAAAGTTGTGTTGATTCATGAAGTAGACACGATCAAGAAACCAAAATCTACAGTACTCTGATACGTGACGAAAACAGTTTTGATCTCTCCTATCAAACCACTTCTTTATCTCAATGCCAAACTTCTTGACAGTTTTGCAAACGGAATCCGCCCTAATCTTCCCAAATTTTTGTTCAATCTCTGATTTCTACAGTATTCCAAAAACTGCAAACTTTTTTTTTTGCAGGAAGCCAAGAGAAGAAAGGAGAAAAAAGAACATATAGTTTCACTGGGAAAACGTCAGGGGCCAATTATAAGATTTTCATGCTGTTGAAACTACTAGTGGAAGCAAGTTTTTTGAGGTCAAAGCTTTGTAGGATTTTGGATTTGGAAATGAGAAGGGAGGTCTATGATGTCCAGGGATTACGGTCTTTTCAAAGGGGCTCGTAAAATTCTGTGATCGGATTGCGAGATTCAGGGTATTGCTGCGAGGTTTTGTCAAGAAGAAACCGATATTTTTGGATTTCCGAAACCAGGAAAGGAAGTATAGACTTCTGAAGATATGAAACTTCAACGTCTCGGATTTCAATTTTCGAAAATCTTGAACACGAAAAATTTTGGTTTGTCAATTGTTTTTTCATGTATACTCATCAGACATCCACTTCCTTATCAAGTCATTTTTTGCCCAATCCACCCGTTCCTCGTTATTCTCAATGCCAACAATCGGTTTCGTTTCCTTTTTCGATGATCATCAGCTAGTCGCTAATGTGGAGAACGAGAAGGGAGCGAATGACATAATCAAGATATCGGGATGTTATCGTCTCGAGAAATGAAGTTTCCGCCTATCATAAATCAACACACATTATTGGTTTTGCCAACAACAATTATTGCCATTGAAAGTTTGAGGGATCCATTGAAGATCAGGAATCGAGAATCGAAAATTTCGATCAACCATGAACTGGAGGAAAGGAGCGAGAGTTGTGAATGAGTGGGCCACTGTTGCCCGAGGAATTCGGCCATTTCAAGAACAAAGGTTCTATAGTACAAAACGCTAGGCAGTTTGAAAAAGGATTCCCAAAAACTCAATTTTTCTGAGATTTTGTGGCGCTCTAAAGGAGCTATTATTCTTTTTTTTTACTTCTCAATATAACAAAAGCTACTATTTCTGGACCTCTTTTTCAACACGACCTAACTGTCTTGGTTTTGGTTGTCTTGAAAAATAGTAAACGGTAGAAATATAGAAGTAGAGTTGCTTAATACAGTCACAAAATTATAGAAAATCGGGTTCTTTTTGGTAGATACTGAATATTTATAAAGTCACAGGAAACATCCAGACTCCAGAAACATGACATCATAATCCATCCGAAAGAAATGAGTAACCTGTCCATGTGTCTCATTTTCAGACGTTCTTTGTCCGTTCAAGTGGTGCTTCCTCTACCCGCAATTCGTCTACAACCTACATTATATCTGGAGGTGTGTGGGAGGAAATCATAAAAAGAAGCTGGAGAGTGAAAGTGCTGAAAATGTGACAGCGGAATTTGAATAAGAAATTGGTCAGTCTAGATGTTAGTTCTGCGAAAAAAAGGTACCCTTAGATCTTCAAACTTTGAAGTTGGACAAAAGAGAAGACTCCCAAACTGCATGAGGTGTTGAGGACGAAAATGTTACGATAAAGTGGGAATGTTCATCTAGTTCACTGATTTAGCGAAATTCAATCCTTAATCTAGATCATGTTCTTGACTGTCTTGACCAAGAATAAAGTAAGGCTTTTTAAAGCTGTTATCGTCATAACTCACTTGGTTGAGGTATTCGAAAAAAAAAGTTGTCAACTAGAAAAATGAGAATCTAGAGTTGCTCGGTACATCTGCCAATTTTCAGAAAAATCGGGTCACTGGAAATTACTTTTTCCAACTTCTCACGGGTGACAGTTCTGCACTAAAAATCGCTAAGAGTGAGACTTCTGATCGATCCTTCATACAAAATCTCTATAATTCTCAAGATTTCCGATTTCTAGAAGTGTTACGCAACGAAAAAGAAGAAGTCATCCTCCACCTGTCATGGGGGAAGATACAAAAATAATAGATTAAACACACGCGGTGAGGCTTCTTCTTCTTTTTGCGGAAGAGGGAAACTGTTGCGCAATACAAGAAAATGACATCTCGCTTAATGCTTAAAGGGGGAAGAGGTAGAGGGGATGGGCGGTTCCATGAGAAAGTGGTTAGAGGGAGAAAAAGACGAGGAACGTAAGAAGAAGAAGCCGAAGAGAGACTGTGGAGGGATCGTTATCGGAATTACTACTGAACGAAATGAAAAAGAAGAACTGAAGGCACGATATGGATAACTGGATTAGGTTTCCTGTTGAAACGGACTTAAAACGAGCGAATTTCATTATCTGGGAACACATCTGAATATTACAACTTTTGAAACATGCCCCTCTTTCACACGAATGTTCCCATTTCTTCACACTTTCGAACGGTGTGGTCATCGACCGATTCTATGATTTCAGATTTCTTTTTGGTGTAATAGTGAACCACTCCCTGTTGAGATGATCTTCAAACTAGAGCAAAACAGCAAAGTATACAAACTCGGTTTCTGGATGGAAAAGAGAAAGCCTCTTTCCTCGCAGATAATTCTCAGACTGCAATGTTCAAGAAAACTCGCTCCAGTACACAATCTCTGATTCGTCAGGGAAAAATTATTATAGTTTTGTTATATTCAGATCCCGTCGTGGATCTAGTCACTAAAACTTGAATCGATTCTGAAAATATCTTTCAAATTTGTATCGTATTTTTTCTTATAGATTACAACCTCCACTTCTATCGAATTCATCTCGGTTCCTGTAACAGTTATGAGCGGTCAACTAACATAATGTTCTTCGTGGTGTGTTGAACGTTTTATTAGTTGACCACCTCTTGATATATGTTACAGGAACCGAGATAAATTTGGTCAAAGTGACGGTGAAGGGAGTTCCCGGTCTATCAGAAAATACGGTATGTTATCATCTTCAACACCTGAAACCTGTTATCTCCTCTCATGAAATACATGACCTCTGATTCTTCTGACGAAGATTAACCGAATCTGCCCTTGCGGCGGATTAGTCATCTCTGCCGGCGACGAGCTTCATTGAAAGGGAAGGTTTTTGCGAGGTCAATCATAACGTGATCATATCAAAAGAAATCATGGCACGGAGTTTAGACTTTTAGTAAAAGGTAGGTTAAGTCTAACGAATATTTCCTGAAGTTGTCGTGTTCATTCATCCCTCTGCTCAAATGGAAATCTGAAACCAGGAAAAGTAGTATTCAGCAGTATGTTGCTCCAATATCCACCTAGATATCTCCCAAGATGAAACTGTAACAAATTTACACTTTCTTCCATTTTTCATTTCGTTTTCCGATCGCCGAAAAGATGCGGAAAGGGGGAGAAAAAACGAAAGTTTTCACATATCGCTGTGTGCCTGCCAACATCTGAAGTCCTTTTCTTCGATTGCGTACACATAAAAATCGAAAGTGTTTGGTCGTCATCTGTCTATTTTTCTCTTTTCAGAATACCTGATTGAATAAAAAATGAGAAGAAGCTGTGAGAACAGATCAGATGGCTGTGTACCGTTAGATATATTCAAATTGGTTTTGCATTTCCAATTCAATGATTTGGGACCTGTGAAGGTCACCGAATCTCTGCGACAAAGAGAACTCGTCAGAAGATCTGTACCCGAAAAAAACGGAACAGAAAAAGAGAAACAACAAAAGAGCATTAAAAACGAAATACAGTAGATATGACTTCATTTGTGAGAGGAGAATTAGTTCGAGTAGTCTACTCCTTCTTGTCTTCCTCCTTCTTATCCTGAAAATTTCAACGTTCAGGTTAAAGGTTCGGATTCTGAAACTCACGTCATCTTTCTTCTCATCGTCCTTCTTCTCGTCCTTCTTCTCGTCCTCTTTCTTGTCATCCTTTTTCTCGTCGTCCTTCTTGTCCTCATCCTTCTTCTCTTCGTCCTTCTTATCACCGTCCTTCTTGTCCCTCTTGGACTTCTTGGACTTGTTCGACTTCTTGGACTTTTTGGACTTCTTCTCATCCTTTTTCTCGTCCTTTTTCTCGTCCTTCTTATCCTTTTCAGACTTCTTCTCCGACTTCTTTTCCTCCTCCTTCTTGTCTCCATCCTTCTTCTCCTCGTCCTTCTTCTCGTCATCCTTCTTTTCATCCTTCTTCTCACTCTTCTTCTCTCCGTCCTTCTTTTCCTCTTCCTTCTTTTCTCCGTCCTTCTTCTCATCCTCCTTCTTTTCATCCTTCTTCTCACTCTTCTTCTCTCCGTCCTTCTTTTCCTCTTCCTTCTTCTCTCCTTCAGCTGCTGGAGCAGCAGCAGCATCTGGAGCAGCGGCTGGAGCATCTGGAGCCGCCGGTGGAGCCGGAGCTGGTGGAGGAGGTGTCATCTTGGAGGGCGTCGACTTGGCTGGTCTGAAAATTCGGACGTAACCGCTCTACTTCCATTGAAAGAGAAACTAACGGTGCCTTCTTCTTTCCTCCGCATCCAACGAAAACGGCAAGTGGGCCTACGAGAAGCAGAACCAAATGGAGATAGTCGAAAGGGCTCATCGTCGTTTCGGCGTTTCGTCGTAGACTATACGAGTGGGTGTATCGAAAGTGAAAGTTCGAACTGATTCGTTTCAACGAACTTCGACTCCTCTTATGCGGCCTTTCTTATCAGAGTTTTCGATCTTGACGTTGTTGGAGTTCAAGTTGAGGTTATACGGGTGTCACGATTCAAAAATAGATTTAAGAAGCTTTTTCCCGTGAAGGTCACGTGTTTTTTGTAGAAACGATAAGAAATTTGTGTCACTATTAGATCAAAAATCCACTTTGTTCGAAGGAAATCCTTCAAAACATAAACTTCATTGCTCCGGTAAAATCATTTATTGACCATTCAATAAAACCAACAAACGAATAATCGTCATTTATTCTGAACCATCTCCTTTGAGACTTTTTCATGAATCTTCCAAGTTCTCTGCTTCAAATGATAATAAACTGCAAGTCTATCTCTTGCTTGAATATCCAGATCGATTCCCTTATTACACTCCATTCTTCCCAACTTCATGATCAAACATGCCCAGAAGAGATGAGTAATTGGCCAAAAGAAGAGACATTCTTGCATTAGATTTTCCACTTTCAAATCTCGATTTTCAGATGGAACACTTCTGAGCTGAAAATATACGTTGACAAGTTTTTATAGTCGTATCTATACCTCATTATCAGAATCCACGTATGCTTCACAGAAAATGCGAAGATTCGGAGGATCATTAGTGAACTCTTCATTGATAACGATTCCAGAAGGAGCTGTCGTACGCAGAATCGCACTCTCCGAGAGGTGCATGGCCAAATCGTATCCTCTCCAGTTATAGGTGGCGAATTCCCAGTCGATGAAAACGAGTTCGCAATTAGAGTTCAGTTGGAGGATGTTGGTACACTGAAAGCTTGGAATTTATGGAGAAATCGAAGAGAAAACCAACTACCGTCAAATCATTATGACAGAATACCAACGTATCCTTGAATAATTCGCTGGTCATCTTTTCCATCAAATCAATTTGCTTGAAAAGATCTTGAGTAGAGACTGATTTTGGATGATCAGAATAGGATACTTTCTTCGGGAAAATGTCATAATCTGCACCTCCAAGATCGCTGAAACTTTCAGCTAGAGACATTCTGAAGAAACAAACGCCTACATGTATCCCTTGAGTGACTCTCTCATAAGTTGAAAACAATGACCACTCTTAGAGACTGGAATTTGAATTGAATGGTATCGCGGGAAAGCTGCTCCAATTTTACGCGAAATGCTGAAAAAAAAGAACTGTTTATCTGTCAAATGTAAGTATAGCCTAACTCATGATCCACGACGTCAACCGGACGGAGAGTTTCACTTGGGAGATATTCCTCCATTCTCCCTTCTTCGAAAAATCCATAAAGTTTTGGGCCGAGTCCTCGTTCTTAACTTTTTATTATTTCCAAAAGTATTGGAAACCTTGTCTCACCCGAGAAAATAGCGAAGTTGACAATATCCGTGAAGAATTGACTCTGTCCTTCTTTATGAATTCTCAAAAGATATGGAGTAGCAGAAGTTGAAGATGTCACATGGAACATAAGGTTTGACTGACCCCCGCTGAAATGTTAAAGTGCAGAGTTTCGAACTTTCAGAGAAAAAGAAAACTTACAAGATTTGAGAAACTGTAACCTGACTATTCTCCACATTCTTCCACTCTCCACCCATAAACTCTTTTCCTAGCTCAGTTACTTTCCGAAGAATGGGATCGGAATCCAGCTGATTTTCAGTGAGTAACTTCTGAAAATAAATTTCTGGAAAGCCAAAGAAATACACTTGCCTCGATCTCCTTCATTCTTCTTGGATAGCAAACACTATTTTTTTAGGAGCTTAGAATAACAGAACTCAGATGTTGACCAGAACAATGCTTTCAAAGAATTGTGGGCGGAGTTGTGAAAGATTTTATCATGAGCAATCTTTCAGATTGGATGACGAAATTGTAAGCTTGCATGACTAATCCGCAAACAAAACTGATTGAATGTGGATGACCTTGCGAAAAGTGAAAGCCAAAACATAGCTCTTTGAAACTTGCCGCATTCTTATCCTTCAACAAAAGCGAAACTCTTGAACGGTCATAAGATCAAATTTAAAAGTTTCATTCACAGAAGAAATAGTAAAATTACAATAATAACAATATAATCGAATCGTCTCTACTTTTTGCTCAAGTTCTCGTAGATTTTCTGAGATCTTGGCTTCAAATGGAAGTACACTGCGAGTCTATCCCGAGCCTGTACATCAAGATCCACTCCATTTTCAAACTTCAGAAGAGAATGTTTCATTGCGGAGAGAGCCCAGAAGAGGTGAGTGAATGGGCAGAAGAAGCGGCATTCTTGCATTAGAGATTGAAGCTCTGACTCTCTATCAGTAGGGATGTGATTTTTCAGCTGAAAAAAAAAGTCCTTTACGTTTTCAACATTCCTATCAATGTATCTCTTCGAGCAGAACGGGACCCCCTTACCGTCAAAATGTTTCTTAGAATGTGTTCGACAGTTGGTTAGTTGACCAGTTTCTGATAGCTGTTACGGAAACCAAGAAAAACTTGCTCAAAGTGACGGGTGGGGGTGCTGATCTATGGAAGGAAATACGTGATCTACCTTGGTATCCGCATCCAAGTATGCTTCACAAAAGATTTCAAGATTCGGTGGATTCTCTGTCAATTCTTCGCTGATCTTGATTCCGGGAGGAAAAGGAACACGGAAATCGATTCCGGTTTCTGCCAAATGCATGGACAAATCGAATCCCCTCCAGTTATAAGTGGCAAATTCCCAGTCGATCAGAACCAATTCTTTAGTAGAATTCAACTCGAGAATGTTTCCACTCTGAAATCACAACTTCAGTTCAAATGAGTATTTTCCAGGGAAAACGTACGGCCAAATCATTATGACTGAAAACCAACGTATCCTCGTACAGATCTGTCGCCCACTTCTCAAACAAGTCAATCTCTTGTTTCAGATCGTTTACAGAAACTGTTTTAGGATGATCCGAGTACGCGACAGTAGTCGGGAGAATCTCATAGTCTCCGCCTCCAAGAGCTCTGAAATCCACAGCTACGGTATTCATCCAAACCTAGTAGTTCTTACTTGTATCCGTCGAGCCAATCTCTCATCAATTGAATACATCTTCTATTTCTGGACACTGGGACCTTCACAGCGTGGTACAGTGGAAATACAGCTCCCACCTTTTTGGAGATTCTGAAACGTTTCTTTCGCCAATAATATCCAAACGTTATGCTGAACAGAACATAGCTTTGTAAGATGAACTGTGCACGAATAACTGAACTTTTTCGCAGTCAGCTGAACCTAAGTTTCGCGAGACAGTATTCTATCTAGAACTATTCGACTCACTCTGGGCGGAGAACATCGTCAAAGTTCATGGTTCTACTCGGCAAGTATTCTTCCATTCGTCCTCCTTCGAAGAACCCGTAAAGTTTGGGACCCAGTTCACGTTCTGAATAATTAGATTTGATTGAAAGTTGATTCCCTGTAATAGAAATTTACCCGAAAAAATGGCAAAGTTGACAGTATCCATGAAAACTTGGCTGGGTGGTTGACGATGGATTCTCAGAAGATATGGAGTAGCAGAAGTCGATGACGTCACGTGGAACATATGATTCGATTGACCACCACTGAAATATTTATTTTCAGACTGTTTTCCGATTTCGAAAAGCTCACATAATTCTCGAAACTGTCACTTGACTCTTCGCCGTATTCTTCCATTCTCCACCCAAAAAATCTCTTCCCAATTCTATAACTTTCGATAGAACTGCATCAGAATCCGGAGCATTCTCGATAAAGAACTTCTGAAGAATAGAAAAAGGAAAAATTACATGGAGAGTTTCAGACTTACCTCAATTGCACTCATCCTGGATTATGGAAGATGAGAAATCTGGAAATCAGTTTTGTTGAAAAAAGTTAATGAAAGGTTACAATACTTATTAGCTTATCAAATTGGTTTTTATGCAAGGAACAATCAAAGAACAAGGTTGATATGTACACGTTGCGTTAACGCCTTGCCCAGTCCAAGAGATCAACTTGGTTGTCTGTGTTCTGTTTTGTTGGTCACTCAACGAGAGTCTCTTGTCTCCAAAAAAACGAAGGATTAGGGCGCGTTTGCTGTTCGTTTCCGTTAATAAAGCGCAAACATCGAAAGGAAAAATCCAGTCAAACAAAATACCCCAGTAAAACCAGAAATTCCTCATGCAAGTAATCTTCTAGTTTTCGGAATTCCCTCACATTCACTCTATCTCACACATCACACGCACTTGTTCTTTTTCCCAGATATAAATAGAGCTTCTGAATCGACCCAATCCACAGATTCGTCTTTCTTCATTAGACACTATTTATTCCTTCCAACTATTGGAAAATGATAATGTGCTCTCTCTGCAGTATGTCCCGTACCTCTTTTCTTCCTTCTGAATTCCAAATCTCGAATCCAGAATCATCTACCAAGAAACGTGTCCGTGCTCTTTCTCGTCATGTCCACTGCAAAAGAGCTCGTGGATCCGATTCCAGATATGAACTACTTCGGAGGGTTCGAAAACTTGGCTTTCGAAGTGAACTACTTCGAAAAATGCAATCAGCAATACATGAAACCTTGAGATTTTTTAAATTCCTAATTGTTCTTTCAAAACTGCAATTTAATTGGTTTGTCTCAATAAAACCGAAAATCCGAAACTGTGTTATGTTTTTATTGATGCAAACATAGAGCCAATAAAGAAACTACAACTTTTCCCTGAATGATTCATAAATATTCTGTGATCTTGATTTCAGATGGAAATACACAGCCAATCTGTCACGGGCTCTGATATTGATATCCACTCCCGGAACATAATTGATCAATCCAATTTTCATCACAAAACATGCCCAGAATAGGTGAGTGATTGGACAAAAGAATTGACACTCTTTCACTAGTTTGGAGATTTCCGCTTCACGATTTGGACAAGTACGGTTTCTCAGCTGAAATTAAATTTTGAAACGTTTCAAAGGCAGAAACCAACTTTGTTGTTCGCATCAATATACGCTTCGCAGAGAACACGACGATTAGAGGGATTCTCAGTCTCCTCTTGATTGATTTGAGGTCCAGGTACTTTCAGTCCTCTAGCAATGGCAGTTTCCGAAAGGAACATGGCCAAATCAAACCCTCTACAATTGTAAGCTGCGAACTCCCAGTCAATTAAGACCAGTTCTTGATTTGAATTCAGCTCCAAAATGTTGGCACTCTGAAAGCGAAATAATGATGTTGTTCAATTTGGTTATTCACCGTCAAATCGTTATGGCAGAAAACAACAGTATCATCGAACACTTCCTTTGTCCAAGCTTCCATCAAGTCAATTTCTTTATGCAAATCTTCAACGGAGATAAAATTTGGATGATCCGTAAAAGTGACAAAAGTTGGTAAAAGATTAAAAGTTCCTCCTCCGTTATTTCTGAAAATAAAAACCGTATTTCTTGTAATGGATGGGCACCCCTTTTTGTCACTTTGATCAAAACTTGGTTTCTGTAACAGGTATCAAAATGTGGTCAATTAACAATATGTTTATGAGATCTTTAGCAAAATTTTGTTAACTGACCACTTTTAGATATCTGTTACAAGAACCGAGAAAAATGTGGTCAAAGTGTCAGGAAAGTCTATTAGAATAAATTGAATTAGGGAGCCGAAAAACGGTATTTACTGATATTCTTGCAAAAATTCTTTCATGATCTGAAAGCATCGCCGGTTTCTCGAAAAGGGGACATTCATGGAATGGTACTTCGGAAAAGCTGCTCCGATTTTCCGACAAATTCTGGAAGTTTCAAATGTAGATGAAAACCAAAAAGGTTCTTACTCAGTCTGCTGAACATCAAGGGCATCTAAAGTTCTGCTTGACAAATACTCTTCCAATCTGCCTCCTTCAAAAAATCCATAAAGTTTTGGGCCGATTCCTCGTTCTGAAAAGTCATAGTTGGTGAAGCTAGATAAGATTGAAACGAAACCTGAGAGGATCGAAAAGTTGATTGTGTCTGTGAACACATGTCTATCTCCTTGACGATGAATTCGCAGTAAAAATTCTCGAGCGGAACTGAATGACATCACATGGTAAATATGATTTGATTGTCCACCGCTGAAATTGTCAAACTTCAACTTCGAAGCACCTAAATTGAAGCCTACACAATCTTGGAAACCTTCACTTGACTCTTCTCCACATTCTTCCATGCTCCACCCAAAAAATCAGCTCCAAGTTCGATTACTTTTTGGAGAATCTGCTCAGAATCCGATTCGTTTTCAGTGAATAATTTCTAGAAAAAGGCGAAACTGTTTTTCAAGAACTATGTATTACCTCGATGGCTCTCATTCTTGGAATTCTAGAAATATGGAAAACGAAAAACAAAAGTGTTGACAAAAAGTCAAATTGAATGAAGAGAAGGAGAGTGTCAATAAACCAATCTAGTGCCTGTCACTTGTTCTTTAGTCTGTAGCATTTACATGTTTCATCATTTATCATATTTACACTATTGTAGCGTTCAAAATTTGACGATCTTTTTCAACAAGGGTTCACCATCTTTTGGAGCATGTTCCTCTTCATCCAGAAATTTGCAGTAGCCACATAGCATATTCAAAAACTCTCATGCTGCTCTTTAAATAAGCTAATTTGCAGAAAATTCTCAGAGGTACCCTAAAACGGGTTTCTTCGTTAAAGCCGTTGAAGGGCAGAACTGACTCATCGATCATCAGAATTTGGTGGAAGTAAGGACTCATTTTGAATCTCATATAAAAAATGCATGTCATCATCAAAACCAATTCAATTTCATCACAGTCCGAATATCACTCATACATACTGAAAAAAAACCATAAAGCCAATATCTTTCAATAATGGTACATTATTTCTTCCTCAACTCTTCCCAAATCTTCTGAGTTCTCGACTTCAAGTGATAGTAAATAGCGAACCGATCTTTTGCCTGAACATCCATATCAACTCCACAGTTGTACTTCAAAAGTGCCAGTTTCATCACAAAACATGCCCAGAACAGATGAGTGATTGGCCAGAAGAATTGACACTCTTTCACTAATTTGGATATTTCCGCATCACGATCCGAGGGAATACGGTTCTTCAGCTGAAAACAACAATATTGGTTTGAAATAGCTGACCGATTCTTCTCACCTTGTTATCCGCATCCACATAAGCTTCACAGAATCTCTGCAAGTTTGGAGGATTATCAGTCAATTCCTCACTGAACTTAATGCCGGGAGGTGTCGGATCTCTGAAGTCCACCGCAGTTTCAGACAAATGCATTGCGATATCGAATCCCCGGCAGTTGTAAGATGCAAACTCCCAATCAATGAGGGCCACTTCTTTGCTGCCGTCGAGCTCCAGAATATTGGCGCACTGAAACACAAAACCTGGTTTTGATATCTAGGTTAATTGAACTAACAGCCAAATCGTTATGACAGAAAACCACAGTATCCTCGAACAACTCCTTCGCCCACTTCTCCATCAAGTCGATTTCCTTGTGAACATCTTCCAAGGATACGGTTTTCGGGTGTTCAGAATAGGTGACGATGGTTGGTAGGATATCATAGTCCCCTCCGCCAAGATCTCTGAATGTGAACTTGTTGAGTAAATTTGGTTGAGATCTGTCTGTTTTTTACATTTGACACAATTCTCTAGAAGCTTTGGAACCTTACTATTAGATGCAATTTACGTAAACTTTTTCTTAACTTTTGCCAGCATGAGAAAGTTGCAACGTAGCAACTCCCCACAGTCAACTCTGATCTTATTGCCTGCAGTCATCTAGGAAATCCAGTTTGAAATGGTGAGCCTCTTAAAAAACTTCCATCTCTAGACTTTTGGGTTCCAGATTCGTAAAAGATTAATCCATTCAAATACTTCAATCACTTTTGAAGAATCAACTGAAAAGAAGCCGGAGAATGAAGCAAATCTAGTGAGAGAAGAAATTGAGCTAAATATTGTCTATGGATACGACAGGAAAAGAAAAAGAAAGCGAAGGACAGATTCAACGGAAAGCTCTTCGGAACATCCGGAAGGTTTGGAGAAGTTTGATAACGATGATGACGTGGCGATTAGTCCGACTGGAAATCCGATTGTGGATCCAACAAAAGTGAGAAGATATTAGTTCTAATCGGGTAAAGTTTTTTTCAGATTGAAACCGAAGAGCTGGAACAAGAAATCGGTTCCCGAAACATCTCCAGACCAAGTACCTATCGTCAACTTTCCCTTCTTCTGACTTGTGTCACACTTTTGAAAAACAACTTGGTGTTCATCGAGTGTTTTTTCAATCATGGAGGAAGTACGGTTTGCTCATTTCAGCTCTATATATGTTGCAAGATTCCAGTATACTTTCTCATCCCCTACTTCATAA
Organism: Caenorhabditis sp. 40 LS-2015; assembly: GCA_900536305.3. Taxonomy (NCBI): domain Eukaryota; kingdom Metazoa; phylum Nematoda; class Chromadorea; order Rhabditida; family Rhabditidae; genus Caenorhabditis; species Caenorhabditis tribulationis. The sequence goes on along the minus strand of LR545303.1, from coordinate 8,547 downwards.
TATTGTTCACTTTGGGCGTTCCAATGGCTATATTTGAGTTGGCTTTGGCTCAATTTTCCTCAATTCCTATGCACGGAATGTTCAATCGGATGGCTCCTTTGTTGGGAGGTGACTTACCGAAACTTTACTTTTCTCAACTTCTAAAACGATGCAGGAATCCCCTACTTGGTCCTGATTCTTCGTTGCATCTACACGGTCTACGTGGCATTCGATCCTCGTTTTCTTCTCTACGCCTACAAATGTTTGACTACAGTAATCACCCGTAACGATGACTGGATTCATTGCAATGACTATAGCGGAGTTCGATGTTACGATCCGACCCTCTCGTGTGAGATAAATGATTGGAGATTGAACGGGAAGTGTATCAAAAATGTTCCATTGGCGAAGTTGGAGAAGTGAGCGATGATTTTTTCGAAAGTTTTCAGATTTTTTTCTGTTTCAGACAAGATGATTATGGAATTTTGACCTACTTTGGCTTCCGAGAGTTACGAATGGCCAGTTTGATTCCAGCTCAACTTTACAAGTGAGCTTATCCACAAATCACAATCAAACTCTCTAACATTTCCAGAGAAATCAACAATCTAGATACGATGGACAATATCCTAGCTGCTCTGGCATTTCTGCTAGTTGCCGGACTCATCACCTACAAGGGACATCGATTCTTTGCATCTGTAAGAGAACCAGATCCACATTCGAATTTTTACTCAATTTAGGTCTCCGGATTCTTCGTGTTCCTTCCGATTCTTGGAATGATTCCAGTTGTGATTCTATTTTACTACGATGTTGGCTCTGGGAAGAAGCACTTTTTCAAGGATATGATAAAGAATAACAATATCAGTAAGATTATGGAAAAGTCCGCGTGGCTGAATGCAGCGAGAGTGGTGAGTTTTCTTTAGCTGGTTAGGAAATCTCGAATGGAAGTTGTTCAGAGTGTCAAAACAGTTTACATTGCCGATGGAACGTTGATGGCTCTTGGGAGTATGGCTGATTTCCGGCACAATTTTGTCAAGTAACAGTTCTCAAATAAATCTCTCAGAAACTATGATTTCCAGAGACGCATTCCTCTTGGCTGCTTCTGGAGCAGCATATCGCCTTATTTTGTGTTTCGGACTGCTACCAGTCTATTATGTTGGGAATGATCTACTGTATCCATTTGCTAAGAATGTCTATGGTGAGATTGGATCTCAACATCATTCAATTGTCATTGACTTTCAGACAAAGGAGAGCTCGTCCAGTTCCATGCCATCGAGATCTTCTTCTCGGCTCTTCCCTCGTACTCAATCCCAGGAATCAGTACTCCATTCTTATTCTCTGCCTACGCTCTATTGTTCGGGACAATCAACTTCGCTTTCGTGGCTTATCAAGTCATCACATTTGAAATTCTGATGAACTCACTTCATCACGCCTTCCCGCGACTTCTGTATCTCAAACAAAAACCAGTGAAGATTTGTGTCATCATGGCTACTGTCACTTTTCTATTGGCTCTCTATATTTTGGGATTGCCGGTGAGCTATCCTTGAAAACCGGAAAGTAATTCCTCGTTTCAGTACAAAAAAGGAGTAGTCGGCTACAGAACAGAACTGGAACTCGATGACTACGTGGTTGGGTTGGTCTCCACTTCAGTGTTCATTCAGTTGGTTTCGGTTTCCATTGTGTATGGTCATAAACGCCTCATTGTCAATGTTCTGGTAAGAGCATCTTGTGGAGAATCTTTTTGCAGAGCTTGAAGTTTTCAGACAATGCTGAAACATCATCCAAGAACGTACCGATTTGTGGAGAGAAATCGAATTCTGCTCTATATCATGTGGACTGTTCTACTTCCTCTTTCTTGTTTGGTTAGTCCGAACACAAGTTGCACAAATAGTTTAACTTTTCAGCTCTCCATAATGTCAGTGATTGTCAAGAAGTATCAATACTACCACTGGCCCGTATTTCTCTATGCAGCATTCAGTGCATTCCCGTTGATCTATCTCTTCAGACAGGTCAGCTTTTTTTCAAAGGAGATACTGCAAGAAACATGGAACTTTCAGCTAATAATCTACGGGGTTCAAAAGAAGGACTTCAGTGGTCTATCACAAACGCATCGCTGGAAACCGGCCAATGAGGGACATGCGAGAGAAATAGATCATGATGAGAGAGCGTCGGGAGTTTTGAGTTAAACTTATTGGTTTCCCATAACATTGGGTCAAGATTTTAAGAAAAATAAATGACTACTCACTTATACTCTTTCAAGGACTCCCTCATCACTTGAAAACATCTCCTGTTCTTCGAAATTGGCATATCAATCGCATGATACTTTGGAAATGCAGCACCAACTTTCATAGAAATTCTGGAAGAATACCGAAACTTTTCGAACTTTTCTGTAAGGTCTCACTCTGGCTCCAGAATTCTATCAGAATCCAACGTGACACTTGGAAGATATTCTTCCATTCTGCCTCCGTCGAAGAAACCATAAAGTTTCGGACCCAGTCCGCGTTCTACAAGTAACAAAAAAATGAAGTAAGTTGAGGAATACCGGTACCTGAGAAGATGGCAAAGTTGATGGTGTCTGAGAAGACATGGGTGCCTCCGAGACGATGAATTCTCAGAAGATATTCTTTGGCAGAAGAGGATGACGTCACATGGAACATGTGGTTGGATTGACCTCCTCTATAAACAAAAACCGATGAATAACTCCGAGAGAAGAAAAAAAGCCTACAACATCCTGCGAACGTTCACTTGAGTTTTATCCACTTTGCTCCATTCTTCACCCAAAAAATCTCTTCCCAATTCTATAACTTTTTCGAGAATCACATCAGAATCTGGCTCATTTTCCTTGAAAAGTTTCTGAAAGATTGGCTATGAAAGAATTCGAACTTTTGAGCAACTCACTGCGATTGGTTTCATATTTTGAATGAATTGAGACGTTTCAGTTTTGGAATGAGAGAAAATAGAGGTCAGAGAACTAGACACAATGACTAATAACACGCTGGGTGTCTCTACTTATAACAAATAGAGACACAGAGATCAAACAACCAATTTTTAACGGTCACTGGTTTTCTATTAGTGCAAGTTTCAATGTTTCTGTGGTTTAAGTCGACGTTCAACACGATTTTTCAGTTGAAATAGTGAAAAATGTGTAGTTTCTAGTTTTATGGAGCGCGGTTGCATTGCTCTGAAAATGTGCTCAATTCCATTTTAGTTGACAAAAGATTTATGTTTGAACATTTTTGAATTGTAAAAATATTGAAAAATGTTAAGGAAGCTCATCAAGATGAGATGATGAATTTTGTGTTCTGGGAACATGAAAATGAACACAGGTAGAAAAATGTGTTGAGCATGAAATCAGAGTATGGGGAACGAAAAATGAGTATCGGAGGGGGAAAAAGAGTAAGAAAACAGTTTTAAAGACTAATGGTCGTTCTGAATTATGATTACAAAAGGGAAAAAGAGAAAAGATCACAACGGAAAGGAGATGGGGAGGAAAATACAAGATAGAGAGGGGTGACAGGGATTTTTAAAGGAATACAACTTTCAAAATGTTTAAGCAACAGCCGCCAGAACAATGTTGAAGTCGATCTTGGTGCAGACGTCCTGAATATCCCAGTACGAGCATTTTCTCATTTCCCGAATCGCGTGCTCCACGCAACACGCCGCCGTTCCTTCGGCCAGATTTTGTTGAGCCATAAACTGAAATAAAAAACTTATTATACACATTTAAACTACAGGGATTGCTACCTTGAAAACAGACTTCCACTTTGCCACGTCATGATTCTCTGGTTTCGGCAAAATATTGGCCAAGAGAGCTGCTCCGAGGTCAGCAAAGATTCCTCCAATTTCCTTCGATGGACATCTAGAGTCTCCGAAGCATCTGATCAGTCGGAGATATGTGTCCGCCTGAAAACTTTCAAATTTTCAAAAATTATAATCTCAACAAACTTACATCATAGACAACGAAAGCATGTGACTTTCTGCTAGCATCCACGACTACGTAGTCAGTGGATACAAATGGAATAGTTTGCTTTTTCTCAGAAATGACAGCCAATTGAGTTCCAGCTGATCCTGAGATTTCCAGAGGAACTGTCCAGATGTCTTCAGTCAGTTGGTTGAACTCGATACTGTTTGAGGACACGACTGCACGAAGGACTGGACGAGAGATTTTGGTAGATGGACGATACCACTGAAGAATGAGAGCTCCGGCCTCTGGACGTCCTCCGGCGGCGATTTCAGCAGCAGATGCCCAATCAGAGACGGTGACGGTGGAGAATGCGAACTTGTCAAAGATCTGAAAACATTAAAACATTTATGATCGCTCAGAACGCCGTATAGTTACCTCTCGAATCATTCCAACGACAGTGTCTTGTCCATAAGTCTCGTCAAGAGTGTAGAAAACTTCAACGAATCTTGGAGAGCACAAATTCGAGCTTTGAGCCTTGACCTGACGGATTACTCTCAGTTGGTCGGCGGTCTCATTCAGATTGCGTGGACGGATTCGGGAAACTTCCATCTTTCTGGTCTTCTTGACAATTTGAAGTTCCTCATTGATCTTCCACTCGAGATAGGCGATGAGTGCTTTCTGAAAATGTATTCAGTTGACATAATAGACCTATTCCTTCTGATATATCACATATCCATTCCTCTTTCTCTCTTACTCTACAGTTGCTCTCTACTCATGGAACGATAAATCGTATGCGGTCCACTAGATGGCGTCTGGTGACCTTTTGTACATTGCACAATTGCTCCGCCCTTTGCGTCTCTCTATTCTACACACTATTTCTTGAGGGTGTCTGGTGGGTCATTTCTCGAGAGGCGAACAGCACTTTTTGTAAACTAAACGAAAACTATCTCGCCTTTCCTCCCACCAACCATCTTTATGATCTGAGATCCCTTCGAGAAACTCGAGTCGGTTAGGTGCGAAAATGACAAAGAAAATAGTTGCAGAAAAACGAAAGACAGCCGCGTTTATTACTCGTTGGCACACAAGATTAGCGCACTTGTACAAAGAGGATGTATCCTCTTGACGTAATCAGCTCAATTTACCGCAGTATCGTCGTTGTTTTTGTACAAATATCAGAGGACAAAAAAGTAAAAAAAGATCTGCACGAAGTGGGATTCGAACCCACGCACCCATACGAGTACCAGAACACCCAGTAGACCTCGAACTAGAGGCAAGCATTTCGCTTGAGTCTGGCGCCTTAGACCACTCGGCCATCCGTGCTGTGAACTTCCGCATTGTTTTTGGCATAGAGAGAATGAGAGTGATAGAGAAACTGGCAGTCGACAAGACATACATTTCACCGTGTTGACTGAAAGATTCACAACTTTCCGAAATTCCAATATTCCACAAAACCATCCAATCGCCCATCCGGTTATTATTACAATCGAATGGAGCGAGTTGGCGATTTTATGATGGATTACACGACGTTCGATATCATAACATGTGTGTTTAACAATTCGGGATTCTGTGTCTCAAACCGAGTACACTTTATGTGATTTGAATCGAATAAAATCAAAGCGAGTATTCTAAGCGATGAAGCGAGGTGTCGGGTTTCAAAACTAACCTCAAAACATGTGTGTTCGGTGGTCACTATTCCCTCCATCCATTGTCCAATTACTTCTTTGATTAGGGTCTCATGGGTTGACGTGTGCTTTTGGTAGGCAATTGCTTGCGCCTGGAACGAAAGAAAAATATGTGGTCTGAAAAAGGAAAACTTGAAACTTACTGGCAAAGTGATAACTCCAAGAGCAGAATGTCCGGCCATAACGGGGGCTACAACAACTTCGAGTCTTGGCAATGGATAGGAGAATCCAGACCACTTGGACATCAGAGCCATAACCTTGGAGACTTCAGAATGGATCCATTCGTATTGCTGGAAGTTCTTGGCATTCAGATTGAAGATCATGTTGATTTCCGGCAGATAAGTTCCATCCAATGTTGTCGTGTTGTAGAATAGAGGATTGGTCTTCTCGAAGGCAACGAATGCGAGTTGCTGAGCAGTTAATGGCACGGTCTTCTCGAAACAAGTGATTCCAGAAGTAGATACATTTGGATTGATCAGAGAATTTGAGATAGCAGTAAGAGATGGTCCGTGATTCAAGCACAGATTGAAGGTGGCTTTCTGATTGTGGAGGTCCAGAGATGGGAAGACGTGGCGAGCAGAAGTTGGTTCGAAAATCGATCCAATCATTTGAGGAACTCTCCATTTAGCCGTGGGAATTTGTTTGTATACATGTGGTCCAGAGTCAGCGGAGATGAAACCGTCAATGTCGATACGGAGATCCACTCCAGATGAGATACTTTGAGCAAGTTCCAAGTGCACAATGTCATCGACTTGATGGACTCGAGACACGCAGACGGTTTCTCCTGAAATTTTAATTTGGGAGTTTTGAACTTTCGATTTTCTGAAATGTTCCGAAACCCTTACACCTATGAACTTTCTATTTATAATCCCCTTCCCAGAGTCTCCCTAGTTCTGAAAAAGAATCCGACTGACCCTTTGGTCATATTTCACTCGGGTGTCACTACCGCAACTGTTCCCCCGTCTTCTTCTTCTTATTCTTGGAGCTCAACCTCTCGATCGTAAATTCTCGATTCTTTTTCGCGGGGAGGTAGCTATACCGAGCGCGGCATTTTCTTATTATTACAGGCCGAGACGCTTGCTCGGAGAGCACAAAAACTTTTTTATTAATTGCAACAGCTGTGTGATGACAGATACAGCACCCAATGAGAAACAGAGAATAAATGAGAATCTGGGGAAGATGTTGGAAATGGATTTGGGTGATTGGATTGGTTGAGAGCAGAAAATGAGTTTGAAATTTCAGTGGATTTCTTGAAACTTCAGATCAAGCTTCTAACTTTTTGTCTTACGAACGGGATTGGTACTAAACAGCAAAAAATATTTTGAATAAAACGAAACCTTCATCATTTCTATTTCTAATATTTTCTGGTCCAATCAATCAGTTGGCCAGGTCAGTTCTTTTTTTCCCTCCGAGCTTTTCTCCTCGCCTTCTTCTCTGGACCATTCCGTTGGAGGACGTCAGTTTGTCGTAAACATTTAGACGGAGGAAAAGTATTGGATGACCGGAGGCAGACTAAGAACAGCTGCTGTCCGTTTCTGATGCACAAAAAGACGATGCGAGTGCTTGTGAGACGCTTAGTTAGTTATGAGCTATAGTTCGAATAACACTTCTGGCCAGTGATGATGGTCTATTAGAGAACTTTAAGAACTAGAAGCTTTTAGACTGAAGGCATTTCAATTGTGTGTAGTACATGAGACTAAAATGAGTTTTAACCACCCAAAACCTGAACTCTTTGCTACTAGCAGTCTGTCCGAACTAAAATATCAGTCAACACAGCGTACAAATTTGAACTTCCGCACCGAGTACTGTCACTCTCTCTCTCTCTCTCTCTCTGTATTCATAAGACGTGTGACATTGCTAACACAAACCAATTTGTCTTTCACCTGTCACCTATAAAACAACCCTATCCATCCATTCTCTTCCCTTCCTCTCCTCTATCTCCGAGCACTTTTTTCGCTGCGAAAGTGTGTAAAATGAAGGGAAATGAGTGAAAGGAAGAGAGCAACAAGTGCTTGTGCTGCCTCGTTTTCTCATTATCATGTTAATCTGTCATCAGTGAGAAATGGGGGTGGGCTCCTCGAGGAGCAGATTCGTCAAATCTCCGAAGAGACTAATGCTCACCTGTATTACAGTTGACGACATGTACACGGTCGCGATTTTCGAGATTGTGGATTTTGGACGAGTGAAGAGAGATGGTTTGAATTTGATCCTTGGTGGAGGCGAATAGTTGCATGTGTCCTTCCAAAACTGGCTTTCTGATGTCTCGAATTGTGATGTTGAGGGTGTAGTGGATGGGTTGGAACTGGGATGGTTCGGATGTCAATGGAGTTGGAGATGGGGAACACGAGACTGGGAGAACTTGGATTTGAGCACATTTTTCGACGACCTGAAATAGAAAACCTTGAAATGATTTTCTTGAAGAGTCTGGGACTGGTTTGGTTTTAATCTTAAGCAAGTTGACAACTCTGATTACATGTTCTGACAATCGAATATTTTTAATTCCTACCAGAACTTAGTAGACCTGTACGAGCTTCTAGAAGTCGAGATATTTTCTCCGAAAGATGATAAACACCGGTTGAAGGACGATAATCGTGAAAATGCTTCATGTTTCGGAGCACTTATTTCAACTTCTACAAGTTTCTTTTGAAAGCCCAGATTTGCCCGAATTTAGCCCAGATTTTGTTGCATCTGTGACCGAATTTATACATAATTCCCAGTTCCTCTCTAACCCACCCTCTCTCTGATTAAACTCGTCAAAATAACTTCTCTCCAGTACCCGAAAATCTTCACCCGAAAATCCGTCTCATTTTCATCCACAAACATACATGTTTATGCGGTCGGATCGTGGTGGTGGTGTATGTGTGAGTCAGGAATTTTGACAAGTTGTCGCGAACTAGGAGGTGCTAAAGATCCCCTCCAGTCACGACTTTTATTCAATCATAAATTATTATCCTTTATGGCCATTTAATTCCCTCAAAACCATGTTAT
>LR545302.1:0-12464 GCA_900536305.3 Caenorhabditis sp. 40 LS-2015 | reverse complement strand
GGTCATTTCATTTTTTATTGTCTCACAATTCCTTTTTCCCCGCCTATTATCCTCTGTACAATTTCATATCTTCAATGAGCAATAAACATTATTATTATTATTATGTATCGCAAGGTGTAAGTTTTTTCAGATGGACAAAATTTATAAGGCAGTAATATGTTTAGAGTGAGGAAAGAATAAAAAGAGGAAGGGTGTGTCTTCGATGTAGTGATAAGAGAGTTCAGGTGCTCAACAAAGTTTTTCGGCCCAAATATGTTGTGAAATTTTTTTTTTTTTTTTGGTGAAATTTTATTTTGAAATTGCAGACGATTCTTATCAAGTTGTGTCTTTCTGACACAACTTGTCCCCAACGATTCAAAACGAACAGAGTTATAAACTGTTGGAACTCACTGCCAGCCAAAACTTTCCCTGGGAAAATTTCATTTAGGCTCTTCGAAACTAGCGTTAAATTGGTGGACTCAAATACAATCGAATGGGATTACTATCGGAAGTGGTTATTGTTGGATGTTATTTTTGGCGGATTTTATCAGTCAAAAAACGCAACCGCGCCCCACCGCACTATCACGTTAAAAACCGTGCGCCTTTAAGGTTTTCCATCATTTTCGAGAATTTATTTGCTTGTGTCCTTCTTCTTTATTAGGAGAATTTTATTGCTCAATAATGTTCGCAAATGGAGGAAGAACCTTGAAGCCGCAAGGTCTTTAACGTGCTAGTGCGGTGGGGCGCGGTTGCGTTTTGTGTTTTTGGCGGATGACATTATGGATGGATGTGATTATTGACCCCGTGGGTATCCGGTGTTCCTGGACTATAATTCTCCTGTTTTGATTCGTATTTTCTCATATCATGTGTCATTGGTCTTGTGCCCTTTCAACGAATAAACAAATTGAATAAAATGAGACATGCCTATGATTCATATAGTCTGATTAATATAGAGGAGAGATAGGAGGAGAATGAGAGACGCAGAAAAGAGTGGGAACGATATCTCACCACGAAAACAATCTGCATTCTTCTTATCAACTCGTAGAGACCATACGCTTTCTGTGGACTGAATTTTTTGATTTCGAGATTTATTGTGAAAATAAAAAATATTCCAAATGACGAATGAAAGGAAGTATGAAGAAATGATCAAAGTGAGTTATTCTAAGTTTTTTTTTGATTTTAAGTCAAAAATTTTGAGGTACTCGTCATAGGGGACCCCAAATGTGGGAAGACCTCCCTACTGTACTCTCTTGGAAGGAAAGAGTTGCCTGAATATATCCCTTGCGTTTTCGAGACGATCTGTATCCTCGTGCCGATTGATGAGAAGATTGTAGGTTTTTCGATACGGTTATTAGTAGAAAACTTCTTTAACTTTGAGATCTTGAAAAAGTGGTTTCCAATGAATCGATTTCTTTGAAAATGCGTAGGTGTATCAAGCTACTATAGATCTTCATTTTTGTAGTTGACAAGTTTTTCGAGAAATTGCCGACCAGTGAGTTATGACGCGATTAGTGACGCGACCTTGATTTTTGGCGCATTTCTGCACTTATTGTCAGCCCGTCATATCTTGCCGGGCAGTGGATTTTCAGAAAAGTGTTCAACTGAAAAAATGAAGATCTAAGACTGTTTGATACACCTAACAAACCTCAAAAGAATCCATCATCGAAAAATTCCTCTTTCAAACCCTCCAAACTTGTCCGATTTCCATTTAAACTCATACGGAAGTTTGATGAATACTTTTGATCATTACAGTACGCAGATCTGTTTCAATTTGTCTATTTTCCAGGTACCCGTTTATCTAGATCGTTTACCTCATGGCGTGGAGGACTACGATAGGCTCCGCCCCCTTTCCTACCCGTACACCGACATCTTCCTCGTCTGCTTCTCAATCGACAATCCCGCCTCGCTGGAGAATGCTGTCGAGAAATGGGCGTCTGAAATCGGCCACTACTGTCCGCAGGCGCCCATGGTGTTGGTGGGCACGAAGAAAGATATGCGTGACGGCGAGGGAAAGAGACAGCATGCTGTAAGGAGGGAGCACGGAATGCAGGTGGCCAAGACGATTGGAGCAATCGCCTATTTTGAGTGCTCCACCAAACCGAGGGAGGGCGTGGATGAGGTGAGAAGAGGGATCACTTTTCGAAATTGAAACCTACATATTCAAATTCTCAGATCTTCCAAGCCGCCGTTCAAGCATCACTTCAGAAGAGGAAGAAGAAGTCAAAGGCCAAGTTTTGTAACATTATGTGAATAAATGTTTTATACTTGCCTATTATCTATTCGAAGACAACGACAAAACTGTAATTTATCGTTGTAAAAGTGGTCAGGATTAGTGTTGAGCGCTAGAGATTTACGGAAGACGGTTTATCTTCGGAACGAGGAATGCTACAGAGAAGGTGTCAACAGACAAAATGTAGATCTCAATGAGAGCTATCGATTGGTATACAAATCAGCTGATAGCATTGACGGGGAGTTGAGATATAGCTTTTTGAGTCTGAGCAGCATCAAACCGAGAGAAATAGTTCTGGTTCAGTTTCGTAATCTTTCTTAGAGTTTTATCAATATGCTTCAGCATAAAAACCAAAAAAAAGTCATCCATTTCAATGTTTCGGATTCGCTCTGAGCAAGTAGGCAATACTGTAGCCAGTCGGACTGATCTCGCTTTCGACCAACAAGATGTCATAGACCTCTCCGACGGACCGATTGGCGACCACTTGTCCCCAGATGTGATGGTTTTCCTTGATGAAGCAGTCACCGACGTAGGTGATGACGTGGAAGTCGCTGACGTGAAGTGCGATGACTGAAAACGTATTTATCTCGGTTCAGGGGACAGATATGAAAAAGTGGTCAACTAGGCAAATGTTCATGACTTTATGAGCAACATTTTGTTAGTTGATTACTTTTCGATATCTGTTGAAAGAATCGGGAAAATTTCGCTCAAAGAAAAAGTAAAAAGTTCTCAACTCACATTGCGAATAATCAATCAACTGGTGGAGAGCGTTACTATCCTTTGCGGCATACGCCATCTTGACCGCCTCCAGTTGATCAGTGACCAGCTTTTTCGCCAAAACACTGGGGACTGATTTGGTATCCTCGGGTCCATTGAACCAGTAGATGGTTCCTTGACACATGCCAGCCAAGGCGAAGAGAAAGAGGAGTACGAAGGAGCGCATTTTCAGATTGAGAGTGGTGAGGAAATGGAAAAGGGAGGGGGTTTTATGTCGGAGGAGATAATCGAATTAGAGGGAAGTCTTGGAAGTTTATGACAGGGTTTCCAGGAGTGGGAGGAGCCTAGAGTTGACTGAGTATCAAACTTTTCATGGGTTCAAAAATGACTGCGATTGAAAAAATTTGAGACTCAGTCAAAGAAAAAAAAGTTATTACCATAATTGTGCCTCGAATGATAAAATCGGCTCAGAATTTCCAGCAAGAAATACACGATATCAAACGATGCAGCATACTCTGACCTACTTTAAAAAATCCAATTTGCTCAATGTTTTCTCACCAATAACGCAGTGTAATACCTTCAAACTCGGCTCTAGACTTGTCTTGACTAAAATTAATTTTTGACCTACCCCATCCCCGCACGTTTTCCATGCAGTGGAAATGGAATTGGGGAGACGGTGCATTGACACATATTATACTTTACAGATGCCTAGGCATCTGATCCCTATTGATTTTGATTTTTACGCTGTCTCATTACTCTAAAACGAATGGAATTGTAAGAATCGTCGTCCATTTTTCAAGAAATCTGGATGGAAAATTTTGACCTCTCCAGATTTGGAAGTTGTCTCGTAACTTACTTTGTAGGCACTGTAAACTCTTCGAATTTGATGTTTTTGCTATCTGTTAACCCCAAAACACTCGGTTTCATAAAAATCGTCGTCCATTTTTGGCGGGAAACGAGTGAAATTTTTGGACCTCCTCCGTTTTCAAAAATGTCTCATAGTTCACTTTGCAGACCAGTAGGCACTGTAAACTCTTCGAATTTGATGTTTTTGCTATCTGTTAACCCCAAAACACTCGGTTTCAAGAAGTATATGAGCTTATCTTCTTTCCCGGTTCGATTTTGTAGCGAAAAATTGCTTTTAACCGTCATAAAACAGCTCGAAGATCTTGAAAAGTATTATGGCGAGAATGAATTTGAATTTGAATTTTGAATACAAAAAAGAAATAGTCTTGCGAAGTTCTATTATTATCTTGAACAAAAACCATTCAGATGCTTCAATTTCCGTTATGTGTCAGACGGCTACGGACCACCGTATCGTCCGGGAAGTCGAGGAAGAGGAATCGAGAAAGAGGGCGCAGAGCTGCCACAGGAGCCACGTGGACCCCAGCGACAGGTTGTAGTGGATGATGATGGATGGACGACTATCACTGTGCCGTCCCGCGTAGGGCTCGGATGGTGGAGGTTCAGTGGGCTTGTAGAAGGCGGTTGGTTTTTAAATGTTTTTATTCGTATGGACTCTGGAAAAAGACCTATTCGGTTAGAATCGGTGAAAAACGTAAGGAATGAACTGGGAAGGCACCTTATATAGTATGGTACCTTATATAGGGGGCGGAGACTATCGTAATCCAACTCAGAGAGAGTGTGGAAGGCAAACATAATTGTTGCGTCAATAGATCTCAATATTTTTGTTGCCTGTTTTTTGTTGGTTTTCGACCTGGAAACTTGAATTTTTCGTGTTTAACATCGGATTTGTCCATCTGAAATTGGTGCGGACAGCCTTGATTTTGAAAGATGCAATTTCCAGCACGAAAAATTCTCGCTCCTGACATTCAATTTTGATTTTTTTAAAACATAAAAACGCTTTTTTTGCTTGACAAGTTCGCAGAATTTTTCAGGGAGAAGCGAAATAGCAGATCCAATAAAGAAGGAGTGAATCAGCAAATTGAAAATGTCTCATAATTCACTTTTCAGATGCGTGGGCATCTGAGTCAATCTAAATATAATAGTCTCAGATGCTCTCTGTTTTCTATTCTCAACTATTAACCAATGAAACGTTTGATACTCAGCCAAAGAATCTTGTCCCAAGACTCCTCCCCCTCCTGAGAACCGGCTCGTAAAACTCGGAAAACTCTCCCGATTCGATTATCTCGAAATACATAAAAGCACTCCCCTCTCCCCCAAAAAAATTCATTCTCACTTTGAAAATGCGCTCTACCGTACTCCTCGTTCTGTGTTCTTTGGTTGGCGTCTCCCAATGCACCATCTACTGGTTCACTGGACAAGAACAGCCTCTTCCTAAAACCACTGCTGTTCAGGTGGTTTACAATCAGCTGGACGCCATCAGAGCAGCGAACACGCAGATGGATGACGAGAAACTTAACCTGTTGATTGAGCAAGGCTCTCAGTGTGAGTTCTAGAAGAAAAAGGTGTCCACAAAATCGCCTATTTCAATTTGAGGACCAAAAGTAAAAGTGGGCGGAGCCTATGCTCATTTTGAAGTTTTTATTTCCAAAATTTCAGAGTTGAGTAACGGATACCAAAAAATGTTCAGTGTGTCATTAACAATTTCTTAGTTGACAACTCTTTGATAGGAACTGAGATAACCCATTTTCCAGACATCGACCTTGACGCAGAAGAGTTCGACAGTCTCAGCTACGTGGTTGAGTGCTTCTGGCTCCCGGACGGATCGATCAAAGGAAAAGCGGTGTCTGTCGGATGGAACTCCGTTGCCTATGACATTGTACTGGAGAAGAAACAGGAGAGCCCGACTGGATATATGGTCACGTTCTTGATGGGAAAGACGAGACAATAGTTTCTGATTGTGATAATGAATATGTTCAGCAATGGTTTTGTTTTTTGTTGGCTTGAAACATTCAAGACCAATAGAGCACGTTTTCAACTGGTCTTAGACTCTGCAACTCCGCCCTCTTTGCAAATGATAGCCACAGATAGAAGTAGAACTATCGTAATCCTGGGTGGTTTCCTGTGACTGCTTTCGGTATGGGAACAGTACAAATTTCTATTTTTAAAGTTTTATTCAAGCTTACTCGTAAATTCAATGTTACTCGTACAAAGTTGGGAGGCAAAACTGGGGGAATTTGAGATCAAAAAAGGGGGAAAGATGGGAACAACAAAAAACGGGAGGCAAAGGGGAAACACTTAATAATTTGGAGTTAATACAATTCACAGACATAGTCAAGAATGAAGATCATAAAAAAGATCATAGAGAAGAAACTTGAAAAAGAGTAAAAGAGAGTTTTAAAAAGAAGAACTCATCGTTGAATTTCCCACCGATGAAACTCCAGAATCGGAAGACACCGAGGGCTGGTTCTTCTCCATCAGGACCATTGCCTTCGTGTCATCTCTCACGTGCTTGTTGAGCGCGATTTTCAGCCCCTTCAGTTCCTTCGACTTGTACTCAGTTACAACGTGGAATTTGGCGATGTGGAAAGTGAAGTCGGCGAGTCTTCCCATCAGGGTCTGTCGATCGGAATGCATCTCGTAGACAGTGAGGATGGGGACGTACTGGCACTGTGTACACGCTTGCAGCTGGAAAATGGGGAACTTTGAATAGTTTCACTAAATGGAAATGTTTTGACAGCGAAATTGAAGCAATCGAAAAGTTGAAAACTTGCAAATTTTGAGCACAAGACTGTGAATTTTCAGTGAATTCCCTAGCTTTTGAAGATAGTTCAGAAAAGGTTTTGACATCCTGATTCTAATCCGCTAAAAAATGTACTTACCCAGTTCTCAGCGTCCACTGTCGGTTTTGGTCTTTTGGCTTCTGTTGCTGGACCAGTTGTTTTTCTCTTCTTGGAATCAGACTTGCTCGCTTTATCTACCTTCTCCTCCTTCTTTTCCACTTGATCTTTTGTTGGCAAGTTGTACAGCTTGGTTCGTTTGAAGCTGATTCCGTGCCTCATCAGTTCTCTTCCACTGAGGACCTCATTGAATACCTCATTGGATTCCATTGGATATTCTTCGGTCAAAAGTTCGCCCTCGTGCCATCCATCTTTTTGATTGTACTTGTTGATATGGGTATTGATGCGTCGCAGTTTGACTCCGAACATGTAGAGTCCAGAAGCTTTGAGACCTTCGACGAGGAACTCCAGACGGGGGAAGAAGTCTCTGCAAGAAAATATGGTTACTGTAAGATCCTTTTTTCACAATCTAGAGACTCACCTTCCTGAGATCTTGGAGATCATTTCGTTCCCTCCTTCTACACTGGCGAGTTGATGCCAGATATCCTCATCCTTCAACCAAATTCTCATCTCTCTATCTTGAACTTCAGCGATCGGTTGGTGGTGGGATACTGATCGTGTCATCGGAGTTGGCATGTCTTCTGGTGTGGCATACGGCATTTCCAACGAGGCGTGGAATAGATGATGGTCAAACTGTTGCTGAGACATCGGGTGGAACTGATGGAACGGCGCCTGATCCAATGGGTACTGTCCTGCGGCGATGAGGGGATACTCAAAGTGCGGATGTGGACCCGGCATCGTTTGGGGCTGCTGGTTGTAGTATGGATACTGGTTCACTGGGTACTGTTGGGTCGATTGGAAGTATGGAGGGTAGTGTGGGTACGGTGCTGGATACTGGTAGTGGAAGTTCTCGGTCATCTGGATGTGGTCGTTTCCGAAGAATTGGTACACTTGCTTGTTCTCCATTTTCTGAAAAAAAAGTTTATGAAGAGAAGGGTAACAAAAAGTAATCGATATAAACTGAAATCGATATAAACTTGCGCTAGATTGAGAGAGTCTTAGTCAAAATGGGAATCAAGGGACAACAGGTACAGGAAAGTATTGGAAAAAAGAGTGGACCGGAAAATATTGGAAAACTCAGAGAGAGGGGTTGTCTGAATGGGGAGAACAATGAGGACTATCTGAATCTCACACAATCGCGCCCAAGGGGTGGAGTGTCTCTGTGTGTGTGGGAGTTTCTCATAGTGCACCCCAGAAGGGTGTATGTCTCGCTGAAAGTGTTCACCATCACTTCTGAATGACATGTCAAAAAGGGTCGACCAAAAAGTGAGAATAATTGGGGAGTCTAAGTTGAGCTATAGCAAATGGAATCAATAAATCTCTGTGACTGGAAAATGACTCTAAAATAGCACAAGCATAGGAAATTTTCCAAAAAGGTAGTTTGTAAAGATCTGAATATAAACTGTGAGGAATCAAAATATCGATCGTCAGGAAAATGTTGTCGAAAAAATTAGGTCATATTCTCAAAGACTGGACCGGTAGATCAGTGGTAGATTGTAGTTGTATCGAGAACTAGCTTTTGGAAAAAGTCATCTCGAAATCTCTAT
The DNA here is from genome assembly GCA_900536305.3 of Caenorhabditis sp. 40 LS-2015. Lineage (NCBI taxonomy): Eukaryota > Metazoa > Nematoda > Chromadorea > Rhabditida > Rhabditidae > Caenorhabditis > Caenorhabditis tribulationis. The sequence continues at coordinate 4,227 of LR545302.1, read as the reverse complement.
AAACTTGAACTAAAACTGAATAAGGGACAGAGTCTTAGCCAGAATGGGAATCGAGGGGCAGCAGGTACAAAAAAGTATTGGAAAACAGAGAGACCGGAAAAAATCGGAAAACTCAGAACGAGAGGTCGTCTGAATGGGGAGAACAATGAGGGACATCTGAATCTCACACAATCGCGCCCACGGGATCTGCGTGTCTCTGTATGTGTCTCTGTGTGTGAGAGAGAGAGAGAGTGATTACATGATACTGACAGACTGGGATTAATTGAGCAGGCCAGGTGGACAGTGTGAGTGCCATGTTCTTTGAAATATACCGTCGTGTTTCTAAACAATGCCCCCGGAAGTGTACAGTACAGACAGTTCTCTGTCTGTCTTCACCATCACTCTTTAATGACATGTCAAAAAGGGTCGCCAAAAAGCGTGAATAATTATGATGAGCCGCCGACCAAGTTGATCTATATCAAGGGAACTCGATAATTGACTCGAAATGTCTAGAAATCACTAAATCTCCATGAAACCCAATCGTCACCAGAAGCAATTACAGTAATGCAGACCTTTAGAAAATTGGAGTCAAACGTCTCCAGGTAGAGAAAAGGATTCGAAACTTAGAGAAATTGAGGAAACCAAGAATCGTACTGACCGAAACCGCACACATTCTTGTCTGCTCCATCTAAGGACTGAGACTATGTGCGTGTAACAGAGAAAGGGGGCAGTCCGGGTGAACAGAGGAATCTACCCCATTATCCTTGTCAGGATTCTCACAATGCACCCCAAATGGATAAGGCAAGCAAAAATGTCAAACAATGCCGACAAGAGAGTGAGAATAATTATGATGAGTTGACCTATAGGTCAATGAATCCCTGGGGTCTACGAGGGATCTGGAAGAGAATCGACGGAACTTTCGCGACTTTTTTGAGGGTAACATGCGTCAGGTTTGACGTTAATAATTCAAGATTACCACAAAATCGATTAAAAGGTAGGAAATTGATTCAGAACGAATCGACTAAGTAACTTAGTAAGTAAGATCATGAGAAACTCAGACATTTCTAGCGGATGATATCGTTCTGGTCGCCAGTGACCCGAGAGCAGCGAGCCAAATCAAAGTGGCCGGGGCCTTTGGAGAGTACCCATTCTCCAGACACCGAACTTGACGCAGAAGAGTTCAGCTACGTGGCTGAGTAGGCTTCTGGCTCCCGGACGGATCGATCAAAGGGAAAGCGGTGTCTGTCGGATGGAACTCCATTGCCTATGACATTGTACTGGAAAAGAAGCACGAGAGCCCGACTGGTTATATGGTCACTTTCTTGATGGGGAAGATGAGATAATAACTTGTTGTTTGTGATAATGAATATGTTCAGCATTCCAATGGCTTTGTTTTTTGTTGTCTTGAGCCATTCAAGACCAATAGAGCACGTTTTCAACTGATCTTCGATTCTGCAGCCCACTTTGCAAATGACAGCCAGAGCTAGGAGTAGAACTACCATAAACCTGGTTGGCTAAGGATTTTCTGTGACTGCACTGTAGCTAAGGAGATGATTTCGGGGATCCTTTTTGGAAGTGTGTCTTGATAAAGTTCAAGAGTTGAAAAACCTGCAAGATATGCATACTGCTCATCATACAATGCTGGTCAAAAGAATCTAAACTTTCACGATTTTCAGTACAAAATAGTCAAATTTGGGCAGTTGAAAAAGTATGTTCCAATCACTCGATTTTTCTGAAAATTTGTAGATGGATTGAACATCTATAGGCCTTCAGTTTTGTAGTGGACTACTTTTCACTAAATTCACAATCAAGTCAGTTATGTCGCGTTGAAGATCATCGGTCCAAAAAAACTCAAAATTTGCCTCTCGACGTAACTCACTTCACAGTGATTTTCAAAAAAAGCTGTCAACTACAAAAATAAAGATCTAAAAATGATTAATACAACTACAAATTTTCAGAGCATTCGGATCATGAAAACATACTTTTTGAGCTGCTCAAAGTTGGTCATCTTGCACTGAAAATCACCAAAATTCATTTCCTTTTGGCATATTTTCCCCAGAATTTTTCCTGTTTTCTCTAAAACAATCTGATCAACATAAATGACTCATACTTAGCAATTCGTTTCGAAATCAAAATCGATCTCCTCTTTCCACATAGCATTTTCCATTTCAATATTGGCAATGACCTCATCATCCGAAATGGCGAACCCTGTGGAGTACCCAACAGCTCAGGTATGTGAATTTGCATGTATCCCTTTGAGCAACTTTATCTCGGTTTCTGGAACAACTATCAAGAACGGGTCAACTGCAAAAATGTTCATTATTTCGTCATCAACATTTTGTTAGTTGATCACTTTTTGATATCTTCAACAGGAACTGAAATGAATTTTATCAAAATAAAATCAAGAAAAGGTGTGAATTTTTAGATTCTCATTCTTGGCGATCCAAAAACCGGAAGGACATCTCTTGTCGAAGAATTCACTCGAAATCTCAAAACTGAAGTCGAGTCACACCTGGATTTCCCAAGAATTCCGATCACTTCTTGCCAGGTCAAGGTTGATGGGAAGAAGGTACAAACCTAGTGCAATTTTCAATCCACCATCAACCAATCATTTTTTCAGCTCAACCTCTCCATTTGGGATGTCAACCTCACCGGCCTGCACCATCGCACCTTCCCTTACCAATATGCCGACATCATCATCCTCGTCTACTCTATCGACCACCCCGACTCGCTGAAACACGTCACACAAATCTGGGCACCAGAACTCAAACGTTGGGTTCCCGACACGCCCATCCTACTCGTCGCCAACAAAATCGATCTTCGAGAGGACCCGGCAACGATCTACGTTTTGGACTTGAAGAGACAGAGTCCGATAACTTTTGAGGAAGGCAAACAGGTGGCCAAGGAGATTGGAGCATCCGGATTCGCAGAGTGTACTGAGAAGAATGGGGATGATGTGGATGATGTGAGCACTTTTTCTGAGTAGATCAAACTGATTGGAGTTCGATTTTTGATCTACCAATCCATGAATTTCAGGTGTTCCACGCGGCTTCCAAAATCGCTCTGAAGGATATGCAGAAGAAGTTGATCAAAGATTTTGAACACAGAGCAATGGAGAAGGAGCGGAAAAGGGTGCTCGAGGAATCGAAGAAGGTGGAGTCGAAAAAGAAGAAGAAGAAGAATTGCTCGATTTCGTAGACTACTTCCACTTCATTCCAACCACTTGTCTCCACAGTATTCGAATGCTCAAACTCGTCGAGGAAATCCTAAAATGTACTTTTATCCTGATTGTTGTTGATTGAAGCCGTTTGGAATACTTGTCGGTCTCAATATTGGAACAGTACAAAATTCAGTTTCTAAAGTTTTATTCAAGGTTACTCATACAAAGTTGGGGAGGCGAAACTGGGGGAATTTGAGATCAAAAAAAAGGGGGGAGGATGGGAAAAAGAAACGGGAGGCGAAGGGGGAAAACTTAATAATTTGGAGTTAATACAATTCACAGACATAGTCAAGAATGAAGATCATAAAAAAAGGTCATAGAGGAGCAACTTGAAAATGAGTAAAAGGGAGTGTTAAAAAGAAGAACTCATCGTTGAATTTCCCACCGATGAAATTCCAGAATCGGACGACACCGAGAGCTGGTTTTTCTCCATCAGGACCATTGCCTTCGTGTCGGATCTCACGTGCTTGTTGAGCTCGGATTTCAGCGCCTTCACTTCCTTCGACTTGTACTCAGTTACAACATTGAACTGGGCGAGATCAAAAGTGAAGTCAGCGAGTATTCCCATCAGCGACTGTCGATCGGAATGCATCTCGTAGACAGTGAGCATGGTAACGTACTCGCACTGTGTGCACGCTTGCAGCTGGAAAATGGGGAAACTTTGAAATGATTGGGTAGAAAAATTGAAGCAATCGAAAAGTTGAAAACTTTCAAACTTTGAGCACAAGACTTAATTTCAGTGAATTTCCTAGCTTTTGAAAATAGGAGATAGTTCAGAAAAGGTTTTGACATCCTGATTCTAATCCGCTAAAAAATGTTCGCGACTTACCCAGTTCTCAGTGTCCACTGTCGGCTTTGGTCTCTTGGCTTCTGTTTCTGGACCAGAAATCTTTCTCTTCTTGGAATCAGACTTGCTCGCTTTATCAGTAGTGAAGGGACGTTAGAGAAACCCACCCACCAACATTCCAATGTCTGCGTCTCGCGCCGCCGCACGCTCTCTCGCTATGTCTGCGTCCATCCCGCCGTAA
>LR545296.1:83284-113326 GCA_900536305.3 Caenorhabditis sp. 40 LS-2015 | reverse complement strand
GATTCATCAGCATCCATGAATCTCTTCGCTTGAGTGATGACTTCGAAGCCCTGCTGATCCGTAGCTGGCTGTCCAGACTGCTCCATCTTGGGCTGAGATCTGAAAAAAACGGAACTCCATTGATTCGGATCATATACAAAGAAGAAACGCAGTGAATATCAGGCAAGAAGGTTGAGAGAAAAGGGCATAGAAAGAGATTGAAAACCTTTGAAAACTTTCAAGAGAAGATGAGAGTGAAAAAGAAAGGAAGAAAAACAAAATTGCCCTTTCCTCGATTTGAAATTCAAACCACCAAGCCCGCTCAAATAGTAGATCAAAAACTTTTGTCTATACAAGTCTTGGATCAAGTTTTCTATTTTTGATCTACTGACCTATTCTGCAAAAACTTCAAATTTGAACATTCCCAGCAGGCTTGCTCGGAAAAGAGTTTCCGGAAAATCGGAAAAAAAAAATTTCCTCCGAATTTTTTTTCGGAAAAATTTTCCGACCAGAATTTTTTTTTGAAAAAAAAAATCGGAAAATTTTTCCGAAAAAAGTCGGAAAAATCGGAAAATCGGAATATCCGTTCCAAGCAAGCCTGGTTTCCGGTCAACGATGATAGATAGTCTGGACTGGAACAATAACCAGCTTCAAAAACCAGTTCAAAAAAAACACGGTTAGAAAATAGTACTTTCATTCAACTCAAAATATGACCATTGGGATCAAAGGTTCCTTTACAATAATTACGAAAACCTAGTGAAAAGTGTCGAATGGAATTGGGTACAATAGTGGGCGGGGCTTAGAGAAGAGGGGAAAGTGAATAATACAAATGACTTGTGGGTGGATGTATAAGGGAATGAGGGTCCGGAATCCTAGAAGGGTCTAGAAGGCTATCAGTCTCTCAACGGAGACTTCAACTGACTCAGATCCTGCTGAGCCGCATTGAATCCGTCTCGGAAATGTTGCTTCAGACCCGGGTCTTCCCAATCGGGATATGCAGCCACCATCGGCTCATAACTCATCAAGTATTGGAAGAGCAGACGGAATAAGTTCTCTCGTTGCTCTTTGACCATCCGGTGCTCCTCCAAAATCCACTCATTCTCCGCCTTCTTCGCCTTCAACTCATCCAATCGACGCTGGAGTTTGTTTTGCTCCCATTGCACGTCCTCATACGATTTGTCTTCAGTGCTTCTGGGGATTTCAAAAAGATTCAAGGCCTTCTGGAGAACCTGGGTGGTTGTGCTCTTGCTCCAGGTGCTGAGGTCGACTGGGAGAATCGACTTGAGATCCTTCACAGTAGACATCCCGTCTAGAATGGCGGTCTGAAAAATAACAATTGGTCAACAATTGGATTTTTGTCCAGATGTCCTACCTTTTCGGACTCATCAGCATCCATGAATCTCTTCGCTTGAGTGATGACGTCGAAGTCCTGCTGATCCGTAGCTAGCTGTCCAGACTGCTCCATCTTGAACTGAAATCGGAGACCTACAGATGAAATTCAAGGACAAAAACGGTTGAAAAAGTAAAGGTTTCAACCAGAAAAACGAGGTCTGATACTTTCAGAAGAAAAGAGCATAGAAAAAGGAGAAACATGGCTCAAAACTGAAAAAAAAGTGGGGGAAAAATGAACGAAAAAAATCTCGAAACCCCTCCTCGATTTGAAATTCAAACCAAGAAACCCGCGAAAAAGTATGCCGTAGATCAAAAAGAAAAATTTTGGCGAGGAATGTGAAATGTTTGATTTTCGATCTACCGGTGTTAGAAAGAGCCCGAAAACTTTGCATCGAAGAAAACTGATGATTTTGAGCCCAGAAGCTCATGAAGTCACATTTTGAGAGACCAGAAATGAAGACATACGGACTTGGGCATTGTGAAGTTTTAAAGAAGTATTTTACAGACCCAATTTATCCGAAATTTGTGAATGTATTAAGCAACTCTAGATCTTCATTTTTGTAGTTGACAATTTTTCCCGAAAACTGCTGTGAAGTGAGTTACATCGCGTATAGTAACGCGACATCAAAACTGATTGCAAGTTTCGGATTTTTTTAGACCAATGGTATTGAACTCGACATAACTAACTTGATTGCGAATTTCGTAGAAAGTTGTCAACTACAAAAATGAAGCTCTAGAGTTGCTTGATACATTCACAAAGTTTCAGAACAGTCAAGTGATTGGAACATATTTTTTCAACTGCTCAAAGTTGACCATTTTGCAAAAAATTTTCCGAAAAAAGTTTCGAAAATTTCTCGTGAAAAATTCTCGGAAAACAATTTCTGAATAGAGTACATTTTTTTTGAATATAAACTATTTATTGATTTCAAAGTGTTTAGAAAATGAAGATGATTACAATGGAGAGAAAAAAGTGATATGATAGAAAAACAGACCAGAGTAAAAAACACGTAACAGATGAGATATTTGTTCCAGCCCAGAAAAGACCGATCACGAGAAGAAGGATTGCGATGAGAACGGCGATAGAGACAAAATTTTTCCAAATACTGGCCAAGTACATCGGTAGGTAGGCAGATACTGGCTCCCCAACCGACGGAGTGGCGTATTTCGGTGATGTGCTTCTTCAACAATTCCAGATCGGTTTCGATTTCCGTGTATCTTTTTTCGATCTTGTCCACTTCTTTGTGTGTCAATCCTGGGAGGTCCTGGAATAGGGCGTCCATAGAATTCCTCTCCTCCAATTACCAGCTTTCTGTCGTGTGGTGCTCTGAAGAGGAAACTGGAACACCTCGATCCGACGGGTTTATCGATGTTCCATTCTCGAACAGAGCGTAGTGCTAAAAAAAATTGAGTGCAGAAGTTTTTAGATTTGAAAAATGAAACCTTCTGAGTTGTAGCGATATAGGTCACGTAATCCAGCTTCATCGAAAAAACTTGTTCGCACTTCTCAAAGACGACCAGAGAGCATGATTTTCCCGTCGGTTTCTCACAACTCCAACCCATGAATTAAACGGTAGATCAGTAGATAGATTGGCGGTAGATCGCTTGTTCTTCATTTTTTCTCACAACTCGCGGTCTGGAATTGCATCGTTTCAACTATTTGTCTATAAATTTTGTTTTTTTTTACCATTTTCACATCTCCGAATTGCCGGTCTGGATTCCACGTGTCGCACACTTCCAAAACACTATCATTGGTAGCAGCTTCACACTTGAAGCTGTATTCCATCTGCTTCATTACATCGAATCCAATTCGTTGATCATAGTTGAACCATTCCAAGTTTCTGAAAGGATAATAAAATTTAACGATTGTTTCGTTTCAGCACCATACCCGTGGTTTTTGATCAAAAAATCTCAGAGCATGTTCCAGTCCAGATTCCGCAAAAAAGTACAGCGAACACATGGCGTATTTCCTGTTTTGATAGATACTCCGTCACATTAACGAGCTTTCTGAAAGAAATCTTCTTATACGCAGATATTTTGGTTTTGAAGCAGTGTGTTTTTAGAAAAAAAATCGAACATTTTTCGGAAAAATTTATCGAAAAAAGTTTCGAAACTTTCTCGGAAAAATTTTTGAAAAAGAAATTTAAAAGTTTCTCGGAAGAATTTCTCGAAAAAAAAGTGGAAATTTTTCAGAAAAATTTCTCGAAAAATTTCGAAAATTTTTTTTTTTTTGAATTTCGAAAATTTCTCGGAAAAATTTCTCGAAAAAATGTTTTAAAAATTTCTCGGAAAAATTTCTCGAAAAAAAGTTTCGAAAAATTCTCGAAAAAAAGTTTCGAAAAATTCTCGAAAAAAAGTTTCGAAAAATTCTCGGAAAAAAATTGAAATTTTCTCGGAAAAAAATTGAAAATTTCTGGAAAAAAAAACGGGTTTTCAGTCAGCTACATTTCTTGTTGTTTGCAGTTTTCAGATGGCAGTTTTCAGAGAAAAAAAAACTCACAAATTTCCGAAAAATCAAATAATAGCGGAGGCTCCTAAAACATGGTGCCGTAAATGAGAAGGATCTGAAATTATGAATAAAAATTATTTGAGGTTTCAAAGGAAAACTTACATTTAGAAAAATCAAGAAAAAGAAGAAGACCGCCTAACAGTCGGCAGTCGGGGTGGAGAATGAAGCTGAGTTTTTCCTACTCCATCTCGTCATCGTTTTTCTCTGTCGTCTCTTCAGGCTCTCTTGTCTCTCTCTCTGTAACTAAAAATAAACAATAAGCGAGGGACACTGTTGCAAACACAGGGTGCAAATTCAGGGCAGAATACAACATTACACAAGAGAGGTGACCCGGTCAACAACGGCCAACTGATGGGGGAAACTGAAAACTACTGTAAAATGCTCGATTTTTGTCAGATTCTCTGGAAATCCAGATTTTCAAAATCAGCACAAAATTTGCTTCAGAATGACACACAACATGAGATAATCTTGAAAATCTTGTTAATTTTTGAAAATTTCGTTTTTCCCAAGCTCCGCCCACTATTGTACCCAACTATCGAGACGTGCTGTGCGCACTGTCCGTATACTCCTTTGCCTCTATTGTCTTATTCTCTGTGCTGTCTCTATGATCTGTCTTCCCTGCTAGACGACCCCTATCTTCCCCCTCCTCTTCGCCCCGCCCACTACTGTACGTAAATCCCAAAATGTACTGTGCACATTGTCCCTAGACACCCTCTGTCTTCTTCTGGCATTTATTGGATTTTCGTTTCGCATCGTGTTTTTTCTCGTTGTTTTAGTTGGTTTATGACTGTTTTGAGTGGAACTGTCGTAGTAAAAATTTTCATATTTTTAGATAATAATTTGCTAAGGGGTTTGTCCATCGGAGGCTTGGTCACGATGTCCGCTTTTGTGTTCCCGATGGAGAGTGACAAGTTCACGAAATTACTTTTCAGATTTTCAAAAAAGTTTTACGTGGAACTTAAACGCGCCAGAGGCGAGCAGCGACGCTGGTTTTTAGATAAAATTCATACTGTAAAAACTCTATTAAAGTGTCATATTAGGGGTTGGAATTCAAATAGAGGCTGGCACTTTATTGTTCGGCGCTAAGTTTCTATATAAACTCATCACAAATACAGTATTTTATACTAATTTCGAGTTTTTCGGAACCGAATTCCCTCGGAATGAACTTTCGAAATTTCGCTCAGTGCGTTTAAACTGACTTTTTTATTTTGACCAATACAGTATCTCCTTTAATCTTAAAAGTATTCAACAAAGACATAGAAACCAGAAAATGCTCTGTAGTGCTATTAAATTGAATAATTTTTTTTTCCACAGTGAGATCAAATCAGAAGTGGCATTATATTAGGAAGGGGGAGGGTGAGGGGGAGGGCATTCAATTAGGTGGTGGGGCACTCTATTGTTCAGAGGTGGATTAGGGTGCCCCTAGATTAGAGGCTGGCGGCATTCCTCTAACAGGGGGCCAATTAGGTGTGTCTACCCAGTAGAGTTTTTTCTTGTCTTTTGGGTTTTACTTGTCGTTGCCCTATCCTCCTTTTTAATCTCAGACTAACAACGATTGAGATTGATTTCGAGTCCTGCGACCCCCTCACCGGGTAGGCCTCCGGCCCGAATTGAGATTGAGTAGTCATTATTCTGTTCTTTTTTCCTATTTGTCTGCGTCTCCACCAGTTCCCACTACTTTCCTCCCACTCTTTACCAGACAAGTCAAACTTCCGCCCTGCCCGGATGGCCCGGTTGGTTTCGGCCCGGCCCGTAGCATGTCTGCTCCTCATCAAACGTCCCAAGTCTACTATTCCTGAACATTCTGAAATTCCGAGATTTCAGCTCCACTCAGTTTCAGTGAAGCTCCACCCCTTCCCCTCTATTCTCTTCCGTGGTTTGTCAATGTTCTATCTGATTATTTTTTCCTTCAGAATGTCATCCTCAAGTTCGCAAGCTCCGTCCACGTCCCGCAAGCGCCGTGCCAGCCAAATGGCAGAATTCCAACAGCAGCCAGAGTGGGCTCCAGTCGATGTCGAGTTCGACTTCTCGACAAACAAGAAGCCCGGATCTTATGACCGCATTCTGACAGTCGGTGGCGTCGACTTCCACGTGCTCAAAGCTGTAAGTATCAAGAGCATTCAGACCATCAAAAATGTTTCAATATTCAGCACTTGGCAAACCACTCCGAGTTTTTCAACGGGATGTTGTTCCCGCCAATTGCCTCTGGAGGATACTTGGAGACCAACCAGGCGAAGATTGAGCTCCGAGAGGTCACTCCAGCCACTTTTCAGTACTTTCTGGAGCTCATTGGAGGTGGAAACCGATTGGATGGTTAGTAACACCCAATGAACGATAAAAATATCAATATTTCCAGACTCAAACATCCGAGAGGTGCTCGCTTTCTCCAATAGGAACCTTTGTTCGATTGCTCTGGAAAAATGTGAGCAGTTTCTGGTGGAAAAATCGAAACTCGATAGGTTGGAGAAGATGGAGCTAGCTCATTTTCATGGATTCGAAGGGTTGAAGGTTAGTGGCTAGAAATGCGTCAAGGCACTAGAAGTGCGCCAAGGCACCTGATACACGCCAAAACTGTAAACCGAAGTTTGACTCAGTTTTTCGGATTTTCAGTTTTGGGCCCGCGAAGATCAAGAATTCAAATTGCCCGTCTCAAACTATGAGCAAAATCGCGCTTTTTATTCCTGGTAGCTCAAGAGTGACTCAAATTTAAAGGCACTTTTCAGACCCACCTCATCGCCAACATTAAGAACCTTGATGATCTCGACTCGACCATCCCGGAAAGCGTCAATCTCTTCGACAAGAAATCATTGCTTCATGCGACCCATACTACGCTGGGCCTCCTCGGAATCCATAGACCTCGTTTTCCGGATACACCTCGTTTCATACCACCAGTAGCTCCAAAGCCGCAACGTCTTCCTGTTCCCGGCATTTCTGATCCACTGGACTTCTGCCTTGGACACGAGGGAAAGTTCGACGTGGTTTTGAAGGTCCAGAAACGACAGTTCTACGTGATGCGGCAGGTAAGAGGTCAATGAATTGGAATCAAGTGTATATGAGGGATTCTCAGTATCTCGGAGTATACTCGCCAGTGCTTCATTCGATGTTGTGTAAGGATGATGGAGTTGTGAATGAGAATGAAGTAGTCGAGTTGGAGGAGGTCCCCGCTGATGGATTTCAAGTCTTCCTGGAGATGATCAATGGGAAGAACCGATTATCAGGTAAGCTAGGAAGGATGACAGGCGGCCTAGAATCCCAAATTTGCAAGGGGTGGCCGAATTTTTGAATGCTAGGCTAAGTTTGCTTCCAGCCATTAACCCGGTTAACCTGGGAGAGAGATGTCTCTTTTTTCCAGACTCCAACATCGAATCAGTCCTTCAATGTGTCGCCAAGTACGAAGCGAGACTTCCTCTCCGAGAATGCGAGCAGTTTCTGGTTAACAAGTCGAGTTTGGAGAAGAAGAAGATTCTGGGGCTTACTGAAAAGTTCAATATGCAGAAGTTGAAGGTGAGGGTAGATGGGGCATTGAATCCTGAGGACTAGACCTGACCAATGGTTTCGGTCGACCAGGATTCTAGTCGAGATTCAGCTGGAACTTCGGGTCTATTTGACCATCCAATGCTCACCTAAATCTGAAGACTCTATTCGTTTCCAGCAAACCCTCTTCAACGAAATCCACACCACATTGGACCTTGACCACATCGTCCCTGATGACATTGTTCATCTCCAGCACGACACTCTGGTCATGGTGTTCCAGAAGGCGCGCCATTTACTTCGTGCCCCTCTGCCAGCCTACTTTGCAGCAGCTCCTAATATTGGCCACATTCCTACGTTTCATGCAGATGCACTTAGACTTCAACATGAGCAAATGCGAATCCAACAACAGCGGCACCAACAACGTCAACAACAAGAGCAAATGCGAGTTCAAGGAGATGCTCTTCTGCGAGCACGCGCCGAAGCCGAAGCCCAAGCCCAAGTCAAGGCTCACGCCGAAGCACGAGGCAAAAAAGCCCGTGCCGAAATGCAGAGGAGGGGACGGCTACCATAACTAGACCACTTATAGTTTCTCCCTATGGCCGACCCCGCGAGGTCCAACACTAGAGATCAGCGGAAAATTTCTCCTGGCGCCCTTTTCTTTGTTCTTATTTTTTTTCTGGTCCCATTTTTAAACTTTGTACTTGATATCATGTTAATACAAACCAATCCATAAAAGTTCTCCATATCGTTTTAACAAGTTCAAGACAGCTCAAGCGGGGAGACTGTTGGGTAGAGGGTGCAAATTCAGGGCAAAAGACAACATTACATAAGAGAGGTGACCCGGTCAACAACTGCCAACTGATGAGGGAATCTAAGAACTACTGTAAAATGAGCAATTCTTGTCAGATTCTTTGGAAATCCAGATTTTCAAAATCAGCACAAAATTTACTTCAGAATGACACCCAACATGAGATAATTTTGGAAATTTTGAAAATTTGGGTTTTTCGAATTAAAAAAAAGAACTTCTAACTACTGTAACTTCAGTAATATTCAGATGACTAAACATTGCTGTTCATCACTCTCTTTATGTAGGCTCCGCCCACTTTTGTACGCATGCACTGAGAAGAATTGTGAGAATATTTCTGGGAGTTGAAGGAGGTCCAGGTTTTGAGGGAGGTCCAGGCTATTATCTGTCTTCCCTGCTAGACGACCCCCCCCCTTTCCCTTCCTCCGAGCCCCGCCCATTTTGGTACGCAAACACCGAGACGTACTGTACACATTGTCCTTAGACACCCTGTGTCTTCTTCTGACATTTATTGGATTTTCGTTTCGCATCGTGACGAATTCTCTCTAGTTTTTACTCTATCCACAGTTTGAGGAGACGCCAGAGTTTTTCTCAGAAGAGATCGAATCTCCTTTTCAGTTTTTCTTTACTTTGTGATCTCCAAATCTCAGACTAGTGACGATTGAGATTGATCTCGGCACCTGCGGCCCCTCACCGGGTGGGTCGACCGGCCAAATCTGAGATATGAATCGTCATTGTTCTGTTCTTTTTTTTAACTGTCATCGTCTTACCTCTCCTTACCACTTCTTGGTCCGTACGTTTGCTTGAAACGTTCCCCTTTTCACGATTTCTGAATATTCTGAGATTTCAGCTCCACTCATTTTCAGTGAAGCTCCACCCCTTCCCCTCTATTTTCTTCCATGTATTGTCGATGTCCTATCTGATTATTTTTTCCTTCAGAATGTCAATCCCAAGCGCGCAAGCTCCGCCCACCTCCCGCAAGCGCCATGCCAGCCAAATGGCGAAATCCACACAGAAGCCAGAGTGGGCCCCAGTCGATGTTGAGTTTGACTTCTCGACAAAAAAGCCACCCGGATCTTATGACCTGATTCTGAATGTCGGCGGCGTCGACTTCCACGTGCTCAGGGCTGTAAGTATTCAGAGCATTCAGAGCATCAAAAAGATTCCACATTCAGCACTTGGCAAAACACTCTGAGTTTTTCAACGGGATGTTTTTCCCGCCGAACACCTCTGGAGGATACTTGGAGACCAACCAGAAGAAGATTGAGCTCCGGGATGTCACTCCAGCCACTTTTCAGTACTTCCTGGAGCTCATTGGAGGTGGAAATCGATTGGATGGTTAGTAACACCCAAAGTATGATCAAAAGTATCTTTTTTTTTTTCAGACTCAAACATTGAAGAGGTGCTCGCTTTCTCCAACTTGAACATTTGTTCCATTGCTCAGGAAAAATGTGAGCAGTTTTTGATGAGAAAGTCGGAACTCGATAGATTGGACAAGATGGAGATGGCTCTTTTTTATGGGCTCGGCGGGTTGAAGGTGGGTGGCAAAATTTTAGCGCGCTTTTTATCCCTGGCAGAACAAATGTGACTCAATCTACCATGTTTTCAGACCCACCTCATCGCCAACATCAAGAACCTTGATGATCTCGACTCGACCATCCCGGAATGCGTCAACCTCTTCGACAAGAAAACACTGCTTCATGCGACCCAGAAAACGTTGGACCTCATCGGAATCGACCGTCGGGCCTCCTCGGAATACATCCTTCCGGGTCTATGTTCTTGCGCACATGCTCATCCAACGCCGCAACCTCCCCCTTCTCCCGGCATTTCTGATCCGCTGGGCTTCTGCCATGGACACGAGGGAAAGTTCGATGTGATTCTGAAGGTCCAGAATCGGCAGTTCTATGTGATGCGGCAGGTAAGAGGGCAAAGAACTGGAATCAAGAAAGTATGAGGAATTTTCAGTATCTTGGAGTCTACTCCCCAGTGCTTCATTCGATGTTGTGTAAGGATGATGGAGTTGTGAATAGGAATGAGGTGGTCGAGTTGGAGGATGTCACCGCTAATGGATTTCAAATCTTCCTGGAGACGGTCAATGGGAAGAACCGGTTGGAAGGTAAGCTAGGAAGGAGGACAGGTGACCTAGAATCACCATTATGGTCAGGTCTACTACCATCCACCAACTCGATCAACCTGGCAGATAACTCTTTCTTTCAGACTCCAACATCGAATCAGTCCTCCAATGTGTCGCCAAGTATGAAGCCAGGCTTCCATTTCGAGAATGTGAGCAGTTTCTGATTGACGAGTCACGTCTCGACCAGGAGAAGATTCTAGAGCTTGCTGACAAGTTCAACCTGCAGATGTTGAAGGTGAGGGTAGATGGGGTATTGGATCCTGAGGATTAGACCTGGCCTGATTGGGTTCGAACCTCGGGTCTACTTGACTTTCAAATTCTCCCCCCAAATCTAACTCGAATCGTTTCCAGCGATCTCTATTCAACAAAATCAACGTTATCTCGGCCTTCAACAGAACCCTCCCTGACGACATCGCCCAACTCCAGCACGACACTCTGGTCATGGTGTTTCAGAAGGCGCGCAGCCTACTTCGCGTTCGCACTGCTCCGTTAGCTCCGTTGACAGCACTTATCGATTTTCACCATAACGCTCTGTCGCTACGACGACAACAACAACAAGAGAATGATGCACGACGGCGACGTGATCAACTGCGAAACAGAAAGTGTCGACGACTTCCAGCAAGTAGACGCCTCTTCTATTGAAGACACATGTCATAAGACATTTTCATGTTTTCATACTGTTTCAAGTTTCTGTTATTTTCGCTGGTTCACCCACACCTTTGTTATTCGTTTTCCAATAAATCGAAAGAAGAATATAACAAATTCTGTAACTCGAAACATTACTCAGGTTATTGTCTATTTAGTGACACAAAGTCTTAAGGCCTTCTGGAGGACCTGGGTGGTCGTGCTCTTGGTCCGTGTTTTGAGGGTGTCTGGGTGAACCAACGTCTCAATAGACATCCCATCTAGAATGGCGGTCTGAAGTTGCTCAATTGTTAATGGGTATGTTTGTCTAAATGTCTCAATTGTATTAGGTTCATCAGCATCCACGAATCTTTTTGAAGGCGGAGTTTTTTCCATTTCGAACTTGAAAACCTATGAAAATCCAAAGGTTGGAATAATAGTGATGTGGTCAAATTCAGATAGTTTTCAGAGGGATACACCCACACACAGAGAGTAAAATGTACAAAAACCCAACACACTTTCATTATTTTTATTCAGAAAAAAAGCAGAGTACTAGATTGAAATGAGGCAATGAATAGAAGATAAAAAAGGGAAACGACAAAAAATACCAGTTGAAACAGATAACCCTTCTGTCAAAGCAGATATTCCTCCTACAAACAAACGACGGATTTTAGGGTTTCGGGGCAATTCGCCAAGTACGCCTCGGTGTTTGCGTACAAAAGTGGGCGGGGCTAAGAGGGTAGGGATAGATGAGTACATACGGACTGGTCTGAACTCTAGAGTAGGACAACGATGGAAGAGGTGGAGGGAGACGAAAATGTATAAGAAGAGTGATCTAAGTGCAAGAAAGATGAAAAAAGAACAAAAGTGGGCGTGGTTAGAGAGAGGACAAAAAAGCCAAATCAGTCTTCTCTCAAAGGCAAAACTAATACATCTAATTCTTTCTGCAAGATGGCAGATCCGCGTTTAACAAATTGTAGAAGTTGGTCCGCGAGTTGAATCCTCACATTCCGATTATCCAAAAACGCTTCAATCTCGGGGAGT
This sequence comes from Caenorhabditis sp. 40 LS-2015, assembly GCA_900536305.3. Classification (NCBI taxonomy): domain Eukaryota; kingdom Metazoa; phylum Nematoda; class Chromadorea; order Rhabditida; family Rhabditidae; genus Caenorhabditis; species Caenorhabditis tribulationis. Next base: position 101,368 of record LR545296.1, on the reverse strand, counting down.
TCGCTATTACTGTCGTTCAGAATTCGTCTCAATTGCTCTTGTCGTGCTTTCTTCTTTCGCTGCTCCTCCAACACCGCCACAGTCTCCGCCTTCTTCTTCTTCAATGCATCCAACTGACGTTGAAGGTTTTCTTGCTCCGATTGTACCTCTTCAGTTGATCCGGCTTCACCGGTACTCAGGTCATCAGTGCTTCTCGGAAGTCCACACAAACTCAAGGTCTTTTCGAACACAAGACGGGTGGTTGACACATTCGAATGGGTCGTTTGGAGAAGTTTCTGTAGGTCCATGACAGTCTGCATTTCATTCAGGGTGACCTGCTGCAAATCGGATTTCAAAAACGTATAGGTTCATAGGGATGCCTTACCAGATCCGAAGCCATCAGCTTCTTGGGGGCCACCACCTCTTCACCACTCTTGGACTCCGCCTCTCTCTTTCTGGATCCGACCTGCTGCATGTTGGGTTTGACAAAAGTTCTGAAAGTTAGAGGTTAGTAAGGTAGCCGAGAGGACAATTTGAGATGGTTGGAGGTGGCAAAGATCCGAAGATAACGGGAAAAAAAGCAGACTCAGTGTAACTTTATTCAACTCACGATCGGAATGGATGCAACAAGGGAGAAACGACAAAAAATTATAGGAAAAAAAGGATGCGAAACGAAAATCCAATAAATGCCAGAAGAAGACAGAGGGTGTCTAGGGACAGTGCGCACAGTACGTCTCGGGATTTACGTACAATAATGGGCGGGGCCACGAGGAGGGGGGAGAGGGGGGCCATCTAGAAGGGAAGACAGATAATAGCATGAACCTCCTTCTACACCTGGAACAACGTTTACAATTAACTTCAGTGCTTGCTTACAAAAGTGGGCGGAGCTTACGAAGAGAGTGGGAAACAAGGAATTTGACATGTCAAGAAGAATCAGTTTCTTAGTGGTGATTGCAGCTCTTCCAAAAAATTCTCGACAGAAGCGATATCCTCTCGAAGTATTTCTACCAATTTTTCGATCGACGGTGCCACTAGACCGATCTCACGGAGTTGATCCAAGATATTGTTATTTTCAGCTAAAAGACTTCTGTCCCTTTCCAAGAATTCTGAATAACGGTGTCGTTTATGTTCCACCAGTCTGTGCCTCATCAGAAGAGCTGCATTCTCCGCCTTCTTCTCTCTCAACGCGTCCAATTGAAGTTTAAGACGTTCCTGCTCCGTTTTCACTTCCTCCTTTGATCGTTCTTCAGTGGTTCTCGAAAGGCCACACAGGTTGAAGGCCTTTTCAAGAACCAGAGATGTCGTTTGTTTGTCCCATTCTTTCAAATCGTCGGGAAGTATCTTCTCCATGTCCATCACTGTGAACATCTCATTGAGAATAGCGGTCTGTAAATTCACAGTTGATCATTTGGAATGTTTGTCCGGATGTCCTACCTTCTGAGACTCATCAGCATCTACGAACTTCTTCGATGTGACGTCTTCGGCATTCCCATTTTGCTGGCTTGGTCCCTGGTTCATGATGGCTTCGAAAATCTTGGAGTAACTGCAAGTACAGGGTTAGTATGATAGCCTAGAGCTCAACTTCAGATAGTATTGGGCTAGAACCACGTACATACAAAAGTACAAAATCATAACGTTTGATTTATTGATAAGAAAAATGGTAGAGTGAAATCTGACAGAAAATGAAAAAAAAAATACTGGAAAGCTGTTCAGAAAACTGAGAGAAAAAAGCTAGGATGCGGAAGAGAGAAAATAGGACTACAAGAACATAATGCAGAGAATACGAATAGTCGACAAGAAACTAGAAATGATGACAGAGAACGGGAGGCAATAACACAAAGAGCTAAGAGAGTCAGTCTCTCAACGGAGATTTCAACACTTCAAGATCAGTTTCGAGCTGAGCGATAACCGCTCTAGTCATCGAGATCTGTTCAAGATCCTGATTTCTCTGCTGAGTCGGTTCAAACTCATCAGCTAACATCCGATCACTAGATATCGCTAAATCCATTTTTTGGATTTCTAGACATCTTTCCAAGTAAAATCGATCCTGTGCCACCTGTCTGTGCGTCTCCAGAAAAACTGCATTCTTCGCCTTCTTGTACCTCAGAGCGTCCAATTGAAGTTTAAGATTGTCCTGCTCCTTTCTTACTACCTCCGCTGATCTGCCTTCAGTGGTTCTCGGAAGGCCACACAGGCTGAACGCCTTCTCCAGAACAAGCGAAGTCGTCTCTTTGTCCCATTCTTTCAAATCGTTGGGGAGTATCTTCTCCATATCCATCACTGTGGACATCTCAGCGAGGACAGCGGTCTGTAAATTTACAGTTGGTTATTGGGTATTTTTGCCAGGATGTCCTACCTTCTGAGACTCATCAAAATCCATGAACTTCTTTGCTGGTGTGACGTCATCTGATCCAGACTGCTCCATCTTGAACTTGAATATCCTGGAGAAACTGCAAGTACAAGGTTAGTATGACAGCACAGAATTTAACTTCAGATAGTGTTCAGTGGACTAGAACCACATGCAGACAGAAAAAAGAATAACAAGTGTTTGATTTATTGAGGGATGAAACAGTGAACTGAAATGGTACGAAAAATTGAAAACAACGATTGTGAAGCTGTTCCGAATATACGAGAAGAAAGCCAGGATGAGGAAGGGAGCAAATAGGACAACAAGAACATAATGAAGAGAACACGAATGGTCAACAGGAATACAAAGAGCCGAAGAATCAATCTCTCAACGGAGACTCCAACCCTTCAAGTTCGGCTTCTTGTTGGGCGATAGCCGCTCTGATCCTCGCGGTTATCTGTTCATGTTCCAGATTGAACCCAGCATCTCTCGGATCTCTAAGCTCCAAAATCAATCTTTGGACTTGTAGCCATCCTTCCGAAGTGTATCGTGCCTGTGCCACCTGTCTGTGCTTCTCCAGAAGAGCTGCATTCTTCGCCTTCTTCTTTTTCAGAGCGTCCAATTGAAGTTTGAGACTGTCCTGCTCCGTTTTCACATCCTCCGTTGATCTGCCCTCCGTGGTCCTTGAAAGGCCACACAGGCTGAAAGCCTTTTCAAGAACCAGAGATGTCGTCTCTTTGTCCCATGTCTTCAAATCTTCGGGAAGTATCTTCTCCATGTCCACCACGGTGGACATCTCATTGAGAATCGCGGCCTGTAAATTAACAGTTGATCATTGGATATGTCTGTCAGGATATCCTACCTTCTCGGAGTTGTCAGAATCCATAAACTTTTTGGGCTTGATGTCTCCATCATCACTATTTTGCTGGCTTGATCCCTGGTTCATGATGACTTTGAAGATCTTGGAGAAACTGAAAGTAGGGAAATAATTTCATAGCCGCAAAGTCAATTTCAGATAGTATTCAGTGGGCTAGAACCACCTACAGACCGGAAAAGGTACAAAATCTTAACAAATGTGTGATTTATTATTGACAGGAAAACAGTGAATTGAATTCGCACAGAAAATGAAAAAAAAAATACTAGGAAGCTGTTTCGAAAATGCGAAAAGCAAGATAGAATGGGGTAGGGAGAATACAGGGCAGTACATAAAAGCATAATGAAGGATAAGAGAATACGAATGGCTGTTCCGAAAATGCTGGAAAAAGGCTACGACGAGAAAGCGAGAAGGTAGAAAACCAAAAAAAATGAAGAGAACACGAATGGTCGATAAAAATACTATAAATATAGACAGAGAACAGGGGGCAATAACACAAAGAGCTGAACTTGAAGGGTCAATCTCTCAACGGAGATTCCAATGCTTCAAGTTCGGCTTCATCTTGGGCGATAAAAGTTCTAGTCGCCGAGATTTCCATCCGATCACTAAGAAGCTCTAAATCCGTTTTCTGCATTTGGATCCATAATTCCAAAGAATATCGCGCCTCTGCCACTTGCCTGTGCTTCACCAGAAGAGCTGCATTCTCCACCTTCTTCTTTCTCAGAGCGTCCAATTGACGTTGAAGATTTTCCTGCTCCATTCTCACTTCCTCCGTTGATCTGCTCTCCGTGGTCCTTGAAAGGCCACACAGGCAGAACGACTTCTCTAGAACAAGCGAAGTTGTCCTTTTATCCCATGCCTTCATATCGTCCGGAAGGATCCTCTCCATGTCCATCACTGTGGACATCTCATTGAGAATCGCGGCCTGTAAATGTACAGTTGATCATTGGGTACATATGTCTGTCAGGATATCCTACTTTCTGAGACTCATCACAATCTACAAACTTCTTTGCTGGTGTGACGTCCTCTGATCCAGGCTGCTCCATCTTGAACTCGAATATCCTGGAAAGTACGGGGTTAGTATGATAGCCTGGAGGTCGACTTCAGATAGTATTCAATGGGGTCATAACCCCGGCAGATAGGAAAAAGGTACAAAATCTTAACGAATGCCTCATTTATTGATAAGAGAAACGGTAAAGTAAAATTTTACAGAAATTTTTTTTAACAACTGGAAAGCGAATCCGAAATTGCGAGAAGCAAGCTTGAACAAAAAAAGATAAAATAGGACAGCAAAAACATGATGAAGGATAAAAGAATGCGAGAATACTAGAAATATTGACAGAGAGCGGGAGGCAATAACACAAAGAGTTGAGAAAATCAATTTCTCAAAGGAGATTCAAACCCTCCGAATTCAGCTTCCCGCTGGGCGTTATCCCTTCTAGTCTTCGAGATTAGCTGTATGAGCATCCGATTTTCCTCCTGGTTCGGATCAAATCCAGGAGCTTCCATCCGATCACCAAAAAGCTCTAAAGCCGTTCTTTGGAGTCGTAGGCATAGTTTCCAAGAATGTCGTGCCTGTGCCACCTGTCTGTGCTTCTCCAGAAGAGCTGCATTCTCCGCCTTCTTCTTTCTCAGCGCGTCCAACTGAACTTTAATATTGTGCTGCTCCATTTGCACTTCCTCCTTTGATCGTCCTTCTGTGGTCCTCGAAATGCCACAAAGGTTGAAAGCCTTTTCAAGAACCAGAGATGTTGTCCTTTTGTCCCATTCCTTCAAATCTTCGGGGAGTAACTTCTCCATGTCCATCACTGTGGACATCTCATTAAGAATCGCGGCCTGTAAATGTACAGTTAATCATTGGGTATGTCTGTCAGGATATTCTACCTTCTCGGATTCATCAAAATCCATAAACTTTTCGGGTGTGATGTCTCCATCATCACTTTTTTGCTGGCTTGATTCCTGATTCATGATGGCTTCGAAGATCTTGGAGATACTAAAAATAGGGCATTAGTTTGATAGCTGGAAAGTCTACTTCAGATAGTATTCAGTGGGCTAGAACCACCTACAGACCAAGTACAAAATCTTAACAAATGTGTGATTTATTATCGATGGAAAAATCAGTGATCGGAAATAGTACACAAAATGAAAAAGAAATTCTGCGAGGCTCTTGGAAAACTGTGAGAAGCAAGCAAAAACGAGAAAGGTAGAAAATGGAACAGTGAAAACATAATGAAGGATAAGAGAATACGAATGGCTGTTCCGAAAATGCTGGAAAAAGGCTACGACGAGGAAGCGAGAAGGTAGAACACCAAAAACAGAATGAAGAGAACACGAATGGTCAATAAAAATACTAGAAATATTGACAGAGAGCGGGAGGCAATAACACAAAGATCTAACAGAGTCAATCTCTCAACGGAGATTCCAACGCTTCAAGTTCAGCTTCATATTGGGCGACAAAAGTTCTAGTCGTCGAGATTGCCTCTTCAAGATTCTGATTTTCTTGATGATTCGGATCAAACCCAGGAGCTTGCATCTGATCAATAAAATGCCCTAAATCCGTTTTCTGGATATGTAGCCATAATTCCAAACAGAATCGCGCCTCTGCCACCTCTTCGTGCTTCTTCAGAAGAGCTGGATTCTCCGCCTTCTTCTTTCTCAAGGCGTCCAGTTGAATCATAATATTTATCTGCTCCGTTCGAACTTCCTCCGTTGACCGTCCTTCTGTGGTTCTCGGAATGCCACAAAGGTCGAAAGCCTTTTCGAGAACCAAAGATGTCGTCTTTTTGTCCCATTCCTTCAAGTCATCGGGTAGTATCTTCTCCATGTCCATCACAGTGGACATCTCATTGAGAATCGCGGCCTGTAAATTTACAGTTAATCATTGGATATGTCTGTCAGAATATCCTACCTTCTGGGATTCATCAAAATCCATAAACGTTTTGGGTGCGACGTCTTCGGCATCACCATTCTGCTGGCTGGATCCCTGGTTCATGACGACTGTGAAGGTCTTGGAGAAACTGAAAATAGGAAATTAGTTTGACGGCTGATCAGTCTACTTCAGATAGTTTTACGGTGTGAACCACATGAAAAATACGAAAAATGAGAGGAGCAACGACTCTTTCAAAATGAATAAATCTGAGATTGATAATCAAGGAATCTCAGAAAAAGTTCGTTCAAGACATTTGGACTGACAAACAAACCGATGGAACAAGGTGGATAAGATAGTAGTGAGGACTAGTGGAGACGCAGGCAGTGAAAAGATAGCAAAGCAGAAAAAAGAGTGACGTCGACTTGAATAAGCATGAGCAATTCTATGAGAATTGAATAATTTCGAAGAGTGGAATTGATCAATCAAATTTAATGTGGTATCATGGATTTCCAGATTTCAAGGTCTCATCATCTTTAAACCTCACAATTTTAAGGTGCACACGCTGAAAATCATTGTGAGCGACATTCATCGATGCTGTTTTCCATTTCATTTAGCTCCGCCTCCTTCTAACCACACGAACGGTAAACTTGGTAGAATCATCTTCAAAAATGAGCGAAAAGTTGTAAATTTCCGGCACAAAAACGAGGAAGAAAATCGACCCCCACAACACCAAAACAACATACTGATAACAAAATATATGCATACTCTAGACGAAAAAGAGATAGTAAGAGACACAGACAGTCAAAGAGCGAAAGAGAGCAGCGGCTTCTAGTGGAGACGCCGACAGCTGGACGGTTTTCGCGAAAAACATAGCAACAGCAGGCATTCTTTTATACTGAATTCGGGGAGGGGTAGGACACTGTCCGTCTCTTGGACTCCGGTCCCCAAGAAAAATGCCGTGTGTGTCCCTCTCGTTTCTCTGGCGTCTCTCATTTTGATTGTGAGATGAGGAAGAGGAACTGGGATCAAAGTAGAGAGAACCTAAACACGTGTGTTAGGGCAATGGTCAAACAGGAGAGGTGGGCTTCCCCGCCTGGTCGTTTTTTGGCTTCACGCCAAGCCACGCCGGTTTTCAGCTTCTCTCCGCTTCCCTCTACTTCCCTCAGCTTCTCTCTGCTTCTCTCTCTCTCTCTCTCTCTCTCTCTCTCTCTCTCTCTCTCTCTCTCTCTCTCTCTTTTCACATATTCTTAGGTTTTCAGATTCTCCTATTCTCTGGCCCCAAAATTCCGAAAAGATTTGGCTTCAAACTGTGATTAACGTTACCATTTTACACCGTTGGAAATTCGTTTATTGCACCATGCTTTGACAAAAACTACATTTCTGGGTCAAATTTTTTGAATGCTCATATTCAGCCTAGCAAAAAGAAGGAACACGCACGGGGAAGCCTCTCTTTCCGCTCTCTAATCGATGCCCTCCACTCACCCTCACCTTCACACTCACCCAGACCCACTGCACTCATGCCAACTCATAGGCTCTCCTCCTCCCTCTAACCACACCCACGGAATGAGAGACGTCAAAGAAGCTAGAGTCCAGAGACACATGGGGCCAAAAAGATCGAACACGCAAGGGGAAGCCCCTCTTCCGCTCTCAGATCGATGCCCTCCACTCACCCTCACCTTCACCCTCACGCTCACCCATTGCACTCATGGCGACTCATACTCTCTCCGATCTTCTTCCAGCGCCCTCCCCCTCCCTCTAACCACAACCGGAATGAGAGACGCCAGAAAAGCTAGAGTACGCGCGACACCGAACCCCTCCCCCTTTTTTGAATGGAGTATTGAGTATCACCCTCACCCTCACCCTCCCCCATTGCACTCATGGCAACTCATACGCTCTCCCCCTCCCTCTAACCACACCCAATGAGAGACGCCAGAGAAGCTAGAGTCCAAGCGACACGCGGGGCCAAAAAGCACGAACACGCACGGGGAAGCCCCTCTTTCCGCTCTCAGATCGATGCCCTCCACTCACTCTCACCTTCACCCCATTGCACTCATGGCAACTCATACGCTCACCGGTCTTCTTCCAGCACTCTCCCCCTCCCTCTAACCACAGCCGGAATGAGAGACGTCAGAGAAGCTAGAGGCTAAGCGACACCGAACCCCTCTCTCTCTTTTTCAAATCAAGTATCGAGTGTTGCCTGGTGTTGTTTTTTCTTCAAGCTGTCTCTAACTGTCTGTGTCTCCTCTAGAAGCCGCTGCTCTCTTTGGCTCTGGAAATTATCCGCAATCAAATACGAGAGACGCCAGAGAAACGAGAGGGACACACACTCTTTTTCTTGGGGACCGGAGTCCAAGAGACGGACAGTGTCCTACCTCCCCGGAATCCAGTATAGAAGAATGCCTGCTGTTGCTATGCTTTCAACAAAACCGTCCAGCTTTCTGCGTCTCCACTATAAGCCACTGCTCTCTTTGGATCTTTGACTGTCTGTGTCTCTCACTATCTCATGTTTTTGTCTAAGTGTCGGAAGAGTATGCATACACGCATATTGCTATCAGTTTGTTGGCTTTTGCATTTTTCTTTTGACTCATTCAGAGTCCTCATAAATCCTGGCTCTGTTTTTCATCCCTCATTTTTCCTCATTTTTTTTCTCAGCCTCTTTACTTTTAGTTGTTTCCTCATCAAGATGGAGATGAATCAAACTGGAGGAGCAAGGAAGGCGGAGCCTGAAAACTCTGAAGATGTCGGGGAGAAGACTGTTGTGGAAGACTCGGATGAAGTGCCCTTGTATGCCGAGGGACAGGAGTTCAAGGCCTCCAAGAAGGTGAGTTTTTTGCTTGTTTGGATTCTGAACCCTGTGATTTCAAGAAGCTCATCGAGCAAACTCGCTACTACAAGATCTTCTACGGACCTAGGAAATACAATAAGTCCAAGCTCCCACGACGGGAACATTCTGCCGCAGACATGCAACTCTTCCTGGACCTTCTTAACGGGAAAAAATGTCTGACTGGTGAGTTGGAAACTCAATGTTTAGAAACCCGCCCATTTGTTCCAGAAGACAACATTTGGAGCGCTATGACCCTGGCGGAGTTTTTCATGTCCAGTGGAATGGAGGAAACTTGTAAAAACTGGCTAGTTGCAACCAGAAAGATGAGCAAGTAGAATAAGATCAAAATGGCCGACGAGCTACACTTGGATTGGATCAAGGTGAGTTTACTCCTTCTGATCACAAAAAAACAACGAAAAATTGAAGGCTCTTACTTTGTGGACCATCCCAACTGCCGGCAAGATTCGCAAATGTCTCCCCGACAACCTCGACATGTTGAGCGAGGAAACACAGGACTGTATTGTGGAGAGAGTTCTATGCATCTATAAGGTGCAAAGAACTGTAATGCAGAGATGGGTGTTGAAGGCAAAGGTGGGAAGGAAGAAGAGAACATTGCTGAGTGAGCTGAGAAAGCTAACCGAGCTGTGCAGAAGCGAGAGGAAGATGAGTGATCTGGAGAAGTTGATGAGCCTGATGGTCAAGATGGAGAAGGCGAGGCTCAGGAAGAAGAAGAAGATGTTCAAGCGTATTCGGAATGGCATGAAACTCTGAATTTGAATAAAGTTATACCGTACTTATCTTCATTCCTCGATTTTAGTGGTCCCCCGCCACAGCGACTACCTTCAACTAGCTGTCTAGATCTATCATACTAACTCATTACTTTCAGCTGTTTCTTTTTCAAGATGGAGATGGGTCAATCTGAAGGAGCAATGGAGGCGGAGCCTGAGAACTCTACAGACATCCCGACACCAAAGAAGAATGATTTGGAAGACTCGGAGGAGGTGCTCCTGTTCGCCGAGGGACAGGTGTTCAAGGCCTCCAAGAAGGTGAGTTTTTTTGTTTGTTTGGATTCTGACCCTGTGATTTTCCAGAAGCTCATCGAGCAAACTCACTACTATAGAGTCTTCTACGGACTAGCCAGTCCAAAGTGGAAGAAGTCTGAGCTTCCACAACGGGAACATTCTGCGGTGGACATGCAACTCTTCTTGGATGTCCTCCACGAGGAAAACTGTCTGACTGGTAAATCGGAAACTCAATGTTCAAATACCCGCCCATCTTTTTTAGAAAACAACATCCAAAGCGCTCTCACCATTGCTCAGTTCTTCATGTCCAGTGGGATGATGGACACTTGTGAGAGATGGTTAATGGAAGACACGAAGATGAGCAAGAAGGAGAAGTTTAAGATGGCCGACGAATTTCACTTTGAGGGGCTCGCGGTGAGTTTACTCCTATTGATCAGTGTGTGTTTTCCGGAAAGTTTCGAGAAAAAATGTCTCGAAAAAAGTTTCGAAAATTTATCGTATAAAAATTTTTCGAAAAGAAAAATTGAGATTTTCTCGGAAAAATTTCTCGAAAAAAATTTCTAACATCTCTCGAAAAAAAGTTTCAAAATTTTCTCGGAAAAATTTCTCGAAAAAAAAATTCCGAAAAAAAATTTGACAATTTCTCGGAAAAAAAGAACATTTCACGAAAAAATTTCTCGAAAAAAATTTCTAACATCTCTCGGAAAAAAGTTTCAAAATTTTCTCGGAAAAAAAAGAACATTTCACGAAAAATTTTCTCGGAAAATTTTCTCGACAAAAATGTACGAAAATTTCTCGAAAAAAGATTTGAAAATTTCACGAAAAAATTTCTCGGAAAAATTTCTCGAAAGTTTATCGGAAAAAAGTTTCGAAAATTTCTCGGAAAAAAGTTTCGAAATTTTCTTGATAAAAAAATCGGAAAAAGTTTCGAACATTTCTCGGAAAAATTTTTCAAAGAAAATAGAAAACTTTTCGGAAAAATTTCACGAAAAAAGTTTCGAAAGTTTCTCCGAAATATTTCTCGAAAGAAAATTCGAATATTTCTCGAAATAAAATTTCTAACATTTCTCGGAAAAAAGTTTCGAAAATTTTTTCGAACATCGGCGAAAATCACACACGGCTTCTGATCACAAAAACACCGGAACATGTTACAGAGAGTCATCTTGCGTGAAGTCTCAACCATCGCCAAGCTTCGGAAAGTCCTCCCCGTCGACCTCAAAGCTTTGAACAAGAATACACAGAACTTGGTTTTGGAAAAAGTTCTGAAGACCTATGAAGCTTTGAGAAGAACTGCTGGAAAGCCGAGATGGGCGATGAGGGTGAAGGTGATGGGGAAGAAGAGGACACTGAGCAATCTGAAGAATCTGAGAAATCTAAAAAAGCTGAGCAATCTGGTGGAGTTGATGAGCATGGTGGGCGAGATGGAGAAGGCGTTGCTCAGGAAGAAGAATGTATCCAAGCGTATTCGGAATGGCATGTCTCCCTGAAACTCTGAAATTGAATAAAGTTATACCGCACTATTTTTTATTCTCGTTCACTTTTTCTCGATTTTAGTGGTTCCAAGCCTCTGCATACTATCTCTAGCTGGCTATCCAGATATCACACTAACCCTTTCCTTTCAGTTATTCCTTTGTCAAAATGGTGATAAGCAAAACTGGATTGAAGAGAGGGGCGGAGCCTGAGAGCTTTGAAGATGGGCCGACAGCGAAGAAAGCCGCTGTGGAAGACTCGGACGAGGTGTACCTTGTTGCTGAGGGCGAGAAGATTAAGGCGTCCAAGAAGGTGAGATTTTTTTAAGTTTGAGGTCTATGATTCCGATTTTCAGATGCTCATCGAGCGAGCCGACTACTTCAAGCTCTTCTTCAAAGGATCATTTGGGGATGCCATGAAGACCGAGCTCCCTCAACATGGCAAGACTGCCGCGGACATCCACCTCTTCTTGGATCTCCTCAACGGCAAAGACTGTCTGACTGGTTAGTTGAAAACCTAATGTCTAGGGAGTCATCTATCTTTTCCAGAAGACAACATCGTGCACGCCCTTGAAGTGTCTCGCTTCTACCAGGCCAGTGGAGCGATGACCACTTGTCACCAGTGGTTGGCCGAGGACACCAAGATCGGCCAGGTGGACAAGTTCCAAATTGCCGATGAATTCGACTTGGAGGATATAAAAGTGAGTTTACACCTACTCCTATTGAAAGTTCTAGACTTTTTCAGAAAGCCGTCTTGGACGAGATCCCCCACATTGTCCAACTGCAGAAGATCCGTCCTGAGAACCTGGATGACTTGGAAAAAGATTCGCAGACTCTGATTCTGGAGAAGATTCTGGAGTTTTATGGCGTGAAGCGGAGAACTGAGAAGCCGAGGGTTGGAGAAGTGGAGAAAGAGCAGGAGGTGATTCAAGCTCAGATCGATGCATTGGAGCTCAGAATGGAGGAAAATGACGAGATCGACTACTGATTGTTTTTCTTCATCCTCAACATTTTCTGTCTTTTATACTGTCTATTTGGTTTCATGTCAAGCCACTCTACTTTTTTTTTGTTCTCTTTTTTTCTCTCTCTCTCTCTCTCTCTCTCTCTCACTGTCTCGCCTTTCTCCCTCATTCAATGCGGTGTTCCTATTCCCTACGCGTTTGGTTTTTGATCATAAATCGGTACATTTCCATGATCCTATACTATTTACTGTCTTTTTTTGCTTCCACGTGGTTTGGTTTCAACCCCCTGTATACTATCTGAACCCGACCATTCGCTCCTTATACTAACCCCTTTTTCCAGCTACTCGAGAACTTCCAAAATGGATCAGTCTAGAGCTCCAGAAGTCGACCGTGAGGAGTTGGACGACAAGAGATTCCTGGATGCAAATGAATCCGATAAGGTGAGAGACCTGAGCAACAACGCAATAACCAAGAGAACATTTTCAGACCGCTATCTTGGACGGAATGACTACTGTCATGGATATGCAGCAAATCCTTCCAGAGGATCTAAAAACCTGGGATAAGAAGACCACCAGCCAGGTTCTCCAGAAGGCATTCGACCTCGGTGGAATACAACAAACCACCGAGGCGAAAACAAGAGAAGAAGTGTTAACAGAGCAATCGAAGCTCCAGAATACGCTGACTGCCTTGAAATTGAAACGGTCTCACAACGAAGCGCTTTTGAATCGGCATAGAGAAGTGGAAGCTCGGCGAGCGGGTCTGCAGGAAGCACTTGACCTGGAAAAAGCAAATTTGAATAAAGGGGAGGAACTAATAAGAGGAATAGAACAAGATGGTTTCTTTGGAAGAAGAATAATACTACACCTTCTAGGCTTGAGTGTTGTACAAGTTAGACAGAAAGTCGCGGATCTTCAAGACTCCATCGACCGATTAGATTTGGAATCTCCGCTGAGGAACGATTGATATTTTGCATTTTTGTTCCCGTCTTCATAATGGTATCCTATTTCAAAACCCAGATTTTTCATCTACAAAATTTATATACCCTTAATATTCCGAATGAATTTTGTGTTTCGATACTGTTTTTGTGCCTTCCAAGTGGTTTCATTCCGCTTTATTCTATTCTGACCAGATGGTGCGCCTATTACACTAACCTCTTTTTTCCAGCTTTTCAAGAGTTTTCAAGTTAAAGATGAACCCGTCTGGGCAGCCGAAAGCAAACTCTTCCTCTGTAGACAGCCAGGTCCTCTTCAACTTCAACAGCTCCAAGTAAACAGGGACCTCACACGAAGAAATTCATTTTGAAAACCATGTCTAAAGCAAGCATGACTTGTGGAATCCATAGTTTTTTTTCTAATTTATCTCACTTTGTTCTACCAAATAATTTTTGCGAAATCCAAGTGCGCTCCACTGACAATCGACCTTCACTCTCTACACAAGCAGAGAGAATGCTCCGCCTCTTTTTGCGCGCGAAGGGTGTCCTCGGTCCCTCGGTTCTCCCTCGGTCGACTCGGCCAGTGCCACTCTTCAGCTAATCGATTTTCCCCTCCTCCTTTCTTCCTACCTCTTTCTCGCCGTTTCGATTCTGGAATTTGGAGTCAGAAATAAGCGCACGCCCCTGCTTTCAGTGTGGTCCTCAACTCATCATGGATCCACCAGTATCAAAGAAACAAAAGATTATGGGCTCTGAGATGGTAGGACAGTTTCTCAATCGTACTCATTTTCAACACGCTATTTTCAGCAGACCAGACTGGAAGGAATGCAGACAGTCACGGACATGCAGTTTCTTCCACCAATTGACCGTTTTGATCAGACGACCACGCGCCTTGTCCTCCAGAAGACCTTGAGTCTGTGTGGAATCCCCAGAAGAAGCACTGAAGACAGATCAGCCGAAGAAGTGAAATCGGAACAAAAAAGTCTTCGGCGTCAATTGAAGGCCTTGCAGAAGAAGAAGGAGGAAGATGCAGAGATTCTGAGCGCTCACGAGGAAGTCGAAACGAAACGAGCGGCTTTGATGAGAAACAACGAACTGATCAGAAGGAATATGGTAAAATGCAACGAGTTTCTGGTTCACCTAGAGCAGTCTAATAGGCGAAACGATTATTATCGGGCGACCCAAAGTTTGCTGCAGTCTAAACAAAGGCGAGTGTTGCAGAATGAGAATCTTCTAAAAAATTTGGAATCTCCTTTGCGAAACTGACTCTTCTAGATTCATCTCTTCGATTCTACAACTTCCATGTCTTCATTTTTTGTGATTCTTCTTTCTGTTATAATCTTTTCTATCCTCCTTTTCCCCCTCTGCCCACTGTCTGCAATGTGTTTTCTTTGTTTTATCAATAAATTTTTGAAAATTTTCTAAGCGGTTTTAAGGACAAGTTTTTCAAATTCAAATCGGGAAGAAGACCGTGAGTAGGTCAAAATTTTCAATTTTGATCTATTGTCAATTCAGGATAATGCGAATCTGGTTAGGCTCTCTCCCACTTTGAAGATTTTTTTAAGGCGTCACTTTTTTCAACTGAGGATGAAGAGTAGATAAAATCGCGGAGCCAGTGTATTTGGTTAAAAGTTTGTGGCGAAATTGTCAAGGTGGGAGGAGCCTATCCTTTTTTTTCGAGATTCTCCTGAATTGACAATTTTGAAACAGGTTTGAGGCAAAATGTTTGATTTGTGAATTTGAGCAGTTTTTTCCCAAAAAAATGTATTGGATTGCTGAAAGCTGCCAGATTCCAAGGGGATGTGTATTTTCTAGATGTTTAAATTAGGTCCACTGGACGCATTAAGACCCGAGGATTCCAACACTGTGCTCAGATTTGTTGTAGCTCTAAAATGAACCGAGTTATGAGTGATCAAGTGATTATTTTATATTAAACCACCTGGGTTTACGTACTTTGATTTCAATTTTTCCGAGAATGCAAAGACCGCAGCAGAAACAAATATTATCAATCGATTGCAAATTTTCTCAACTTCCCAATTATATATGACACATTCCGCAACTTCAAAGATTACTCAGGTTAATCCCTAGTTAAACCCACTCACAGACAAGAAAAGGTTGCAAAATTTATTGTTTATCAAACAAAACAAAAAACACACCAAAGAAAGGAGGAAAGGAGATTATAACAGAAAGAAGCAGAAAAAACAGGCATGGAAGTTGTAGAACCGAAGAGAGGAGTCAATTTCGCAAAGGAGATTCCAAATCTTTCAGACGGTTCTCATGCTCCGACAAATGCTTTCGATTGCTTTGCAACTGTCTTTCGATCACCCGTCGCAGACTTTCTTGATAATGATGCTGCTCTACCAGGACCAGAATCTCATTGCATTTCACCACATTCGCTTCGTACCGTTTCTTTTTGCTCGTCAAATGCGCTCGTTCCGCTTCGACTTCCTCGTGAGCGCTCAGAATCGCTGCATTCTTCTCCTCCTTTTTCTGCAAGGCGTCCAATTGACGCTGAAGACTCTCTTGCTCCGATTTCACTTCTTCAGCTGATCTGTCTTCAGTTCTTCTTCTGGGGATTCCACAGAGACTCAAGGTCTTCTGAAGGGCGAGGCGGGTGACCGTCTGATCAGAACGGTTCAATGGGAGAAACTGCATGTCCGTGACTGTCTGTATCCCTTCCAGGTTGGTCTGAAATTGTTGTTTTGAAAAATGAGTATGATTGAAGAACTATCCTACCATCTCAGAGCCCATAATCTTCTGTTTCTTCGATACCGGTGGATCCATGATGAGTTGAGGAGGACCAAACTGAAAATAGGGACATGCGCTTATTTCTGACACAAAATATTCAAGATTCGGATAGGCCAGAAAGAGGTGCAGCGGAGGAGGGAAAAATCGATTAGCTGAAGAGTGCTTGTTACTGGCCGAGTCGATCGAGAGAGGACCCCCTTCGCGGGCGAAAAGGGGCGGAGCGTTCTCTTGTGGAGAGTGAAGGTCGATTGTCAGTGGAGCGCACTTGAATTTTGTGATTATTGCAGAAAAATTTAAAAGTGTTCATCAAACTGAGAAATATTGGGAGGAAACCATGGACACATAACACTGCACGTCATGCTCAAGGTACCTGTGGTCTACAGTGCAAGATGGCCAACAAATGTATGTTCCAATCACTCGCTTTTTCTGAAAATTGCTGGACGTATTAAACAGTTTTAGATTTTCATTTTTGTAGATGACAACTTTTCACGAAAATCGCAATTAATTCAGTTATGTCGCGTCAAAGATCATGAGTCCAAAAAAATTCAAAATTTGCATGGAAAACAAAAACTGAATTTTACGGTCGTGAGACTATACGCGACATAACTGACTTAATTGTAATAACTGACTTAATTGACATAACTGACTTAATTGTAATGACAAAAGTTGTCAACAACAAAAATGAAGATCTAGAGTTGTTCAATACACTCACCAATTTTCAGGAAAATCGGTTCATTGGAATGAACTTTTACAACTTGTCAAAGTTGACCATTTTGCACTGAAAATTACCAATTTCAATACGCTTTTAAACTATGTATACTGTACGTGGTGTCGTTATCCAGAAAGAAACTTGAGATTACAGATTGTCAATTGAACAATTTCCTAGCCAGAATAAATCAGTAGATCAAAAAATTGCAAAACTTCTCTCTAGATTTTCTTCGTCAAGTTTTTGATCTACCTCCATTTCCGCGAATTTCCAATGGAGAACCGCCGTTTGTTGCTTGTTTTTTGCCATTTTTCTCTCAAGGTTTACATAGATTTTCTTCTACTTTTTCTGCTTGTTTTCAGCTAAATTTTTCATATTTTGCAATGTTCAATCATCATCCTGTTTTTTTGGTCAAATCCAATACCTTTTTTCTCAAATACTTTTCAATGATTTTTCTCTATTTTTTGGAGTCTCTTCAAGCGTTTCTATCCCACTTGTTACTCTTCAAATTTTCAGAGTTCAGATCAAAATGGACCAACTTGAACCACCACCACCACCAGCAGATGAGGGCTCCGTTGTTGTGCCGGATTCGGACGAGATTCCGAAGAGATTTATGGACGCTGATGAAGTCCGCAAGGTTGGACATCTGGACAAACAGACTCGTTGACCTATGACCAATTTTCAGAAGGCTATTCTCGATGAGATGTCCACGGTCATGGATATGCAGCGAATCCTCCCAGAGGATCTCAAAACCTGGGACAAGCCGACCGCTAGCCAGGTTCTGGAAAAGGCTTTCGAACTGTGCGGAGTCCCGAGACGCAGTGAAGGCGGCCGATCGACTGAGGATGTGCAGTCGGAGCAACTGAAACTTGGACGTCAATTGGAGGCGTTGAAGGAGAAGAAGGCGAAGAATACGAGAACTCTGCAAGTACTAGAGAAGCTGGATTTGTGTGAAGAACTGAAAAGAGAAATACATCCAATGAATGCGATAGCTATCAGATATATTGAGAACGGAATCGAAGAGCAAGAGACTGAGGAAGATCGCCGCGAATTGGAAGAAGAGCTTATTTCTTACCGCGAAGTCTATGCCGATTTGCAGAACTCAATAGATAGGTTGATTCGAAAGTTGAGAGATATGTAGCTGATTACCTTAGGTCTCCCCTTCTCACCTAAATTTCTGTCTCTTTCACCACCTTTCTTCCCTCCTAGCTCCTCTGGAATCTCCCCCATAAGTTTTCTGTTTTTGCTGTCCCATGAGTTTGCATCAGTACTCGGCCCTCCCTCCATTTCTGAGCCCCGCCCACTTTTGTCAAAGACTTATTGCTGACTTTGTCCCCCCCCCCCCCCCCCCCC
>LR545296.1:0-83234 GCA_900536305.3 Caenorhabditis sp. 40 LS-2015 | reverse complement strand
CCCCCCCCCCCCCCCCCTTTTCAAAATGAATCTATTGTTTGGGTCGAACTGCTTTTATTTCGTTATATTTTCTGAAATAAATTTGCTCACTGTCAAATTCCAATCGGCTCTTCTCCAGACTAAAACACTATTACTGAGCACTGGCCAAAAAAGAGATTGATATCGGTACTTCCAGTGCAAAACTGTCAGTTTTGAGCAGTCTTAAAAATAACTTGCAATGAGCTGATCTTTCTGAAAATTGGTGAGCGTTTCAAACAGTTCTAGAACTTCATTTTTGTAGTTGACAACTTTTTACGAAAGTCACAATTGAGTGAGTTATGTCGTGTCAAAGAGCATGGGTCTGAAAAAGGTCGAAATTTGCATTGAGAGGTAGTGAGGGTGTACGCAACATAACTGACTTAATTGTAACTTTTGTAAAAAGTTGTCAACTACAAAAATGAAGATCTAGAATTGTTCAATACACTCACCAATTTTCTGAAAAATCGGAAAATTGGAATTTACTTTTACGACCTGTCAAAGTTGCCCACTTTGCACTGAAAATCACCAAAATCAAAACGCTTTTGAACGGTACTGTACGTGGTGCCGTTTGCCAGAAATAATCTTGAGATTACAGATAGAAAATTGAACAATTTCCTAACCAGAATAATTTGATAGATCAAAAAATGCAAAATTTTACTTAATACTTTCTTCGACAAATTTTTGATCTACATCCATTTCCGCGAATTTCCAATGGAGAACCGCCCTTTGTTGCTTGTTTTTTTGCCATTTTTCTCTCTAGGTTTTACATAATTTTTCGTCTACTTTTTCTGCTCGTTTTCAGCTCAATTTTTCATATTTTGCAATCTTCCATCATCATCCCGTTTTTTTGGTCAAATCCAATACCTTTTTTCTCAAATACTTTTCAATGATTTTTCTCTATTTCTCGGAGTCTTTTCAAGCGTTTCTATCCCACTTGTTACTCTTCAAATTTTCAGAGTTCAGTTCAATATGGACCACCTTGAACCACCACCACCAGCAGCAGATGAGGGCTCCGTTGACGTGCCGGATTCGGACGAGATGCCGAAGAGATTCATGGACGCTGACGAAGCCGCTAAGGTTAGACATCTGGACAAACAGACTCGTTGACCTATGACCACTTTTCAGAAGGCTATTCTCGATGAGATGTCCACGGTCATGGATATGCAGCGAATCCTCCCAGAGGATCTCAAAACCTGGGACAAACCGACCACTAGCCAGGTTCTGGAGAAGGCTTTCGAACTGTGCGGAGTCCCGAGAAGCAGTGAAGGGCGGACGCGTGAGGAGGTGCAGCAGGAGCAAGAGAAACTGCGACGTCAGTTGGAGGCATTGAAGGAGAAGAAGGAGAAAAACGAAGAGTACCTGAGGAGCCAGCGACCAGTGGGCAGAGTGCAAACGATGGAAGAGTTTCGGCAGAGTGCGGCTCGAGCTAGAGCTCAAGCAGAAGAGTTTCTGGCTCTCCACGGTAGACGATTGAACTAGTTGTTTGTGATCTTTCCACCCATCGTTTTTCATTCTCGTCCCCATTTTTTCCACCCCCTTTTCTCTTGGCCCCGCCCGCTGTTGTACCTAGACATAATGTAGTGTTAAAGTTAGATCCGCAGGTTGAGCCTCAATTTTTTCAGTCCTTAAATCTACCATAACCCTGCTCAATGTGGATTTGAAAATAGTATCATTGTGCTTAGCTCATCGAGCCTGTTCGAATGAGCCCCCACACGACCCATCTCACGTCTTTTTTTTTCACCCCTTGGCCCCGCCCACTTTTGTAACCAGACACCGAGGATATCCCTCCACTATTTGAATATTGTATTCCTTTTTTTACACTTTCCGAGTTTGAAAATGAAACTCACGTTTTTTTTTCTTTTCTAATTTCTGACTTACCTATCTCTGGTTCTCGGCCAGTTCAATTTTTCTCCCATCGGCCGACCCGGCTATTTTACTAACCCCTAGTTTTCAGCGGTCCCCCTCATCATGAATCCGCCTGCATCCAGAAAGAGAGAGGCCGATGGAGAGAGCACTGAAGATGTGGTGTCGACGAAGAAGAATGCGTCTGTCGAGGAAGGAAAACTGCCAGATTCCAATGAGGTCAGGAGTTTCTAGATGCTGAAAATAAGTTCACTACACATATTTTGACGCAAGGATTCCAAATCTGTGCTCAGATTTGGTGTAGCTCAAAAATGAACCGAGTTATGAGTGATCAAACATCACCATGGTTGTGCCTGTGGCGGTTTCCAAAACATGGTAGATCAAAAAACTGTCTTTCTGAGTGAACAAACCCCATGATTTCGTCGAACTGTAGTCAAAAGATCAAGCCTTCGAAATAATCACAACTTACAGAAGGTCGACTTGGATGGAATCACAAACATCGTCGACCTCCATGCCATCCTTCCCGTCAACCTCGAGGACTTGAATGCTGAAACTCTCACCTCGGCACTGAAGAAGGCATTGGGATTCTTGGGGACTCGGAACCTCGATGAGAAACCGACAGTCGTTGAAGTGGAGCAGGAGCAAGAGGTTCTTCAGAAGCAAATCAACGCGCTGGAGAAGATAATGTTGGAGAATTCGAAGATCCTCGCCGACCAGGTCCACTCTGAATGAGGTTCAGAATCCTCCTATGATCCATTGTCATTTCCCTCCACCCTTCTCCCCATTTGTACTATTCAAATTTCCCGCCTTTTTTCTCTCATATTTTTGTGTCCACACTTTTCGATTCCTCCATTCACCTGGACCATTGCTCATTTTCCCTCAAAATCATGAATAAAAATGAGCTTTCATTTCACTTTTTCACTTTTTTCAAGTGGAGTGAACCCGAATCTGAAACAAGGTCATCAGGTTCATGTATTCACCTCTTCACTTTCAGAATTCAGGTCGACATGGATCCGTCTGGGCAGCCAGAGAGATTCCTGGATGCCGATGAAACTAATAAGGTTGAACATCTGGACGAATTGACACACTAACCAATAGAATATTTACAGACCACCTAAATTCTAAGTGCGATTTTCGACGAGGTTCGAAAGTTTGTTCGAAAAGTTGCCTGAAAATATTTTGTACCAAAATTTTTTTCGACAGAAAAACGAAACTTCAAGAAAAATTAAATGTGCCTTTAAATTTACAGTACTGCCAAGCAGACTACGATACTCCGAAATAACGCACTGCTCCCAATTTCACGGAAAGTAAGAAATTTTTGGAAATTTTTTTCCGAAAATTTTTTTTTCCGAAATTTTTTTTTCCGAAAATTTTTTTCCGAAATTTTTTTTTTGAAATTTTTTTTCCGAAATTTTTTTTTCCGAAACTTTTTTTTCGAAATTTTTGGGGGTACCAAGGATAAGAACTGCACATATAAGAACTGCTACAAATGAGAACTTTCTCAGTTGTAAATTTTTTCATTCGTTTTATTTTTCAAGCGTAAAAGTTCTCATTTGTAGCAGTTCTTATATGTGCAGTTCTTATCCTTGGTACCCCCAAATTTTTTTTTCGAAATTTTTTTTTTCGAAATTTTTTTTGAACATTTTTTCCGAATTTTTTTTTTCGTAATTTTTTTTTTCGAAAAACGCACACTGCTTGGAGGACACATTTGCGGGTTCATCAACAATGATTAGCTCGTCTGGAGAACAAGATTAATGCGATGGTGTTCTTATTATCATTATCTTTATTATGAAACAAGACAAAAAGAGAGAGATCTCAAGCCGGACACTTTGCTGCTTTCCCACTCTCCTCCTCGCTGCTCTCACTACCATCACCGGCAGCAGCAGCTCCGCTGGCCTCGAATCCACCTCTTCCACGAGCACGACAGCAGCAGCACCAACTGCCGACGACCGAGCCGGCGATGGCGAGAAGGACCAGGCCGGCGCAGAGACCCCAGAACCAGCCCTGGAAAGTGGGGGGAGTACTGTTGTACTGTAGGGTTACTGTACCTGTCTGTAGAAGGCGCAGAAGTCTTTCTTCACGCAGCAGAGTTCGTACGCCTCTTGATTTTTGTACGCACCACTTGTGTAGTCCTCGGACTCCATGTCTGAAATTTAGATGTCTTGAAAGTTCTAAATTTTCTGACCTACATTCTTCACATCCTTTTCTGATTGTTTCATACACAAAGCTCTCCATTCTTGGTTTCCGTTTTGATATTGAGCCGTTCTCGCGATCAGAAGAAAGCCAAAGCTTTTATTTTTCGGAACTGATTTTTTCCCCGTTTTCTGGATCTCAGATTGATATTTGGTTGACACGGTGTTAAAGGGTGTCACGGCAAAAAAAAGCGTTTCGAAAAAAGGTGGATTTTTTTTGGTCAAAAATAGATAATGTCACGGTTTTTTCAACTAGTTGTATTTTTTTGTGGATTTATTTTTTAGAGGCACTAGAAATGCGTCAAGGCACTGAAAACGCGTCAAGGCAGCGAAATTGTGTTGAATCGTTGAAAATGAGTAGGATGGATGGCTAGAAATTTGTGAACGCGCCAAGGCACCAAAAAGTGTCAAGGACCCAGAAATGCGTCAAAATAACGGAAACGTTTTAAGGCACTAGGAAGACGTCAAGGCACCGGAAAAGCGTCAAGGCACTAGAAAGACGTCATGTCACTGAAAACGTGTCAAGATACCGGAAATGCCGAAGCACTAAAAATGCGCCAAGTCACCAGAAACGCGTCAAATCGCAAAATAACTTCAAGGCACTGAAAATGCGTCGGGGCACCAAAAACGTGTCAAGGACCCAGAAATGCGTCAAAATAACGGAAACGTTTTAAGGCACTAGAAAGACGTCAAGGCACCGGAAAAGCGTCAAGGCACTAGAAAGACGCCATTTCACTGAAAACGTGTCAAGATACCGGAAATGCCAAGGCACTAAAAATGCGTCAAGAAACTGAAAACACTAAAATATAAAAAGAAAACTTCATTAGCAATAACGTTCAGTTTTAAATCATTCATCTAAATTTATATTGAAGGTAGAAGCCCTTTTTCATCGAATACTTTTTACGGAACTCTTTGAGTTCAATCGGATCATTGGCGGTGTCGAAGACCAGCTTCTAAAAATAAATTTTTTCGGAAAATCTTTTTTCAACATTTCCAAAAACCTCCAATTCCTGATCATTGTACATGGCGGCCATTTGCAGTATTTGAGATTTCGAAATTTTCGATTTTTTCATCAAAAATTCGTGGCATTTTCGTCGAGCGAATTGAGCATCCCACATGTCGGCGAGTTTCATCACGATGTGGACGTTTTCGTCTGAAAAATTGGGTTTATTGACACATTTCTGGTGCCTTGGCGCATTCCTGGTGCCTTGGCGCATTTCTGGTGCGTTGACGCAGTTCTGGTGCATTAACACATTTCTAGTGTCTTGACGCATTTCTAGTGGTTTGACCCATTTCTGGTTCCTTAACGCAGATCTACATATACTCATTGCCTACCCTGTAGAGCCTTTCACGCGTTTCTCCTGCTTTGACTTACCATTCAGACAGTCCTTCTTTCCATGAATGGTCTCCAGGAATAGTTGGAATTCCGCTGAAGCCACTCCCGGTAGATCAACTTTTTCCATGGAAGATTCCGCAAAATTTCCGGAGAACATGGAGTAGAATGATGAGGAGTGGAGGGCCAGCATCTGGAATCATTTTTCAGCCAAGAAAATTCAAAACCGGTCAAAAAATTAAGAAAAAACTTTTGACCTCAGGTGGACTCGAACTCAGAACACTCGATTTCCACTCACCCCTCTACCCAATTGAGCCAAAAACGCATGAAATTTTTCGAAATGCTTCAAAATAGGTCGATATGGGGCTCAAAAATCTCCAAATTTTACGAAAAATTATATTTTGACAATCAAAACGTTGCTGGTCCGCTAGTATCCGGAATCCAGTACACCAGAAAACAAAAAATCCCACCTTTCGGCTCACAAAAAACTCCCGACCATCCACAACTAGCACTAAATCATGAAGATTCTGATCCGAGCCATCGAACTTCATCGTATCTTGTGGTTCTGGCTCAAAATCCATTGGACTCTGGTTTTCTGGAACTTTCTCGGCAGTCTCTCCCAAAACTCTGTTCAAAATCGGGACGGACATCTGGAAAAGCCGAAAAATTGAATTTCGAAAAAAAAATAATTAGAAAAGTATTTTGAAGAGAGTTCAGGATTTCAAACCTTTTACAAGTACAAAAAACCCAAACGTTTCAAAAAATCAGATTTTTTTTTGTTTAACGCGAGAAGTAGACAATCATTATTAAACTCAAAAAAAATAGGCGGGCATATATGAAAATGGGCGGAGCTTGTATGAAAAGAGACAGAGCACATTTAAAAGTAGGCGAGAACTTGAGAATCTCAGAATCTCAAAATCTCAGAATCCCCTCGTCTGAGAATCTTTGAGTCTCCGAATCTCCGCCAGCGTCCATTCCTCCTCTCTCTTTCTCATATCATCCGCTTTCGAATTAGCAAGATATTCCACGTTTCGCCGATGATGCTCCATATTCTCCAACTCCCGGTTCAGTTCTTCATCGAGATCCCAGGGTTGTCCATTCATCCGAATGTACTCCGGATTGGGCCCCGGTGTTGGAGGTCGTGGTGGTAGTGGTCCTCCGCATGAGGTCTCTTCGATGAAGTCCAGAAGTTTCTTCACAGTTTCCAACCTACGGGCCGTTTCTGGTGATAGAGGAGGTGGACGGTGGAAACGCATGGCTTCTTTGAAGAGAAGTAATGTCACTTCGGGATTCTGGATTGAGTCGATGTCTTCTGGCACCACTGAGTTGAACTCCTCGACGAAATGGATCTTGGCCAGGGGTATTTTCTAGAAAAATCGATTGAGAAATTCTGATGAATTCTGACATTTTGTGACTCTGCAATTCTGAGATTCTCAGATTCTGAAGTTCCGAATCCATGAACATTCAGAACCCGAACATGAGTTCTGAAATGCTCAGATTTTCAGATTTTCAGACTTTCAGATTTTGAGATTCTGAGGATTCCGGAATTCTGAGATTCTGAGATTCTTGTGGATTCTGAGATTCTGAGAAGGTTCTGAAACATCGAGATTTTGAGATTTTGAGATGCCGAGATTCTGAAATTCTAAGACCCTGAGAAACTGAAATTTCGAGATTTCGAGATTCAGAAGGATTCTAAAATTCTGAGATTCAGAGATCTCGAGGATTCTCTGAAAATTTCAGGGTTCCGGAATTCTCAAAATCCCAATATCCCCGATTCCCAAAATCTCAGAATCTCACAACTTAAGAATCTCGGAATCTCAAGAAAAAGAAAACCCCAAAGATTCAGAAGAACTAAACAAAAATTCAAAAAGAGGCGAAGCTAAACTTTGAAATAGGAACTTTCAAAATCCAACTATTTCTAGGCTCCGCCCACTTTTACCTAATTCAAAATTTTGGACCGAAATTCTCCCGATCACTATTTTCCGACAGTAGATTTTTTCTTCAGGTCTAAATTTTTCGAAATTCCCAACTCAACCATCAAAAATCTCAACCATCTTTCTCTCACCTTCAAAAACTCGGAATTCGTCTCAACACCAAGTCGCAGTAGCTCGTATGTTGGAACTTTGGATTCTTTGTCGAAAAATTGTAGACATTCCTCGAGCATTTCTACACACTTCCATTTGTGAGACAGTCTATAGACACCAACGACACGGGCGTCTGAAAAAAACTGACTTCTATTTTACAAAAGTTGAAAATATTCTCGGAAAGTGGGCGGAGCCTCGAAGTCCACAAAAAACTTGACATGCCCGTATAAGCTCCACCTCCTTACAAGGTTAGTGGGAGGAGCTTAGCGACACTGACCCGAGGGAACCACTTGAAGGCACCCCTAAAAGTGGGCGGAGCCTAAAAACCTGAAATTTCGAGCCTTACCATCCAAGAACAATGCTCCATGAGAGGCCTCCAGGAAGAACTGAAGGTCTTCCTTTTTGACGTCATCAAAATGAAGCTCATCAGATTCAGGATCCTCAAAGAACATCTCGTTGAGAACAGGAGATATTCTGGCCAGGGTCTGAAAAAAGGGAAGTGTTCAGAATCTTCTAGATTCCTTCAGAATCCTCCAGAGTCCTTTAGAACCGTCCAGAATCTTCCAGAGCTCTCCAGAATCCTTCAGAATCTTCTAGTATCCTTCAGAATCCTCCAGAGTCCTTTAGAAATGTCCAGAATCTTCCAGAGCTCTCCAGAATCCTTCAGAATCTTCTAGATTCCTTCAGAATCCTCCAGAGTCCTTTAGAACCGTCCAGAATCTTCCAGAGCTCTCCAGAATCCTTCAGAATCTTCTAGTATCCTTCAGAATCCTCCAGAGTCCTTTAGAAATGTCCAGAATCTTCCAGAGCTCTCCAGAATCCTTCAGGATCTTCTAGAATCCTTCAGAATCCTCCAGAGTCCTTTAGAACCGTCCAGAATCTTCCAGAGCTCTCCAGAATCCTTCAGAATCTTCTAGTATCCTTCAGAATCCTCCAGAGTCCTTTAGAAATGTCCAGAATCTTCCAGAGCTCTCCAGAATCCTTCAGAATCTTCTAGAATCCTTCAGAATCCTCCAGAGTCCTTTAGAACCGTCCAGAATCTTGCAGAGCTCTCCAGAATCCTTCAGAATCTTCTAGAATCCTTCAGAATCCTCCAGAGTCCTTTAGAACCGTCCAGAATCTTCCAGAGCTCTCCAGAATCCTTCAGAATCCTCTAGAGTCCTTCAGAATCACTCAGAATCTTCTAGAACTCTCCAGAATCCCACCTTTTTATTCACGTAGAATTTGGTGTCTTCCACAATGATGACACCGTCATAGAGAATCGGATTTGGTTTGGTGAAGTCCATGAAAGTGTTGATTTTCTTCGGTTTCATGATGCATGAGAGCCATTGGGCAAACATTGGGGCCTGAAAAAAAGGGCGGGAATTTGAATTACTAGTGGAAAAAGTAGAAGAGAAAAAAGCAGCGAAAATTTGAATCTTCCTGTACTCTGAGTTGTCCACGAGGAGTACACAAAAGAAAAACTTAGTGGAATTTGAAAATAGATTCTGCATTTTGAATTCAGAAGACGTCGGACTTCTTGGAACGGGGAAACGTCTAGAATATCAGAGGGATTTCAGAAATTGAATCGAAATCTTGTTGACGATGAAACTCGGAGTTGAAATTTTGGGATTGATGATTTCAGAATCCTAGAAATTTCAGAACCCTTAAAAATTCAGAATCCATGGAAACTCAGAATCCCTAAAAAATCAGAATCCATGAAAACTCAAAATCCATGAGAATCCAAAATCCATGAGAATCCAAAATCCATGAGAATCCAGAATCCATGAAGAATCAGAACCCCCAAAAATTCAGAATCCATGAAATTTCAGAATCCATGAAAACCTAGAATCTCTGAAAATTCAGAACCCATGAAAATAAAGAATCCATGAAAACTCAAAATCCATGAAAACTCAGAATCCATGAAATTTCAGAATTCATGAAAATTCTCAGCTTTTCATTTTCCGAATTTAGAGATCAAAACGAAGTTTTGATCTACATTTCAAAATCAAGATCTACATTTCATTTTCTGTCAAAAAACTTTTGACAGAAAATGAAAAAAAAAGAAGACCTATCCGAATAACAAACAACAGCAAAAGTAAGTAGAAGAAAAAATGGTCTGACGCCCACCCACGGCATCTGTAGGATCATTTCCGAAACGGAGATAAGAAGAGGGATTTCAAGGTTTACAAGAAACCGCGAAAAATGAAAAGAAAAAGTAAGAAGATAGAGATTGTGGTCGGAACGAATTAGCGGAAACTCATCAAAATTAGAAGATGTATTCGACATTTTATACCTTTTGGGTGTTGCCAATCTAGCTCCGCCCCCTTGAGGGACTCCAAAAAATGGGCGTGGCCTAGGATCCACCACGAAGTTTAAGGGAATTTTTGTGTGTAATCTTCAGAGATTTTAAAATTTCAAGGATTCGAAATCTCAGATTGAAGAGAATCTCAGAATCTCAGAACTTCAAAATCATGGTATCTGAGAATCTCAAAACCTTCAAATCTGATAATCTATCAGAATCTCAGAATCTCGGAATTTCAGAATTTTCAGAATCTGAGAACCTCAAAACCTCAACATTTCGAAACCTCAGCATCTCAAAATCTCAGAATGTAAAAAAAAACGTCAGAATCTGAAAAAAATTCTTAGAAATTTTGAAATTCTCAGAATTTCAAAAACTCAGAAACTCAAAATCTTAGAATCCAAAAATCTCAGAATATCAGAATTTCAAGACCTCAGAATTTCAGATCGCCAGGTTCTCAGATCTTCAGAATCTCAGAATTTCATACCTCAGAAACTTCAAAATCTCAGAATCTCAGAATTTCAGGATCTCAGAATCAATCAAAATATATCAGAATCTCAGAATCCGAGAATCTCAGAATCTAGAGTTCTCAGAATCTAAGAATCACAAAATCTCAGAATCCTCAAATCACAGGATTTCAGATTCGCATTCTCAGAATCTTGTAGTGTCTCAGAATATCAGAATCTCATTTTTTCAAAACCTCAGAGTCAATTCTTCTACATAATTCCCATCGCCAAGATCCGGGATGTCAAAGAGTTCAGGTTCAGAATCTCAGAATCCTCGAAAACTTAGTCATCAGAAGTGTAGTCGAAGAGGTGCTGACACCAGAGCCGCCAGAGTCTCTTGTTTCGCAAGCGGTCGATATCCAAATGAAGTCGCTGTCGTCGAGGGAAAAGAAGTCGGGTTGCCAGGGAGCCGCCCCTAGGGGCGGCTCCGTGAGTTCCTGAAATCTAGATACGCAGAGACTAATCCATTGGTTCAGAACATCATAAGACGTGTGCGCGCACGTCTTCTTAATACAAGGCGAGTCTCTCTCTTTCTTTTCCTCCTTCCTCTTGTCCTCGAGGATTTCTCGAGGACAAGAGAGGGAGTCCTCTCGTCTTCTTATTCTTCTTCTTCTTCTTTTTCTTGTTCACTTTGTCTCGTTCTCCTCATAATTTCGACTCCGCCAGGCAAGTGACAGGGAGAGAGAGAGTCGGCCGGGGGCTGCGGACAGCCGCCCCGTGGCGTTCAGTGTCCGCGTCTCTCCAAGCCCCTCTTATCACTGCTCGGCCTCTCTGTTCCCCCTCCCCTACACTATTTCTCCTCCTGTCGGTCGTCTCCCGGTGAGAATCAATATACGTAGGCCTGCCAGAAGACCCCTCTCACTTTTCGTTTTCTTCCTTTCTCGTATGTGTTCCTCTCTTCGTTTTCTTTGATTCGTTTTCATTTCTCTTCGTATTAGTATGATAAGTGAATTGAGATGGCCTTGGAAAGAAGTAAACAAGTAATCGTCAACACCGATTTTCAAATTAGAGTTTTTGAGCTTTAGATTCAGTGAGAATGAGTTATTTTTGATGCGATCAGACTCGTATCGATTGCTCAGGCTTATTTCACAATGATCTCAGAATCATCGGAATTTTCATAACAGAATCAAAGACTCCCAAAATTTCCCAATTTCAGAATCTCAATGAATATGATGGACGATGTAGAAGTCGTCCACGTCCGTCGCGGACGTGGTTCCTTCCTCACACCGGACTACGACTTCGACCGGACTACGACTGGACCGGGGCTGCCCAAGGCTGCGGTTCGCACCCGAGCCTGTCTCCGCAAGTTTGACGGAAACAACCGCTACAACGTGGTTCTTATTGCGGAAGACAAGAAATTCTACGTACTCAAGGAGGTCGGTTGGTTTTGGCGGGATAGTTCGAAATTTCAAAAAAACAAAATTTCTAAATGTTTTTTCTTCGAAATTCTTTTTGTAATTTTGCTTTAAAACAGTTCAAAAACTGTGAAAAACTCAAAAATTTCACTTAAAAAACTCTAAAAATTGAAAAAAATATCAAAAAAATTTCCAAAAATTTCCAAATTTTTTTTATTTTTCAACCTAAAATCATCAATTTTTCTTCAAAATCTCTCTAAACTATACCATTTTAACCAGAATTTTCCGCAGATTCCCAATTTCTCAGAAAAACTTGTAAATTTTCAGTACCTCGCCGAACACTCCCATTTTTTCCAAGGGATGTTCTTCGGAGGAATGCGCGAGGCCAACAAGGATGAGGTCAACCTGCCGGAAGTGCTCGCAGCCGAAATTCAACCGTTTTTGGAGGCCATCTATGGAGAGCATTTTGCCGTGGATGGTGAGTTTTGTGAGGCTTTTCGTTTTGAGAGAAAAATCCTTTTAAAATCCTAAAAAAGCCGAGTGAAATCCACAAAATATAGTTTTGACCCCTTTCTTTTCAGAATTTTGGAAAGTCAACTCTCTGTAAAAATCTCAATAAACCTGATGAAGTACTTGAAAAATTGACTAAAACCATGAATTCGATGAAAAACAAGCCAAAATTAGCAAAAAAAATTTTCAAAAAAAACTTCCAAAAAAAAATTTTTTTTAGAGTTTTGACCCAAAATCCCTCATTTTCAATCAAAAATCGTACAAAAACCCATAAATTTCCAGACGAGACCGTCGAAGGGGTCATGAAGTTGGCGGATATGTGGCAGGCGCAGACCCCCATGATCAAGTGCCGCGAATGGATCAAAAACTCCTCCAAGCTGTCCAAGAAGGACAAGTTTCGCCTCTGCGCAATCTATAATCAGGGCGACATGAAGGTGAGGAAAGCAACAAAAAAAAAACAACTAAAAAAAGAAAAAAAAATTGACCCGAGGTGGACTTGAACCCCGGACCTCTACATTACTAGACTTCTGGCTACCCACTTGAGCTAAAAATGCGATTTTCAGATTTGAAAAACAAAACAAAAAAAGTTGACCTCAAATGGGTTCGAACCCTCGACCTCTAGATTGTTAGTCACCCCTCTACCCAGTTGAGCCAGAAAAACAACTTTTCTCAAAATTCTCCAAAATAGGTCAATATGGGGCTCAAAAATCTCCAAATTTCATGAAAAAGCCAATTTTTCTAATCGCATTCTACTAAAACTATCTTCCAGCGCGCAATGCTTCAGGAACTCGACCACCATGAAGACGTGCAAGACTTGATGCCGGCTAACCGCGAGCAGCTCGACCCGGAGACTATCTGGGAGCTGCTTCGGTACTCCACTTCACTTCCCAACCGTCCTAGATGTCTGAGTCGGCCCCTTACCACCTTTATCGGTACAGGTAGCTCATACATCAACAGGCCATCGAGTCCGATCATGTTGCACGATCTGTCGCCGCCACCGCGCTCTCCGCCTCGCCGTCGTCGTCGCCTCGTCTCTCCACCCCTTCGTCTGCCAGTGCAGCATCCGCTTTGAAACTAAGACATTTCGAAACCGGAACGTCCAAAGTTTCAAAGTGTCCTTCTTAAAGTTATTATACCTTTTCATCATCTCCACTATTATTTGGTCCCATAGCAATCATTGAAATTTGGCTCTAAGGATATTTTGAAACCAAGGTTTGTCAAGGTTACAGAACGTCTATGGTTTCGAAACGTCCTTGATTGCGAAGTATCCCTGGTTTCATAACGTCCTTAGTTTCAAAACCTCCCAGGCCCTCAAAAAATTTGTTCTCACCCTCTTCCTCCATTGTTTTACAATTTTTTAAGATTTTCGAAATCTGCCTCGCAATTATTTTTCGATCTTTGCTTTTCCCCCCGATTTTCTGGGTTTCTTTGTGACATATTTTAGCATATTCTTATCTATTTTTAAGTGCATTCTACTGCCCTTCTTGGGTATATCCTACAATGTCCCTTTTCCCTACTTTTTCGATTTTTTTTTCAAAAAAAAAAATAAATGTTTCATCTTGGAATTTTTTCGGGTTACTGTACTTGTACGCGTTTTTGATAAGCATAGTAGATACAGAACACAACCATACTTTGATCTGCCACTAAGCTCCGCCCATTTTGAAAAGCTTGAAAAATTTTTTTTGAAAATTTTGAAAAATTTCTGATTTTGCTGAAAAAAAAAATCATCTACAATTGCCCTATTTTGGCTCAAATTTTTGGAGGAACTGATGGAAAATACACGCTTTTCACAACAAAATTCGAAATTTTCAAAATTTTCAAAAATACAATTTTTCGACTTTTCCAAAATTTTCAGATTTCGCTCGACATCACCTACACCACATTTTATTCATTTCAGTTTCATGAGAAAGAAACAACTGAAATGAACAAGACACGTTTTTTTTGAAAAATTAAAGTTACTTTAAGCTCCGCCCCTTTTGCAGGAGTGGAGGACTAGCATCTGGAATCATTGGATAGGGACATTTTTGATATTATTTCACCCAAGAAAACTCTAAACCGTTCCAAAAACAAAGCAAAGAACTCGTGAACACAGGTGGAATCGAACTCAGACCCTTCGATTTCTATTCACCCCACTACCCAGTTGAGCCAAAATGACGAAATTTTTCAAAATTCTTCAAAGCAGGTCGATATGGGGCTCAAAAATCCCCAAATTTTATAAAAAAACCGAATTTGCTAACAAAATCTTATGTAGACTGCTAGAAGTCAAAAATCTCAAAATGTTGTGGAAATTTTGAATTTGAAAAAAAAATTTCGTGAAACTATGCAAAACTATTTTGTTCTGCAAACAACCTCCAAACACTTTCTCTTCTTTTTCTTCCGTTTTCCAGTTTGGGTCATCACTATTAACTAACTGATAACAAAAAGAACAAATCTGCGTCTCTCTACTCTCTACATTACATAACGATCATTTGCCACTCTCTGTTTCTTTGTGACGACAATTTCCAGAAAAAAAAATTTTCGAAATTTTTTTTCCAAAACTTCGATATTTCTCAAAGATTTTTCTAGCGGAATGGAGTCCGTTTGCAGTAGTTGCCATCAACCGAAGCGTATGAAATTGGACCCAGCTGATACTCCTCGAAATTTTGACAAGGAGCATAATGAGTTTTCGGATCTGGTGGTGGTCGTTGGTGATCAGAAGTTCTACGTCTCGAAATGGGTATGTGGCCTCGCTTTTCATTTTTCTGTTGTTAGGCCACCAAGGCATAGAAACCATAGAAGAAATCTCATGAATCGATTTTTAGGCCACCGAAATTTCCAGGCCAGAAAATGAGCCCAAAAAACTGAAAAACCCGGAAATGTTTTTTTTCGAAGTTCTTACTCAAAATCCTAAAATTTAGATTTAAAATGAAGAAAAATACTTTTTGAAAATTTTGGGGAAAAAAACTTGAAAATTTTTGAAAACAAAATTTCAGATTTTCAACCTAAAATTCTTAGCTTCCATTGGAAACTTTCCAGCCAAACATTGTCTCAAATACACCATTTTGACCGGAATTTTAAGGGGAATTCGAATTTCAAATTCAAATCTGATCATTTTCAGATTCTTTCCCACCACTCGGACTATTTCAAGACAATGATGGGTAATCCGAATTTCGAGGAAGCCAATCGGCAGGAGATCACATTGGAAAACTGGACCCCTCAGGATTTTCAACTTTTCATGGAGACGATTTTGGGAGACCCTTGTGTTAATGGTGAGATGCTGATTTTGAAAATTTGAAAACTTTTCGAAAAAAAAATTTTAGAATTTTTTTTTCGAAAATTCAAAAAAATTCAAAAAAAGTTTTTTTAGTTTCACAAATTTTTTTTTCCATCAAACAAAGATTATATGGATTCTTGAGATCAAATTCACTCATTTTCGATTTTTTCGCTGATTTTTTTTTCGCGGCAGAGTTGCAAAAGGGGCGGAGCTTAAAAAACGTGCAGAGTGTCGTTGTTAAGTACAGTAATCCATTGGCAATTTTTCAGATACCTCCGTCGAGAAGATTCTCGAAATCTCCGACTATCTACTGGCCACGACCGCCACCAGAAGATGTGAAGAGTATTTGGTCTACTTTTCGAGTAAAACGTCTCAAAAGAAGTACGAACTGGCGGATAAGTACAAGTTGAACGACTTGAAGGTAAAATTGTTGGAAAAAAATTTTCAAAATTTTTTTCGAATTTTTCGAAAAAAAAATTTTTCCGAAATTTCAAAAACTATTTTTTTCCGTTCTTTCTTCTTGGCTTTTTTGTAATTTCAGTGAAAAATGACTTCTAGTATTTCTATAGAGCCAATCTGAACCTTGGAAAAATTTTCGGAAAAAAACTTTCAATGAAAATTCCATAATTTTTTGTGAAAAATTTTTGGATTTCCAACTACCGTATTCAATTTTTCAGGCCACAGTCATTTCTGAAGTCAAAACTGGAGATGAGCTCCGTGCCATCTGTCCAGGGGATCTCTCGACATTGGACCAGGAGACCATGGCCATGTTCTTGAACAAGTCAATCTCAATGCTTCCTAAAAACAGATTCGCTTTCTGATAAATGAGGCTCCAACGATTTGATTTGATTTGATTTATTGCAAAACAAACATAAAAAGACAACATAAGTGGAAGCAGCTCCCCTCACGAGGAGCGCTTAAAAAGTTTAAAATGAAGTGAGAAGGTCTAAGAATAGGAGAATACAAGTGATAAGAAATGAGAAGTGAATCTAGTAGCGGGCAATGGATGAACCGAGGAGAAGCGCAAATTGGGACGGGGTAAGAAATTGTGTAACATAAGCAGTAATGGCATTCCAGAGGGGAATGGAGGATGCAAAAAGATCGTTGATATGGGGATTAAGACAAATTAAGGTTGAAAACAAGAGTGTAACAAGGTGAAATTCATTGTCATTTCGGCAAAACCGAAAAAAAACCAAAATTTCATATTTAACGAAGAAAATGAGGTTGACCAAGGACCAAGTGAAGAGTGGACCCGTCTTCAACGTTGAGTCGGGAGAGGGGGTCAGAGCCCTCATAGAGCCGTCGTCCTAAACAAATCCGATTTTGGGCTGCTGCCACTGTCATGGCAAATAGGCAGTTGCTATGAAAACAATTGCTATCTCGACGATTGCTATAAGTGCACAATTGCTATTCACCTAGTTGCTATGTCACAGTTGCTATATTTGACACAGTTGCTAGATTTTTCCAAATTTTAAGGACACAATTGCTATCAAAAGGAACAGTTGCTATTTGCGAACACAGTTGCTATTTTTGACACAATTGCTATTTTCAATCATTTGCTATTTTTGGCTCTTTTACTAGGAACTTCCGTATCATATCCTAGACAGTTTTTTGGCTCGTTTTCTGGAAACTGTAGCTTATTCTTAGACGAGGAATAGGCAAAGGCTAATAGTTTAGTTGAAAATACTTTACTTGCGGTAATATTGTTACCTACTAAATGTGGATAGCTTTGTGGCATACTACAATGAAAAAGTTTGATAGTCATAGTTGAGAGGTAAGAGATAAACTTGAACCTTGGAAATGTGGGCCCAATGAAAGGTAGAATGACAAAAATTGAAAGAATGACTCTGCAAAGATAGAGCTTGTCGAGGTCTATCACTTGAAACTTCATCTGACTGAAGGCACAAAAGTAGTCGAAGGGGCGAATGTTTTGGACCCCTTTTAATATTTTTTTGTTCACTAAGCCTGGAACTCAGAAAAGTGTTATACGCTTATTACCTCTCAGGCTTAGAAGAACATCTGAAAAATTGAACTCTTTATCTACTTTTGAGCCTAATGATCAACTACAGTTTCCGAATTAGCCAGCTCAGTTTTCTGCAGTCAATGAGACGAATGCAGTCAAAGAGTGAATGCAGTCAATGAGACGAATGCAGTCAAAGAGTGAATGCAGTCAATGAGACGAATGCAGTCAAAGAGTGAATGCAGTCAAAGAGTAAATGCAGTCAAAGAGTGAATGCAGTCAAAGAGTGAATGCAGTCAATGAGTTTTTGCCCAAAAATCTAGAGCATGAACCTGTGAAACAAGAAAAAAAACTACATAGAAGATCTTGAAAATGAGCTGAACATTCCAGGAAACGAGCCAAAAAACTGTCTAGGATATGATACGGAAATTTCTAGCAAAAGAGCCAAATATAGCAAGTGATTGAAAATAGCAATTGTGTCAAAAATAGCAACTGTGTTCGCAAATAGCAACTGTTCTTTTTGATAGCAATTGTGTCTTTGAAATTTGGAAAAATCTAGCAACTGTGTCAAATATAGCAACTGTGACATAGCAACTAGGTGAACAGCAATTGTGCACTTATAGCAATCGTCGAGATAGCAATTGTTTTCATAGCAACTGCCTATTTGCCCACTGTCACGCCTTCAAAACCGAAATCAGTCTGAGTTTCGTTTTGCGGGCGAGGCCTATTCTGACGCGTTGTTTTTTCAAGAAACGATACCTTCGAAAATCAGTCTCAGCTTGTGAACTGGAATTCCTTGCCTGTCAGAAATCATGGACAAGACGTCATCGATGGTGTCAGTCGGACTCACTTTGAGGGTGTATCTCTTTCCCGCAAGGAACTGGATGAAAATCTGTGCGAAAGGCAGATATTAGAACATCGAATGACTTCTCCTTGGATCACTCGAACCTACCTCCCATGTTTCGCTTTCCTCTGCTTCCGCGCTCTGATCAGTCCTTTTTTTGAGCTCCGCCTTACAGATATTTTTGAGATATGGCGCACGATAGAATTCCGCCTCATCCAGAATACGCTCGACGTCTCTCGTACACTCTGGGAGATCCAGATGACCGTCACGCATGTAACTAAGAATCGGTCCAAAGTGAGCGGGGTCTCGATCGACGAAGACGGCGCCGGACTCGTCTTTGTCGGACTGGAATAGTTAACAGTGGTCAAAATAAGAGAGCACTAGACCGCATTTCCCTACCGGATATTCAGAATCAAACAAGGTCCTGAAGTAGCCAGATAACGTTGTCAATGTCATTTTAGTAGTGTGGAAAACCGTTCCTCCGACGTTGAGCCTCACGATCTCTTCGGTTCTTGCGGCGGCTTCTTGACAACTACAAAACAGAAATCTGAAACGGGAAAAGTTTAAAAAACTTACTCTCCCACAAGATCTTCCAGAAGATAGAACTGGGCCTCATTCTGAATCTGTTTGATCACTGCTACAGAACTCGGGAGCTCCACATGACCGTCACGCATGTAGTTGAGAATCAGTGGAAAGTGGGCGGGGTCTCGATCGATGAAAATCGCCACGGACTCGTCTTTGGTAATCTGAAATTCAAGGAATTCGCAGTTTCAAGAAAGTTATCAGTTTAGCGCATTTATGGAACGGCAAATTTCGCAGTGAAGCGCGTTTACAACAAATGCTTTATCACTGTCAAAAAAAAGCGTATTTGCTTACCGGAACTTCACTCTCTAACATGGCTTTGAAGAATCCATCGAATTTCGTCAACGTCGATTTCGTAGTTTGGAAAATCGTTCCTCCAAGATTGAGCTTCACGATATTGTCGGTAGACTTTTTCGCGGGAACCCCACTACTAACTGTTTGTGATCTACGCTTCATATTCAGACGAGAAGATGTCTGAATAAAAATGTCAATAGAGCGCGTCTTCGATTTCTTCCAATGATATTTTCGTTTTTACCGAAAGCAAATAAATGATGGACATTAAATGGAAGGAAAACTAGTCAAGTTGCACAAACGGAAAGAATTGAAAATCTTCAAACGAGAAAGCAATGAAAAGAGAGAGAGTTCCAATTCTTCTCTCCGCCTCTGAATTCAAATCGATACATTGTGAGTAGAGAACAAACGTCTGTATGGTTATGTGTTCTCTTCTCCCCCTCGCTACTCATTGCAAGTGCTAACAGATAGACAGGAAAAGACACAAGCAGATGGATGGAGACGCAGAGTCAAGGACAACTTCAGCAGAAGGAAGGCAACAGTCAACAGACGAATATATGCGTCATCCCAACGTGCGTCCAAGAGAGCTAAATATCAAATGTCACGGGGTCGCGAACGGGTGCACTGCGCAACAGCGACTCGTCATTATTACAGATTGTAAAAGGTTGAAGAATGAATAACAAAGAATTTTATTGATTTGAAGGCAAACCCAGAAAAAAAAACAACAACTTCATTGAAATGAATAGCGACTCGACTCTATCCTTCTATCGGCAATTCATTCGGAAGGTACAACCATTCGGAGATACAAGGGGGTACAAAATTTGGTACTAAAATTCGAAGACGGAAAAATGTTTAGAAGATTGTTGCTCTAGTAGTTGATGGACTACGAATACCTGGTCTGAACAATCTAAAATGCTAAAAGTACAAAACCAAAAGATATGACGCAAAATTAGCGGTGTGCATAATGTCATTTTCAATATTTAGTCACTTTGAAATGAGGGACCACTATTTCTTACAAAGCCAAAAATTTGTACCCCCAAATCGTTATACCATCCAAACTTCTTGCCACTATCCACGAAGACGAAGAATCAAATGAAGAGTGGACTCCTTTCCGACGTCGCTCTCGGAGAGAGTATGTTCATCCTGCAGCTGTTTTCCTTAAAAAGACATCGATTATTGGAATAATATCGTTGTGTCATTCAAATCATTTTCAATAAACATTTTCGAGCAAAATTCCGAAAATTTTTGGTTTAGACTGCCGACGAGAATAATTTGCTTTTTCACTACACAGTACCACCGTAAATGAGCCTCTGCTGTTCTGGTGGAATTCCCTGCTTGTCTTGAATCTTGTTCTTGAGGTTCTTGACGGTATCGGAGGCTTTGACCTCGTAGGTTATCATCCTTCCAGAGAGATTCTTGACGAAAACCTGAAAACGCCGTCTAAATTATCGAATTTAATGACCAAAGTTACCTGAAACTGTTCTTCCTCTGGTGCTCTCAACAATCTGAAAATGTTTGTTGTTTTTTTTTCTTTCCGCCCTCCCAAACGAACCTTTTCAAACTTTCGGACACTGTTTCAATGCACTTTCCATGATTCTTAACAAATCTCGAATCCTCATCGGCTCTCTTCTGAAGCTCCATCTCGCAAATTTCGACGATACCGTTCAAAAGGTAAAAATTCGCTTCATTAACAATGTCCTTGACGGCTTCTGGAGATTCTGGGAGATTCAGGCGACCGTCACGCATGTAATTGAGAATTTGACGAAAGTGGGCGGGGTCTCGATCAATGAAGATCGCTCCTGACTCGTCTTTGGCAATCTGGAATACAAGGAGTTCGCATTTTCAAGGCAGTTTGCAGTTGAGCGCATTTGAAGAACGGCAAAGCTTGCGGTAAAGCGTGTTTGCAGCAAATGGCTTGTCATGGTCGAAAAAAAGTGGGCTCTATGCGTCTATAATGGTCCCAAGGGCAAAGAATGGTCCCTGTGGAATTGAACGGACCCTGGGGCAAAGGGTGGTCCCACTTTTTTGGTTGACATGGTTTCGGGAGTTGAATGGTCCCTGAGGCAAAGAATGGTCCCTGGGGCAAAGAATGGTCCCACTTTTTCGAGTGACATGATTTTGAGAATTGAATGGTCCCAAATTGAATTGAATGGTCCCAAATTGAATTGATTGGTCCCAAGTGCAAAGAATGGTCCCTGATGGAAGGAATGGTACGTTTACGTACTTTATTCAGGCTTAGAAAAGTCCCAGAACGTATAAAAATGATTTAAAAGACGTTAAATTTATAAAAGCATGACTGCGCCTTCTTCATTTTCTTATTCGTTGTTCTCGTGGTCTTTCTTTTCGGACTTTTGGAGCGAGATCGGGAAAGAGAATCCTCTCTAAATATACTATGTTTTTTTCACGGAAAATACCTTCTACGGACTTTACTAAGCCTGAAATACAAAAAAGAATCCGTAAAAATGGGAAGTTGCGCTGCACGAACCGCATAATTTTCAAGGTTAAGACTACTTCTAACATTCAGGGACCATTCTTTGCCCCAGGGACCATTCAACACCCAAAGTCATGTCAACGAAAAAAGTGGGACCATTCTTTGCCCCAGGAACCATTCTTTGCCCCAGGGACCATTCAATTGGCGGGACCATTCTTTTTTTTTCTGGGACCATTCTTTGCCCTTGGGACCATTATAGGCGCATAGAGCCAAAAAGTGTACTTGCTTACCGGAACTCCACTCTTCAACATGGTCTTGAAGAATCCATCAAACTTCGTCAGTGTCGATTTTGTAGTTTGGAAAATCGTTCCTCCGATATTGAGCTTCACGATATTGTCGGTGGACATTGCGGCGGAAACTTGAAATTCTGAAATTGAAAATTATGGAGCATATTGGGCAAATGGGTAATGCAGCGACCGCGCTTCATCGAAACGCATTTTTTTGACGTGCAAGTTCGGTGGAGCGCGGTTGCCTTATGAGTAGCTGCATTTTAAAATTGCCAATGGAGCGAATTCGCTCATTTATTTTTCAAGAAAAGTATTTGTCGGTTCTACTGTAACCGCAAAACTGCCTTTTTCGATTTACTCATTTTTTCTTCCTTCCGAAAAAAAATCAAAAAATTATCTCAGTGGAGCGCACTTTCCCTTCTGGCCAAAAATACACGGTATTGGTTTATACCCGCAGAAGAAAAACAGAAATTCGAAAAAAAAGCGGAAGTCTTCACATTTATTCAATTTGAGGGACAAGTTTAACACAACAAAGAAAAAAAAAAGTTTGAACAAAAGGAATTAGAATCGTTTGTACCTTCGAATTGTTCTACCCTTCGAATTTCATGCCATTAACCACCACGAAGCTGACCAATCAAATGAAGAGTGGAGTCTTTTTTAATGTTGTACTCGGAGAGGGTATGGTCATCCTGCAGCTGTTTTCCTTAAAAAAACACAGAATTTTGAAAAACTGTCAGTGTGTCATTTGAATCATTTTCAAAAAAAATTCCAGCGAAATTTCTAAACATTTTGGTTTAGAATGACGACGAGAATCACAATGAATAATTAGTTTTTCCACTACACAGTACCGGCAAAAATGAGCCTCTGCTCATTTAGTGGAGTTCCCTCTTTGTCGTGAATCTTGTACTTGAGGTTCTCAATGGTATCGGAGGCTTTGACCTTTACGGTAAATGTCCTTCCAGTGAGTGTCTTGACGATGATCTGAAAACGTCGATCAACATCCACATGAAACTGTTCTTTCTCCGGTGCACTCATCAATCTGAAAATGTTTTCGTTGTTTTTTTTTGGCAAAATTGAATCTCTCCGTACCTCTCAAACCAGCTTGTCCAACTTTCGGACACTGTTTCAATGCACTTTCCATGATTCTTAACAAATCTCGCATCCTCATCGGACCTCTTCTGGAGCTCCATCTCACACATCTTGACGATACCGTTCAAAAGGTAAAAATTAGCTTCGTTCACAATGCCCTTGACGTCATCTGAGGATTCCGGGAGATCCAGATGACCGTCGCGCATGTAATTGAGGATCAGACGGAAGTGGGCGGGGTCTCGGTCGATGAAGATTGCTCCCGACTCGTCTTTAGCGATCTGAAATGAGGGAAGTTTGTAGTTTTGCAGTGAAGCGTGTTTGCTTACCGGAACTCTACTCTCCAACATGGTTTTGAAGAATCCACTGGATTTGGTCAATGTCGATTTTGCAGTTTCGAAAATCGTTCCTCCGATGTTGAGCCTTACGATCTTCTCGTTCATTTTCGCGGCATTTTCACACCTGCAAAACTTAATTTTAAAACACAAAACATTTGGAGAACTAACATCTCAACAAGGCCGCGTAGAAGATAGAACTGAGCCTCATTCTGAATCTGTTTGATCACTGTTACAGAACTCGAGAGCTCCACATGTCCGTCACGCATGTAGTTGAGAATGAGTGAGAAGTGGGCGGGGTCTCGATCGATGAAAATCGCATTAGACTTGTCTTTGGCAATCTGGAATACAAGGCATTTGCATTTTGAAGGAAGTTATCAGTTGAGCGCATTTGCAAAACAGCGAAACTTGCAGGAAGCGCGTTTGCAGCGAATGGCTTGTCACTGTTAGAAAAAAGCGAATTTGCTCACCGGAACTCCACTCTTCAACATGGTTTTGAAGAATCCATCAAATTTTGTGAGAGTCGATTTTGTAGTTTTGAAAATCGTTCCTCCAATATTGAGCTTCACGATATTGTCGGTGGACATTGCAACGGAAGATTGGACAGCTGAAAGCTTGAAATTTTGAAATTCAAGAGAGCATATTGGGCGAATGGGTGAAAAAACGACCGCGTTCCACCGAAAAGCATAGTTTTGACGTGCTAGTTCGGTGGAGCGCGGTCGCACGGATTCCTGGCGCTAGAGAAATGCAAACGCGCTCACGGGGTTGCAAATGGGCACTCAAAGCAAGTGCGCTTCGTTGCGAAGCGACCCTGGCGACGTGCCAATAAAAATTTTGGCAACAAGCCAAGAAATTTTTCAATGATAATTTGAACTGTGAGTCGCTACGCAGTGCCGTATCACCGACCGCGACGCGTACGCAGCGCCCCCAACAGCACTGGTACAAATCGGAATGCATGTACCCTTTTGCAACCCCGTGCGCGCTCGCGCTGGAAATCGCCTCCGCTTTCAAATTTTCAAGTTTCTGAGCGGAATTTTTTCAGTTTTCTCGACTTCAACCGATTGTTGACCTCCTAATATCATCATAGACTGAATCGAATTTTCAATGGAGCGAATTCGCTCATTTATTTTTCAAAAAAAAGTACTTGTCGGTCGACTGTAACCGCTAATGAAACTATCACAAGAGAAGAAACCAATAACTTTATTTTGAACATTCACAAACAATGTACGCTCTACTGAACAACAGTTATTATTTTCCCATCGAAATCGCTTTCACAAGCAGCTCCTTCCAGAGAGCATAATCGAATTGCGACGGATCTTCTGGAATAATCGACAGGATATCGGCGTGCGTCTTCAGCTGGGCGACACAAATTTTCTGAAATTTAAAATTTTTCTGGTTGCAAACATGCTCCTCTGCACTCTATCAGGTTTTTGTCAATAGAGCGATATTGCTCACCTTCAAGTCCTCCAACTTGTATTTCAGCGATGCGTGCAATTTCTCTTTCGGTGAAAGAAACGATTTTCCGAGCAGGAAATACTCGCATCTTCTCATCGCACTTTTCGAGTCGAAAAAGTCGGCGAGGTGAACAATTTTGAGCACGGAAGAGTCTGAAAAATTCCAATTTTTCAAAAATCGTCATAGAGCGCATTTACCTTCAACCGCAGACTCTCCATAGATCAGCTCCAGGAACAGCTGAAAATCGTTCGGATCGATGTCTTTGAGCTCGATTTCCGATTTTCCGGCCTCCGAGAAGTTTCCGAGGAACAGAGTTTTGAAGTAGGTGGAGTGAGCGGCGAGGTACTGAAAATCTCATGTGCGCTCTATTGAAGTGTGATTTGTATCAAATTTCGCCGTAGAGCACGTTTGCTTACCATCTTCAGCACGTGAAACTTCTGATCCTTGACAATCAGCGTGACATCTGATGTCTCTTTCGCCGCTTCGTCATCAAATCTTCTCAGCGTTCTAGCAACCTCAAGATCAACTCCAGTGGCCTCTTTTATGGTCACATGGAACTCAAATTTGTAGCTTCCGTCAATCAGAAATTCAGGTAAATCGGTCAAAGAATGCGTCATGAAGATAAAACTTGGTTTCTTTTTGCTGAACGCGGTGTAACGACCGCCGAAGCGAAATAGGCTAGTTTTCCGATGGATTTTCCCGACGAGGATCGTCCCAACCGACCAGACCTCATCAGCAGTAGACGCCATGCAATCCAAGCAAACGAAACAGCGGTTGTTTTGC
Organism: Caenorhabditis sp. 40 LS-2015; assembly: GCA_900536305.3. Lineage (NCBI taxonomy): Eukaryota > Metazoa > Nematoda > Chromadorea > Rhabditida > Rhabditidae > Caenorhabditis > Caenorhabditis tribulationis. The sequence continues at coordinate 57,785 of LR545296.1, read as the reverse complement.
CGAGAAAATCGCATTTTCCTGCACAAAAATTCGATTTTCGTGATTTTCATCGATAGAGCGCGTTTGCATACCATGGAATATTGAAGTGCTTCTCGATCGGTCCATCCACTGACTCTCCTACTTTCATATTCATCACGTTTTCGAACGAGTGCCGAACCACAAATTTTATCTCATTTTCAGAGCTTGACATTTTCGATTGGCTCATTTTTTCTCCCTAAAAAAACAGACATTTTTCTCAATAGAGCGCACTTTCACTCTTGGCCAAAATACATATCATTGGTTCATAACCGGAAAAAACTGAATAGCACGAAACATCGCGCAAAAAAGAACTTCATTTCAGCATTTCAAAATCGAGAAAGTCAGAAAAGGTTGAAATTTTCACAGAATTGAAGTGCGCTCTATAGCAAAAATTATTTTTCCAACGAATTCGATTTCACGAACAGCTCCTTCCAGAGAGCACAATCGAATTGCGACGGATCATCCGGGACAATCGACAGAAAATCGCCGTGGGTCTTCAGCTGCGAGATGCATTTTCTCTGAAATTTCAAATTTTTTCTGATTGCAAGTGCGCTCCTCTGCACTCTGATAGCTGTTGTCAATGGAGCGCACTTTCTCACCTTCAACTCCTCCAATTTGTACTTTATCGAAGCGTCGAATTTCTCCTTCAATGACAGATTTGACTTCTCTACCAAAAAATATTCACACCTTCCGATGGCAGTTTTCGAGTCGAAAAAGTCGGCGAGGTGAAGAATTTCGAGCACGGAAGAGTCTGAAAAATTCTAAATTTCCAAACTCTCAATGGAGCGCGTTTACCCTCCACCGATGTCTCTCCATAGATGAGGTCCAAGAACAGCTGGAAATCGTTCGGATCGATCTCCTTGAGCTCGATTTCTGATTTTCCGGATTCCGACAGGCTTCCGAAGAAGAGAGCTTTGAAGTAAGAAGAGTGCAAGGAGAGGTACTTAAAAGTGGGCGTGGCTTGGAAAAGTTTTCATATGTTTGCAATTGCGCTCTACTGGACATGCTCTTTTGACTTTGCAAAATCTTTTTTTCCGGACATCAAAAGCATGAAAAGCGAACAAAATTTCAAATGTTCAGTGGAGCGCTGTTGCATTTCCCTCGTGAGCACAAAATTTTCAAAAAGTAGTATTCGCTGCAAAATCGCTCTATTGAAAACTCGTCACTAACCAATTTGATCACGTGGAACTTCCGATCCTGAACTATAAGGGTGACATCTGAATTCTCTCTTGCCAATTCGTCATCGAACTTTCTCGACTTGGGACCATAAAAATTGAGGCCAGCGGTCTTCAGAATGATCACGGTGAACTCGAACACATAGCATCCGTCGTTGAGCACATCGGCCAAGTCGGTCCAAGGATAGCTCTTGTAAAAATTGTAGAATTTTTCTTTCGTGTAAATGATCGAGCAGTTGATGTATTCAGCAGTTTCGTATTTCTTGAACACTTTTCCAGCGGTGTATGTGTCGATCGACCAGTGGCCGCCGTTATCGGCGGGTACCATGCAATTCAGGAAAACTTTGAAAAGTCGGTTTTCCCGCGAAATTCGAATTTTCCTGCAAGAAAAAAATGATTGGAATGATTTTTATCAATAGAGCGCATTTGCATACCATGGAATATTGAAATGCTTTTCGATCGGTCCATCCACAGTCTCTCCTTCCTTCATATTCATCACTTTTTCGAATGAGTGCCTCATCACAAATTTTTTGTCGCTTTGACCCATTTTTCTTCCTTTTGAAAGAAAAAACTGTCACTTTTATTATTAGAGCGCATTTTCTCTCCCATCAATCATTAATACTTAATGTTGGTTTCAAACCGGAACAAGGTAGCACAAAAATTACAAAATAGATCAAATTCATTTTCAGCATATCAAAATCGAGAAAGAAAAATGCAATTGCGCTCTACAGAAGAAAATTCAAATTTATTCTCCCAATGAGCTCGATTTCACAAGCAGCTCTTTCCAGAGAGCACAATCGAATTGCGACGGATCTTCTGGAACGATCGAGAGGATGTCGGCGTGGGTCTTCAGCTGCGAGATGCATTTTCTCTGAAATTTCAATTTTTCTGGTTACAAACGCGCTCCACTGCACTCTGATAGCTATTGTCAACGAAGCGCACTTGCTCACCTTCAACTCCTCCAATTTGTACTTTATCGAAGCGTCGAATTTCTCCTTCAATGACAGATTTGATTTTTCGACCAGGAAATCCTCACACCTTCCGATGGCCGTTTTCGAGTCGAAAAAGTCGGCGAGGTGGAGAATCTCAAGAACGGTAAAGTCTGAAAAACTCAAAATTTAAAAACTCTCGATGGAGCGCACTTACCACTGACCAACGACTCGCCATAGATGAGGTTCAAGAACAGCTGAAAACCGTTCGGGTCGATGTCCTTCAGCTCGATTTCAGACTTTTCCGATTCCGAGAACTTTCCGAAGAACAGAGATTTGAAGTAGGAGGAGTGGGTGGCGAGGTACTGAAAAAGTGGGAACCTTGTCTTGATGCAAGTTCGCTTTATGGATAATGTAGAACCTACCAATTTGATCACGTGGAACTTCCGATCGCCAACAATCAGTGTGACATCTGAATTCTCTCTCGCCGCATCGTCATCGAAGTTTCTCGATCTGGAACCATCCAGGTCTAGGCCAGTGGCCGTCTTGATGATCACAGTGAACTCATAAGTGAAATTTCCATTGACGAGCAATCCGGGTACTTCATCGTCCCAGTCAAAGTACGTGAAATACATCACTGTTGTTTCACTGTCGAAGGTGACTGAATCTCTCTCATGCTCGCATTCGTCGTTTCCTCGGATAACTTTTCCAGAGATATGGGAGTCAATCGACCACTCCTCGTTTTCTGTAGCCGCCATGCAATCAACAAAAACGTAGAGACCAGGGTAGTAACACTCGACGTCATTCGAAATTTGAATTTTCCTGCAAAAGAACTCGGTTCGCATGATTTTTATCGATGGAGCGCAGTTGCATACCATGGAATGTTGAAATGCGTTTCGATCGGTCCATCCACTGTCTCTCCTTCCTTCATATTCATCACGTTTTCGAACGAGTGTCGGATCACAAACTTTTTCTCACTTTCCGCGACTGCCATTTTCGATTGACTCATTTTCTCTTCCTTGCAGAGAAAAAAACTTAAATTGTTATCAGTGGAGCGCGTTTTCTCTCCTATTATTCATTAATACGATATTATCGGTTTCAAACCGAAATTAAGTCGCATAAATAATTGCAAAGTAGATCAAATTCATTTTCAGCACATCAAAATCGAGAAAGAAAAATGCAAATGCGCTATAAATACAATAAAATTCAAAATTATTCTTCCAACGAGCTCGATTTCACAAGCAGCTCCTTCCAGAGAGCATAATCGAATTGCGACGGATCTTCTGGAACAATCGACAGGATGTCGTCGTGGGTCTCCAGCTGGGCGAAGCAATCCCGCTGAATATTCAAATATTTTTCTGGTTTCAAATGCGCTCCTTTGCATTCCATTTAGCTATTGTCAATGGAGCGCACTCGCTCACCTTCAATTCATCCAACTTGTACTTTGTCACCGCAACGAACTTTTCTTTCAATGAGAGATTCGAATGCTCGACCAAAAAAGTTTCACACCTTCCGATGGTCGTTTTCGAGTCGAAAAAGTCGGCGAGGTGAAGAATTTTGAGAACGGAAGAGTCTGAAAAATCAAAATTTCCGAAGCTCTCAATAGAGCGCATTTACCTTCAACCGATGTCTCTCCATAGATCAGCTCCAGGAACAGCTGAAAATCGTTTGGATCGATGTCCTTGAGCTCGATTTCCGACTGTTGAGCCTCCGAGAAGTTTCCGAGGAACAGAGATTTGAAGTAGGAGGAGTGAGCGGCGAGGTACTGAAAAAGTGGAAATCTTGTCTTGATGCAAATTCGCTCTATGGATGATTAAGCGTCTACCAATTTGATCACGTGGAACTTCTGATCGCCAACAACCAAGGTGACATCTGAAGTCTCTCTCGCCGCATCGTCATCGAACTTTCTCGATCTGTGAGCTTCTAGGCGGACGCCAATAGCCTTCTTGATGATCACAGTGAACTGATAAGTGAAACTTCCATCGACGAGAAATTCGGATACATCTTCCCAACCGCAATACGTGAACCAATGCAATGTGTTTTCCTTGTCGAAGGTGACCGGTTGTGCGTACTTGCATGACAAATCGCCATTTTCATCGATAACATGGCCAGTCGTTTTGGTGTCGATCGACAACTCCTTGTTTTTTGTAGACAGCATACAATCCAAGAAAACTTTCAATTTATCACCGTCGTCTCGAATTCGAATTTTCCTGCAAAAAAAAAAGAGATTCTATTGACTTTTATCAGTAGAGCGCATTTGCATACCATGGAATGTTGAAATGCGTTTCGATTGGTCCATCCATCTTCTCTCCATCCTTCATGTTTTCGACGTTTTCGAACGAGTGTCGAATCACAAATTTTTTCTCGCTTTTTAGCTTTTTCCAAAAAGCACGATCGAACTGCGACGAGTTTTCCGGGACAATCGACAGAAAATCGGCGTAGGTCTTCAGCTGCGAGATGCATACCCACTGAAATTTCAAATATTTTTCTGGGTACAAACGCGCTCCTTTGCATTCCATTCAGCTGTTGTCCATAGAGCGCACTCGCTAGGGCATCCATGCGGGCGAGGAGAGTGAAAACGCCCGCCGCCCTGCGCGGCGCCCGCACGCCCGCTGTGTCGCCCTATCGCCCGCCCGCTAAACGCCCTCACTCTCGAGCGACACTTAAACCTCAATGTCGCGCGCTCGCCACTCTGCGCGCATGGCGCAGTGGTAGAGCGTTAGCAGCAATTTAACGTTCCGAGTTCAAATCCATGTTGCGCGTATCGTGTTCTGCAGTTGACTGGTGTTTTTTTTTGAATGTAATAGTAGTTATGTTAAAATGTCTCCTGAAAATGCCAGAAGTTCGCGATAAATTACCGAAGCTAAGACTCCTGTCGAATATTCTGTCACAGTTCTCAAAATATGGTCAAAAATGTGTTGCTTTTAACTATTTTCAAATGGAGACACGATAATAATTTAGAATACGATTTATTTTGGGAAAAAAACTATACATGAGCTGCTTGAAAAAATAATTTATCTTTATTTTCTCGAAACTTGTCATTTCTGGTGCGATTTTGGAATTTCCATACGAGGACCATACTTTAAAAGCATTTTCCAGCATTCCTGTGAAGGAAAAACATCAATTCTAAGAAGCAAAAGAAAATTCACTTATGATGGGTTTGAACTTTTGACCCCCCTGATACGAACCCAGAGCGCATCCACTATACCACGCGCGCGCGCGAGCGCCGCGGCAACGGAAGGCATCAGATCTCAAAGGAAAGGGAGGGCGTCGAACGGGCGGGCGATCGGGCGGGCGCGGGAGGAGGGCGGGCGGGCGGGCGTTTTCAGCGCCCGCATGGATGCCCTAAGTTAGCGGCAAGAGTGAATCAGCTAATGTCGAGTGGTTCCTACTTGTTTAATACATACCGTAAAAACTCTATTAGATAGCCACCCCTAATTGAATGCCAGCCTCTAATATAGTGCCACCCTAGATCACCTCTGAACAATAGAGTGCCACCCCATATTTGAGTGCCAGTCCCTAATATAGTGCCACTGCTGACTTGATTGTACTGTGGTAGAAGTTATCAAAGTTGAAGAATTTCCGGGTTTTCATGCTTTTTTGAATACTTGGTTTTTCTTACTCTGTGGCAGTGCTGGAAAGGAAGAAAATTTTTCAACGATTCTAAACACAAATTCGTATTTTTGTGATGAGTTCAAATGGAAAATTAGTGCCGAACAATAAAGTGCCAGCCTCTATTTGAATGCCAGCCCCTAATACAGTGCCACCCAAACTATCTCCGAACAATACAGTGCCATGGCACTCTAATAGAGTTTTTACGGTAGTTCCCAATTCGCTAACAGTTTTAGCACCTAAGTGGTTTTCATAGATACTCTCCAGCTTCTAAATCACAGTGAAGTAGTGAAAATGATCTTGCGACAGTCCACTCTCTGTGAATAAAATTCCAAATTCGCTCAAAGCTTTAAGACACAGCTAATTATGTAATGACACTCAATACTTTCAATAACAGCAACTTGAAACGATAAAATTTGTGCTGAAAATTTTTTCTGTCCCGCTCTCTCGTAATACTTGTAATACTCAGTGTTTGCTCCTTTGCACGGAAATCTTTAGTAAAAGGCGAAAGATTTTCACGGTCAAATGCAGAGGAACCAGAGTTGACGAGAGCTGTGCGGGGTGGGTACTTGTAGTTGGCCGTGTACGGACACCTCACGGGTTCCGCGCGTCACTATGCAATGTGTGGGAAAGGGGCGTGGTTTAGAGGGAAGGTCATAGCTTGTTTGGGAACATTCTGGATTTGCTGGAAGACTATGGGGGTTCGCTATGGATCCGCGTGGGGCCTCCAGTTTTTGGAGACTCTGTAGACTCTGGAGCACCTGGAGCACGTTCGGTTTCTAGACTCTAGGACCTAGAACATCAAAAGCGGGGGTTCTTGCAACCAAGAGAAAGTTCTCCAGTTTATTGTCCGTTTCAGTAGGTACATTTGAAGATGGTATTTGAATTTTGAAAGGTTAAGAGATGTTCCCTTGTGCTTTAACAGACCAAAACTGTCACATTTTTTGTATCCAAATTGTCATAAAACCACACGAAGAATCTTCAGCAGTACTGGTAATTTAAGAATATCTTCAAACTCACCGACAACATAACCAACGGATTCGCATTGTCAGCAGTCCACAAGTTTGTCAAAAACTCTCTCATATCTTCCATCAATTTCTCGACGTTTGGAGCGGCCTCGACAAAAATTGTGTTCTTTGTGGATTTCAGAGAAGTCTTGTTACGAAGATGCAAGTCGAAAACTGGCATCAGGACGGTCTGAAATATTTGGATGACTTGAAAAAAAATGTTTCAAAGATGACACTATTTCGGTCGTTCAACACTATTAAAAGCTGAACAGTCTCCAGTAAAACCCACCACATTGTGTCCTGCATCTGTCAACACGTCAGCTGCTGCCGCCAACATCTTCACATGACTATGTCCGAAGAGATTACTGTACATGAGAATCTTATAAGACTCCGCATAACTTGTAACAGCCACCAGGAGTACTAGCAAACTCAGAAACTTCATGGTTTCCGAAACTTTGAGCCACACGAAATGATAGTGCACAATAGATTGTCACCTTTTTTTTTATATAAGTAGACTCCACACTGATAAGACGGCACCGAAAAAAGTGACGATGAGCAGATTATTTTGTGAGGAGAAAAAGTGGGCGGAGTTTTGGCGGGTTGACACAAATTGAAAACGACGGTTTTCTTTGGAGAGATGGTTGACAAAGAGAAATAGACGAACAGAGATTGGGGAGAGGTGGACTTTGTAGGTAAGAGTGGAGTAGGAGTGGGATCAAAAAGTTTCGCATCATTTGGGGCACGAGTGGAGGATTTAAAGCTTGGGAATTGTCAGACGAATCGAGAACTGTTTGGTTGGTTTCAGAATCATGGATTCCTTGAAACACAAAATGTTGCTGTTTTTTGGTTTCCCAGGTGATTTCAGAAGTAGAATCAAAGGACATTTACAGTTTCTACCTAAAGTTTCAAAGTTTCTTATAATCCTCATGTTAGGTGGCTGTCCTTATTCAAGATCAGCGAAAAAAAGTGATAACCATCAGTGAAAAAAAACTAGCTGAAACAGAAGGATCATAGAGAATTTTTGGTAACCTGGTCGCCAACCGTTATATTAGTTATTGTCGGCATAAAACAGATCGAAGAATGAGAAAGTTTTTTGTTAAAAGGGTCCTAGTCAACATCACACAATTACATTTCATTTTTAGAACTGTCCCAATGTTACGAATTTTTTGAAACAAAGTTGAGCTTTTTGTGAAACTGGAATTTTCGAATACTCGGAATTTCCTCTTTGTTTATCAAACAACAATTCGGATTTTTGCTGTTATGGATTAACTGAAACTGTTATTTTGTGAAAAAAAGAGAAGAAATAATGACAAACTGAAACAAATCGAAGCGGAGAGCACGGTCGAATCTCTTCTATTTATACTCCGAATGGGATGAGTTTATTGCCCATTAATTCCGTCAGATAACCCATAACTCATAAACCCCCGTTCTATTTGCAAATGCTTTTTTGAACATCACAAACCATTCGTTTCCACAATTGACAAGTCTTTGTTTTGATCGAGAGAGTTAGACTTTTCAAATTTTCGAGTTCTCAAAATGTGCTCTCCTTGATGAATGAGCAAACTTAGAACTGATAAAGACCCGATGAGGTTTAACTCAACCATATACCCGGTCAGAACATCGTTTACAGATTCAGATTCCGCGTAAATTTCTCAAGTCTGGTCAGTTTTTATGGACAAACATGTATGTTTCATTGCTACTTTCTTCACAGAACATATTATGCGTTCATCGAGATATTCCTTTAATTTTTCTCTCTTGGTACAGATTTGAAGCGACAAAACACCATCAGCACTCCCAAACTGAAACTTTCGAAATTCGAATTGTCTTAATTGAAAAGATTGAACAAGTGCCCAGACTCATCACAGTTGAACCCTAATTGAAACAGTAAATTGATTCAAGGATAACTAAAGTTTCGAAGCTCCAACTGTCCTATACTTTTCTTTACATTACTATCACTTTTTCGAGACCAATCAGTTATTGTCCGTTGTTGGGAGAATAAACGAACAATGGTATTTTCTCGCAAGTCTCCAAGTCCTGTTTCTTCTTGATGGTTGATTTCGGGGGTCTCTCTGATGAGTTACTTCTACTTTACCACCACCACTGTGTCCACACTAAAAAGAATTATTGAAGTTACCAGAAGAAGAACTTTTGACCTCGTGAAGGGGCTCGTTTGGAATCAATCAACTTGCTGGTTCAGAAAACATTGACCTGTAAAGTTTTCTTCTTTGATTTGTAGAAGTTAATCTTTGTAATAATTCATATGAGAGTATTGTCCGCTCCATCGTGAATCAAATACATGAAGCACTTGAAACTGAATTTTTGATCATGTAGAAACTGAATGATCGAAAATAATTTAAATTAAAAACACAGTTTTTAAAATTTTTTGATGCGTTGCAAACAGTGCAAACTCGAATAGTTGACTTCCAAAAGGAAAAAATCGATTGGTCTCCAGAACGTTTCAGAAAATTCCTGAACTTCTTGAAACTGATTTTTGACGAGTGTTTCTCTATTGATAACTGTGTTTTCCGAAACGCAGAAGTTTAATTACCTACAAAACACGATTTTCAGTTTATTCGTACTCTGTTCAATTCTGAATTTCTCTGCGTCTTTCTCTCCAATTTCTTCTCGATTAGTTTGTAGGCAATACAGCCTTCGGCTGGAGTTTGTAGCCCATAGACTCTCCTTCCCCCTTATCAATGTGATTGATTCCGGTCTTTGTGATGTTTTACGAGAATTTTTGAGTTTTTTTTTCAAAGATTACAAGGCAGAGTAGAACTCACAAAACAGTTTTTTTGTTTTAATCAGAGCAGAAAACCATAAAGTCAGGAACTTTGAAGCATTGTTTAGACTGCAATGAGGGATCGGTGTTCAAGATTCAAGTTGAAGACGCGCGTCTTAAGACGGACAATTATGTGTATGAAGTTTCAGATCGTCCTATAAGCTTATTGAAACGGGAAAATCCCATTACGGATTCGCTCAATCGAAATCGAAGAGAAAAACTCCAGGCTGACTCGAGCAGAGAAGATATTGTCAAGAAAAAATTATGGCTAAATCGAAGAAAACTTCTGCGAAACCTTCCGATCTTCGTAGCGTTCCAGTGAAAATTGGTTGAAAAACCTTTTGAGAAGTACGGTAGATTTAAAGGCGCATGCTTGTTGAGAACATGAATGAATGATGTTTCAAGGGAGTTTATTATTGTTTCCGACTCTAATGTTTTTGAAAATCAACCTAAATCTAGTTATTGACTGTTTTTCATAGGAAAAACTGCTTTTCAGGTAAAAATAGTTGCAAAATCCACGAAAATCAATAAACTGTCATTTAAGTTCTTACGGTCAACGTTTTGGACGCAATTTGCGTACTAGACACCAGACCATACGCGCAAACGCTTCTCCTTCCCAGCAAATTTCATCGTTTTTTTCTCGTTCTTCATCGAAAAAATTCGCAAAACGTTTGGTTTTTTTTCAATTTTATGACCAATCAGTTCTACTTGCATTTTTCTTCGTTTTACAGTGTGTTTTCTGCACGAATCGCCGAGCTAGGCCAAATTTAGGTAATATTTTTTCTCTCTTTTATCACTTCAAAATGAATTTTCATTCGAGAAAAAGAGAACCTTTGAAGCGCCGCCATTCAAAGATGACTTTTGTATAATTTTTCATCATGAGTTACAAAATGTTGAACATTTTTCGTTTATTTGCTCTGCGGAATTTCTTTCGTTTTTCTCGCTGAAAATTTGACGATTCAGACCGAGATCTCAATTTTTTCAGAGAATGGCTGGAAATCTCCAAACGGATTTGTCTCGAATGAACGAATTCATTCGAAACGCTGCTCTCAAGAAAAAGCCGATCTTCGATGCATACAAAACTCTGAGCGATACTCAAGGGACTCTGAAGATCGACTATGTGGATTTCGAATGGAGATACTACCAGTACTACCACGGAAATCGCGATTTGACCATCGCAAAAAGGTATCGAAAAAAGAAAAGCGCTCTAATAGAACTTTTCGATTTCCAGCTCGAATAATTCTTCTCCAGTGACATTTTCCGATCTGCCAATGGACGTTCTCGAACTAATAATGAAAAAAACGGATCTCGTTGCTCGGTAAAATTGTTGCAAGCCCGTTATATTCCTGATCAATTCTCATTTTCAGTTTCACTCTCCGAAAAGTGTCTCGCGATCTGCGAGAATTGGCGGACACTACGGAAGTTCACTGTGATGAAATTACCTTCGCTTTCGATGATGTTCCTTTGGCTACATATCTCGGGAATGTGAATTTGAATGATAAGAAAACTTATTATGGATTTTGTTGTGTGGTTACTGTGAAACCAAGGTTCAAGAATCAACGATTCTACACAGTCGTCATCGCCGATGCTTCAACACTTCTGAAAAATCCAAAACTCAAAATTGGCCTCATGAAGTGTGCTCTCTTCAGTCAAGAATGCTCCGAGGTTTTGAAGATTGTGAATTCCCTGAATTTCCAACTCGATGTTCAATCGATTTATTTCGATGCATGCGCAGAATTTATTGTTCCACTTCTCCAGTCTATAAAGCCAGAAGCCCTGGAAGAAATCAAATTGGAAGGTTGGACAGTGGATAACTTGAACAGTATCGCTGAAACGGAGCAGTGGAAGAAGGCGAAGAAATTGTCATTGGAGGAAATTAGGAAACGGTTCCGAATGGAGAAGTGTCTTCATTTCGAAGAAATTCGAATCAATGAATTTGAGTTCACCGATAAGAATCTAACAATGGTTAGAGACGTAAGTGTTTCTGGATGGAAATTCGAGTTTTTCAAGTTAGGTTTTCAGATTCTCCTCAAATCGGCTCACCTCCAATCGTGCCATCTCGAAAACCAAGTTCTGGATCACACAGATTACTTCGAAATGGACGATTACTACTTTGAGGATGAAGAGGAGGAGAGAGAAGATGAAGACGAGGAGAGAATCAAACGCATCATGGGCGAGGATCCTGCATATGATTCGGCGACGCGACGTTTTTCGATCCCGAACTCTCAGGACTGTTTTCAGCTGAAAGTTGAAAAAGATCACTTTGGCATCGTCTATGGTCTGACTATCACCAGAATTTTGTACAATTGAAGACCTGATTTTTGTTTTCTGTGTCTCCGTTGTTATAATTTGTTGAACTTTATGAACTGTTTTACCTTCAATTCAAAACAGAGAAACTGATCTTCTGGCCTTCCAAAAACAGTAAAATCTGGAAAAAAGACGCTGAAATGTAGCACAAACAAAGCCATAAAAACTGAAAGAATCGGTTATAAAAAGCAGCTGGAAATTGAAGAACATCAAGGGGTCATCATGATTTCTTGTCGTTTCCTATTCTCTCTGATCTGTTTGCTTCTTATTTCTCATACTGTATCCATCGACCTGAGCACCTGTGCCAGAATGGATGTGCCAGTCTTGAGCAAAGCGGCTCGTGGCCTCTGTATTTCGAGTTGTGGCATGCAGGTGAGTTGAACCAAAAAATACTGTTTCGGAGTAGTATCATTTGCGGAACTTTTCTGATGGGAGTGATGAACCTTTGTACTTATTTATGGGGTTATTCAGGGAATCGGCAAAAATGGAAAAAAAAAAACTCCGCGAAAACTCGGAGACTTAACCAATTCGCCTAAAACTTTGGGGAAAACTGGAGAAAACTATAGGAAACATTTTGCCTAACCAGTAAGTTTGGGGTCAAAATATCCACTTTGAAATTTTGGCTGGAATTTCAGACAATATTTCAAAGTGCCGATTCCCTGAATAACCCCATTAGATTCAGATTGTAGAATAGCTTTGTTGATTCCGTTCTAATAACATCTGGAAACGTCGTGGTTTTGTTACACAGCTCCATCTGAACCGATTTTTACGTTTGTTTCATAAAAAATCAGAAGTTCAGTTCAGCTCAGTTCAAGTTTGTATGTTTTCAGCAAAGCTGGCCGAGCAGTCCTGCTTTCCGGTTTATTGAAATAGGAGTTCTGTTCTCTTTAAGAAATATCCAGTAATAAATGACCACAAAGCTCTCTCGATTTCTAGAACTGCGGAACTGGAAACTGCCAGAAACGAAGCGGACGTCCAACGTGTGTCTGTAGCCGTTGTGCGAAGGGAGGTGGCAGCATTCCGCTGGCTGCTTTTATCAAGGGATAACTTGGGGAACATTTACTGTGTCACACTATTCATTTTAATGAAGTTGATGAATGTTCTTTGGTTCGTAAAAGGAAGTTTAAATTTACAATTGTTAAACGAATGTTTGGTAGATTTCGCTGACGATTGATGTTCAAGATCCGCCGAATTTTACAAGAAGGTTGGACGAAAAATGAGCGACAGTACTGTACAGTTATAATTGGAAGGAAATTGAGAAGATTTTAAGTGAAAGTCTGAACTGAAAGGGTAGACGGACTTTTGAAGTTTTTGGAGCAGAGCTTGGGTATTTTGTGCAGAATGTTTAGAGATTCACTTATACATTTGGGAACGTTTGATTAATAACACATGATTAAATTCGTATGAAGATGAAATAATTCTCATAAAAAGTTCAGAGAAGAAATTGAATCACTGAAACAGTAAATTCAAAAGTACACAAATTCGTAACTCAATTAGTGATCTTCTTGCTCGCCGACACCCCAACAGTAGTCCTCTTCTGCGACGAGCTCGTCGAGAACATTCCCTCCATATCCCCAGACTGCTTCTTGAATACCGGATGAGTCAAATAGAATAGCCAAGTGGTGACACAAGTCTGCAGATCGTTTCCAAATGGACGAGCGATTTCAGCGTAGGAGACATAGGCACTGGTACCGGCGAACGAGGTGTAGAGAACCTGAAAATTGTTTTTATTATTGTTTTTTTGCCATTTGGTGAAGGTTAGAAAGATCATTCATGGGTCTGTATATTTCACAACTTTGAACATTCTCACACCAGAAACTCACCAAAAAAGTGGCATTTATGGCATATGAAGCAATCATGGACAGTGTGGTAATCGTCATTGACATCTCCGCCTTATACGAATTCTTACTCTTGTTCACTAACTTCGACTTTGCCTTCACAACTTTCGCGAACAAAATCACATTCGCGGCGACCGTAGCGATCATCCAGAACACAACGTTATAGAGGTGGAAGTAGCCGTTTCTGAGCTGAAAACGCCATCGATGTGGCCCTGACAGGAATTCGTGTCTTACCCCAAAAGCCGACTGGGTGTAGTAGATGGTCACCGCTCCGAACGGATAGGGACTGGGTGCTTGTTTACAGATTCCGAGCGCCGGGATGAAGTAGAAAGTGAAGCATATCGGGTAGAAGAAAAAGATTGGGATGGTGATGTTGACGAGTTTTGTGTTGATCTGAAGAAAAACAATTGGGTTTCAAAACTATGGCAAAGTATGAGATAGGAACCCCATGTGTTAATTGCAGACTGTCTTGGTCCAAATTTACAGTTTCGTGTATACAACTTAACATGTTTCATTTGTATAAGGCACTTTGTCAAGTTTTTTATCTTCTTCCGAACAACCGAATTTCTCAGAAAGTTTGTTTGTGTATGAAGCAACTCTGGATTCTCATTTTTGTAGTTGACAACTCTTTGATGGAGCCTCATTCAAGTCAGTTAATAAATAGATCGCGTAAAGACTTTATAGAATCACTTTACGGTAAAGTGCTTCTATTTCAAAATTCTGGACGTTTTCAGACATTTTTCTTGGAGGGATCATAACCGACTTGATAGTAGTTATATCGAAAAGTTGCCAACTACAGAAACAAAAAATTTCGTCGCTCAACGCACTTACAAACTTTCATTTCTACTCCTTAAAGTTGACCCTTTTACTGTTTCTTGACATTCCTAAGTTTGTGACAATTTTCCAAAGATACTTTTTCCACTAAATACTCTTCAACATACTCCGGTCAAGATCGAAAAATAAGCGTGAAGTGTAAGATTGATCGTTCAGTAGTTTTAGTTTGAATTCACATACAGTAATTCTATTGGGACTGGTCTCACCACGAAACACTCAAGCGGGTTTCAGCAGAATCGAGTCTTCAGTATTCTTTCAGAAAATCGGACATTTTGAACTTTCAAACTTCATTTTTTCTGTTTCTTTGCGGTTTCAATTGTCTGAAACATTTTTGAGAATGCGCTATATCTATAGGCTATAGTCGTTTGAGCCTATTCGTATCTTTTCCCCGCTGGTCAGTTGCTCTGAGCAGTGAGCCAAACACTGGTCAAAATCACTGAACTGATTACTATAAAACATCTAGTCACGTTTTTCGGGTATTTTCAGGTGAACACCACCACAACACCCTCTCCACGGACTGGCACCGAATGAAAATAAGGGGATGTTAAATTGCTTGGTCAAGCGTATTATTCTGGTTATGATCTCAAGTCGTGTTAAAATGAGGGTTAATCACGGGTGAACGGAAGTTCTCTTGAAATGGATTAGGAAACTTTTAGAAGGGTAACTCAAAACTGCTAACAAAATGTCTTCTATCAAATGGAAAATCCTAGCTGCATTAGTCACAATGATTTTGCAAAAAGAGTGCCAGAAGGGAATGCAAAAATATTTTGGTCTGTTAGAGAAACACAATGTTGGCTCAAGAAACTTCTCGAGCAATTTTTAAAGAAGTTTTTCACGACATGAAACTGCAAACATTGTTGAAAACTATAAAGATGAAAGCGAGAACCCTCAAACTTATTCCAACGACGCCACAACAAGAGCCCCCAGATTATACATTTATTGTCGATGCTTTGAATCATTGGCTCTTGTTATCATTGCGGAAGTCGATTGCCCACATACATCATACCTCCATTTTTTGCATATTTGAAACAGTAACTTGCTCACCTCACTATGCGAGCTTGGAAACAGCACAATGAACAGTCTGACGATAGGCATGAGAAACGGAACAACCATTGCAAGATACGTGAAATACAATGTGAAAAACAGTATCATTTTGAGCCAGTGATTAGGAATAATGGTGGCGCACCAAGCAGTAATAATTCCAGTAGATGGGAACCTGGTCATGAAATAATCGAAGAAAAATAGAGCGAAGCAGGTTAATTGGGACAGAGAAATGATCAAGAGCACATTTCGATCAACCCTATGGAAGGATCCCTTCTTGACAAACTTCAGAAACACTCGAAAGATTTTACACAACACCCAGAAGCTGGGGATGATGTAGAACCAAGGGATGATGGCGACATATGTGCAAAAGTTGTTGAAAGTGAATTGATAGTCGAGGTAAGAACGTTGGAAGTGGATTCCAGGCCAGGTGATGTTGGAGGACATCTTCTTCTCGAGATTCAAAACTCAGAATACGTGCCAAAATCCAAAGGTCTAGACCATATAGTAATGTTTACAGCAGTACCGAGGAAGTATCAAGTCACTCAAGCAAACCTGATGAGCAAAATCTAGTCGAGCGAATTGATTAAAATCTGGAAATTCTGAGAATAGGAAATCTACTTTTTCCTAGCATAACGGCAACCTTTGGAATCTCACATGCACACTTTTTTGAGTCGATTCGAATGCCGTGGGAAGGTTGAAAGATTGTAGAAATGTCTCGAAGAATGAACATATGAGCAAGAGAGGTGTGACTTGACTGGGATGAAAAAGGAGCGGATGGGAATGTTTTGGAATTTTGAGCATGTAGAAACATCAGTTTCAGAATAGTTTTGTTTCATCTGAAACGGAAACAAATATTGCGCTTCTTGTTGAAAGTATTATCAACTGGAACTCTTCAGAGTCTGTACTTTCTTTGAAGGTTTACAGTTTCATTTTCTCTCCAAAGCAACTAACTTTCCAGCAAATACAATACGCTTAGGATTAACGCACAGTTCTCGTGAACCCCGCCCCTTTCCCACACATTGCATAGTGACGCGCGGAACCCGTGAGGTGTCCGTACACAGTGAACTACTAGTAGCCACCCCTCACAGTTATCGACAACTCTGGTTCCTCTGCAGTTGACCGTGAAAATCTTTCGCCTTTTACTAAAGATTTCCGTGCAAATGAGCAAACACTGAGTATTACTACCAATTTTTGGAGTCCCCTCGAAAGAGCGGGACAGAAAAAACTATCGGATCTTGGAAAACATGTTGATTTTTTCTGGGAGCAATCTAGTTTCTGTCTCATATCGAGAACTGAAGCAGCAAACAGAAACCTTTTTGCGTTAAGTAAGATAACATAGTTCGCTGTGTTAAAAACTTATAAAATGGAAAAGTGAATTCCGGAAAAACAATTAAAAATGCGATGATCGGCGGGAGTGAGAATGAATAACTTCGACGGGGGCGGACATTGGATGGACGACGTGTTTTTTGAACGCCGGATGAGTGAGGTAGAAGACCCAAGAGATGACACAAGTCTGAAGATCGTTCCCGAATGGACGGAGCACTACAGTGTAGGCTGTGTACGAGTTGGTGCCGTAGGCAAAGATGTAGACCAGCTGAAAGAAAGAAGAAGATTTAATAAGGTAATTGGAGCGGGAAAATAGTGTAGGAGTTGCTGATACATAAAAATAATCTCTCGAAAAACGGGATCTCCATCATCAGAAACAGCTATCACTATTTCATGAAGTTGACTTCTTTTGGTAGAACAATTGTTACAGCAAAATTATTTGACTTTTTGCCCCTTCTCAAATACCCCAACCCACCACGAACACTCCATTCAGCACATAAAACGCAACAATCGCCAGTGTAGTTGCTGTTATCGAATACTCCGCTTTATACGTGGATGCTGATCCTTGTTGAATGATAAGAGACTTGGCCTTGACCACTTTGAAGAGCAAAACCAGATTGATAACCACCGAAACCACAAGCCAAAAGAAGATGCAGTAGAGGTTGAAGAACGAGTTGCGGAGCTGTAATTTTTTCTGTGGATGTGCCTCACAATTCTAGCTAACCCCAAACATCGAATTGGTGTAGTAGATCCAGACGGCTCCGAATTGGTAGGGGTACTCGTATGTTTTGCAGACTCCCAGAGCCGGAATCAGGTAGAAAGTGAAGCAGATTGGGTAGACGAGTATTAGAGATACCAGGATTCGAATCAAACTGGAGTTTATCTGCAGAGAAACATTATCGGGTTATTTTGACAGAATTTATCTTGATTCGAGAAAAGTGACTAACAAGCAAAATGTTTTTCTTGCTGTCATGCACACTTTGTTGGTGAATTACTTTTCGATATCTTATCTCAGGGACTGTTCTTGTGGTTGAGGTTGATAAAATCTGATCGAGAATCGCGGCTTTTGAAATCAATTGTTTACTTTTCGTGAACTTTTTAATAATAATTCCATGCGCCTTGAATGTGTGTGAACACTCTTATAATGCTAACTTTAGGAAGCTACACAGCACAAATTAGCAGTTTCAAAAATCCAGTTTCTGGTGTCAATTTTTCGGTTTAATAATATGACGTAAATGGACGAATCTATATTCCAATCTACTAACCTTTTTATGTGACTTTGGGCACATCACAATGACCAATCGAATCAACGGCAACAACACGGGAAACGCCAATGAGAGGTAGTTGGTGTACAAAGCCAAAAACAAGACACCCTTCAGCCAATGATTCGGGGCGATACTCGCACAATACGATGTGAAAATTCCAGTAGCCGTGATTCGAGTCATGAAATAGTCGAAGAAGAAATTGGAGAAGCAGGCGAATTGGGACAGGGAGATGGCCAGGAACACGTGTTGATTCACATCACCTTCGTTGGGGGTAGATGCCAAGTAAACCTTGAAGATTTTGCAGATGACGATGAAGCTTGGAATCATATAAGTCCAAGGGATGATTGCCAGGGGGACCGAGAAATTTCTCCAATCAAATCGATAGTCGATATAGGATTGATTGAAGTGAATGGTGTTAGGATATGGGTTGGGATACAAGTCCGTCATTTTCAAGAGGAAGTGAATAGCGAGAATAACAACCGAGCTCGTTTGCTCTAATTGAAGCATGCTCTAGGCCCTCTTCTCCCGTTTTTAATCAGAATCCTCCGGGGATCCAAATTGGTAGTTTTTGCTCTTGGTGTTATGAATCACTTTTGCTTTCTTGGCTTGACGTAAGCATGATTTTCAGAAATTTTGCTTCGAAGAAAATGTGATCTTTTATTTACCAGAAAGAGTTGGAAGCCCGAACCGAAATCATAAGTACAAATTGTTCAATCGGATGTCTGAAGTCGGAACTCATAATTCGGAACTCGAGTGAAAAACTACATAATTTCATTCCTGAACCTCAACTCATCATCACTCGCCGCTTAAAAGAACTCGTCGAAAACACCAAATCCACAGTAGTCAGTTCTGATTTCCTAAAAACCGGATGAGTCAGATAAAATATCCATGGCACCACACAAGTTTGCAAGTCATTTGCGAACGATTTGACAATCACCAATAGCGAGAAGTAGGAGCTAGTTCCGTAGTAGAGCACGTACATTATCTGAAACAGCGACGTTCGATATCGGAAGAAACTTCTGGAAACTCACAATGAAGCCTCCATTGATGACATAGAATAAGATCATGACCACTGTTGTGATGGTTAGAGATAGTTCTGCTTTATAGGATTGACTGCTCTTCTGGAAACTGATGAGTTGGGACCTCGCTTTGGAGACTCTCCAGAAGAGAGCAATGTTGGCCAATACGGACAGGGTGAGCCATACGACAGTGTTGCCGAGGTAGAATGGGGAGTTGCGGAGCTGCAAAATTTGAAATTTTTAAAAGTTACGTTAAAATAGTTTGAATGATTTTTAGGCTTTCTGGAGTCATGTTTCAAAAAAAAAATACGGAATGAGAAACTTCTCGATAATTTAGAAAGATAACACAGGACTTGGTACACACTTCCTGCGGTCTTCAGAAAATTCTGTGATTCTAAAAATTTCCAAATAGTACCGAGAAGATACTGTAACTTCTTTTAGTGGGTTATTATCTTGGCTGCAGTCGGCAACTAGGGCGAAGGTTAGGCATGGTTCAAAGGTTAGTTCATGGTTCGAGTTCCACAGAAGCCGCCCAGCCTCCACCCAAAGTTTTCCTTACCTTCGTCCAGAAGCCGAGAAGGGTTAACTTTCACACCAAAGCTGCTCAAGTCCCGCTCGCCGTGAATGAGAATTGTAGCCTGGTCGATTTCTGAGCGAAGCTAAGGCGAGCTTTGGGCAGAGGTTGGGCGAAGGTTTAGCGGCTTCTGTGGAATTCTACCCCCGCCTAACCTTTGCCCAAAAGTTGCCGGCTGCAGCCGAGACAATGTCGATTTCAGGAGTATTCACTGCAGAATTGATAGTACAAGCTTAACAGACTGTCGTTAAAAGGGAAAACAATTGCACTCGATGAACTGTTCCGTGTGTTCCCTACTCACCCCGAATCCAGCATTTGCATAATACAAATGTATCGCTCCGAATGGATAGGGAGCACTCAATTGCCGACACACACCAACCGCGGGAATCAGGAAGAATGTGAAGAAAATGGGATAGATCCAGATGAGGGGGATTCCAAAGCGGAGGAGGATTGAGTTTATCTGAAAGCTATCAGATCAAGCTGAAGATAAAGTTGGATTTTGGAGTGGTTATGGGGAATCGGAGAACGAAGCTTGGGAAAGCTTTACTGTTCAAAATATGACATTAGCATTCTGGTAATTAGGATTTCCTTTGATGTCTCACTGAAACCCAACTGCGATGCTTTTTCGAGTTGGGTTTTCAAATGAAAGGGATTTAATTCAAAAAGTGGCTTTTCAAACAGGAAAAATAAATTAAAAACACCTGGAACTTTGTGATTTCTGTTTCAAAAAGTTGATTGAGTGCATGAATTGATGAGTAATGTTTAATTTCTTCAAAGCACTGTAATCTTTTCGATCTATCTTTTTTCAGTTATCTTTACTATTAACAAACGCAAAATTCCGTCTGTGTGTGTGTCTGTCTGTGTCGTGTCTCCCGTCATAGCGAAGTCCCCACTGGACCAAAATTTCCCAAATTTTCACAGGTTATCAGGAATGGGCTCTGGATGATGCCCGTCTTTTTCGATTTTCGATTCGACAAAAAATGAGCTCATGTGGGCTCAAAAACCTCTATTTTTCTCCAGGGAAAGATTTTCGCGCGATAGTTTTGCACCGGTAGATCAAATATTTTAGGCCTGCCAGGGCCCCAGAGGGGCGCAGCCCTCTGGTCTTTACTATTAACAAACGCAAAATTCTGTCTGTGTGTCTGTCTGTGTCGTGTCTCCCGCCCTAGCGAAGTCCCCACTGGACCAAATTATCCCAAATTTTCACAGGTTATCAGGAATGGGGCCCGAATGATGCCCGTCTTTTTCGATTTTCGATTTGACAAAAAATGAGCTCATGCAGGCTCAAAAACCTATTTTTTTTCTCCAGGGAAAGTTTTTCGCGCGATAGTTTTGCACCGGTAGATCAAATATTCTAGGCCTGCCCGGAGGGCCCCAGAGGGGCGCAGCCCTCTGGTAATATAAAGATTTGAGACGGTATCTGTTATTCTTCCCGAGCAACTCACCTTGAAATGATTTCTTGGCGACAGGACCACCACTAGTCTCACCACAGGAACCAAAAACGGAAAAACCATTGAGCAATAGTTTGTATAATAAGCCAACATAAAAATCATCTTCAAAAAATGACTGGGTTCATTGGAGGCACACCACGAAGTGAAAAATCCGGTTGATGGAAGACGGTGCATGAAGTAATCGAACAGGAAAAAGACGATGGCGGTGATTTGCGATAGCGAGATGACGAGAAACACGTGTTGATTCGATCCGGGTTCCGGACGGCTCCAGTTTGATGTCAGGTAGACGGAAAAGATTCTGCAGATGACGTGGAAACTGGGAAGGATGTAAAGCCATGGAAGCATAGCCAAGATTTGAGCAAATCCATTGTATTGGTTTTGGTAGTTGATGTAGGATTGATTATGGTGAATGGTTCCAGGCCATTTTGGGGTTATAGAGGGCGCGAGAGATGAAGAGAAATTTGGATCCATATTTTTGATAAGGGCACTTCAACGATACATGAATCAGAAATTCTAGAAAATTGAAAATTTGTACAAGGTTGAAGTGAAGCTTGGTGTCACAATCGTCAGAATGAGAACAAACCACGTTGCCGAAAGCTTCTAAAGGTAACAGGTGGACATTAACAAGTTAGAGTCTTGGCTGAAAACAGGTGAATCTAGAATCTGGAGAATCATATTAGAGTTTTTTTGAGTAGGTTTTATTATGCATGTCGTTGAAAACAAACACGGAGCAAGGGTCAAAAAAGGTCGGACTTTGAAAAGAAGGTAGTGAGCAAATGTGAACAAGCTTAAAGAGGTCATGTATAAGAGGCAGAATGAGAACAAACCTACGATGTTCTAGATGTGCTTTGAGCAATATCCCAACTGGAAAATACAGGGTGCACCATTATTACCCGTACTAAAGTTTGGTCGTGTTACTCAAGAACCAATCGGCCGAAACAGATGAAACTTGGCAATGTATATTTCCGGTCGCTAACGAAAAATTTTTGGGTATTCATAAACCATCCGATCTTTCCTTACTTCGATGACAGCTCGGAGAATCCGCAGGTTCCGGTCACCGTTTGCACGCAGGTATTGGCTGACAAATCGTGTCATTCTGAGACCAAGACCTACTCTAGAGATTCAATATTTTGGTGAGATCTAGCCTAGACATCTGTCTTCAAGGCACTGTTAACGAAAAGTTTCTCCGAGTTCCAGTTGGCCGACAATGGTGGTCAACGCCCTCGTGGGTAAATGCTGGCAGATGAGTGTCGCATCCGGAGTTATTGAGTTTCGCTGTGAGGGCAAGAGCAGCGGCCTCTTGGTACTCCCAACGATCTTTTATTAACTGTCTCGATGTCCGAGGCNACGCGGCATCTCAAATGAAGACTGGACGGGAAATAAATTTGCGACTGAGAAGCGATTGGAGTAAATGGTTCACGTTTTGGGAGTTCAAGTTGTTAAATTAAAATAGAAATAGTTTTGCAATATCGTCAGCTTTTTACCGTGAGGGGGGTCGATTCCGGGGTTTTCCCGTGGGGGTTTTTCCGTGGTTTGGTAGGGGGGCGATTCTGTAATAATACCGTCTGACGGAGTTTTACAGTTTCAGGAAAGTCATCTATCGCTCATTATTTTCACAGCGTGTTCGACTTTTAAATCCAACCACTATGATTCTCGATAGTCCTTCTGTTTGTCAAAATCTTCACGTTTACTTCAGAGAAAGTTGGCCGAATCAGGATGAATGACTGGAGATTGTAGAGTCTTCAACAGTGATGAAATTATTCAAGAGACAAAAAATACTGTTTCTGAATGTTTTGAAACATCAAATGTTGAAAAGTATTATCTAATTCTTCTTTCATCTTTTCACGGAACTCCATGACGTTTGGGAAAAGAAATGAAAAAATATTAGACAAATCGTGGAAGTCTCCGAGTTATCATAAAAGATAGCCACAAGAAACAGTGAAGATATACCAACCTTCAATCATCTCCAAATGATAACTGCGAATGAGTTATGTTGTCTCAATTTTCAAACCTTCTGCAATCATCCAACTCGCCTGAAAATGGCTGAAAATGAGCATGCGGGAAGCTTTTATGATTGGGAAAGTGCTCCAAAATCTTAACTATTAACAAACGCAAAATCATGTGTGTGTGCTCTAGCGAAGTACCCACTGAACCGAATTTTTTGAAATTTTCACAGGATTCAAAACATTTCTGAAACTGGATCTGAATTTAACTTCATTTCAACAAGCTCTCAAAAACTTGCGGACGTCCAAATATGAAAAAAAACACACCATCTACATCATTCTTCTCAATGAATCCCTTATGCTCTGAAGACATCAAGGCCATCCACGTTATGGAACGATGTGTGCCTAACTCCGAAGAAGAATACATTATTCCAAAGGCAAATTGACGCCCACAACCCATCCTTCCGTCTGATGTCAAGTGCATTTTCGCAATCCAGGGCTATGAAGTTTCGATATCTGAAAGAATTGGGAATTAGAGAAAACCTTCAAAAAGTCGCAAATATTCAAGCTCACTCGTAATACCGACTTCTCTGTGTGTCACACCACGAAACCGTCTCCAAACTTTCAAATTCGTCTCGCACAACTGGATTCCCTTCGAGAATCAGAAACATGGCCGCAAATTTAGTGTTGTCGCTGTTCAACCACTCTTGAACGAACGAGGAGCAGTCTTGTAGATTGAGAACTTTGGATTTCAATGTCAAACTTGTCATATTGGATGGGAGAATAGAGTTAAATGTGACTCTAGAACAGTTCGAATAGTTTGTAAAATGCAAACATTGGAATTTGGATGAATCGAACCGGAAATCATTGGGAATTGGCGCATTAAGAATGAACAACTCGGTATTAGATGTTTCTAGAAGTTTCGACAACTGCTCACTCGATATCAGTTGATCTCCACTGATCATTAATTCTTTGGAATTCTCCGTTAACAGGGAGAACAACTCTCTTGGGATGTTATCGGATCTAACAATAACTGAATCAATAGAAAATTTGAGCAAGCGTTTCAAGTGACCCAGGCCGTTTTCCACTGGCAGCAGAGATGAATTTGCTTCTACTAATTGAGGATAGTGTTTGATTCCCCTGGAAGAATAATTATAGTTTTACTATCAAAAAAATAATAATCACGTACCCATCTTCGAGATTAACAATGCTTGTTTCTTGGCCGAGTGAGTTGCTAAAAATCCATTTTCCTTGAAAGCTTCCATTACTAAAAAATGAAATGTACGTCCAAGAAGAATATATTTCCATTAGAGACTTTGTTATTGACTTTCGCAGAGAGGCAACCAGTCGATGACAAACTTTCGAGAGAGTGGAAAACACGATTCTGAAAAATTCGAGTTAAAAACAAAAACAGAAAACTCAACTTACAAATCCTGAATTTCAGATTGATACAATATGCATTCAACGGCAAGGATTGGGAGTTTGAACATCGGGAAAGGTAGAGTCATGGTGAAATGATTCAAAGAGCTACGAAGTGAATGTAAAACTAGGTATATCAACCTTATGCTGAGTAACCGATTAGATAATGAGAATGAGGGGCACCTTCCGGCTATCATCGCATTGAATATGAGAGCGTCGGCGATAAGATAATACATAGGTTCCTAATTCGACTGCAAGAGTCAGCCTCCCAGTTGTTCCGATTAGATTAACCATCCAAAAAAAAAACCTCCGACGAAAATAGATAAAAAGATGTTTCCTGGTAAGATCGAACCCTGATCTATCTCTTCAAAGCCATCTCCAGTAGCCACTGCGTTATGTAAGCAACGACTGCCAATTAACAAGGACGGAGTAGTGGGTAGAGTATCTGACCAGTGAAAAACAGATCACAGGTTCAGATCTTTTCGTGCCTATTAGTTTTTTCCTCTTTTTTTCCGTTTCATCAGTAAGGTTTTTTTCGACTCAAAACTTTCACAGTTGATGCTCTTGGGAAAGGGAAATCAGAGAAAGATGGGCAGCTGGACAAAAAATTTTTTGATTTGATTTCTTTATCTCTTAAAAATCAAAACTTCAATTTGAATCAAATCAAAAAGGAACAGTTGAGATACAAGTATCGATGTCTGGGAACAGAATGAACATGAGTTTTTTTATTTCTGAATGTTTTGTAACATCAAAGTTTGAAAGAAAATTAATCATTTCCTAATTTGTTTCGAAACTCCACGACGTTTGGGAGGAAACTTATGAGAATGTCAGACTTACAGGGTGCACCATTATTACCCGTACTAAAGTTTGGTCGTGTTACTCAAGAACCAATCGGCCGAAACAGATGAAACTTGGCAATGTATATTTCCGGTCGCTAACGAAAAATTTTTGGGTATTCATAAACCATCCGATCTTTCCTTACTTCGATGACAGCTCGGAGAATCCGCAGGTTCCGGTCACCGTTTGCACGCAGGTATTGGCTGACAAATCGTGTCATTCTGAGACCAAGACCTACTCTAGAGATTCAATATTTTGGTGAGATCTAGCCTAGACATCTGTCTTCAAGGCACTGTTAACGAAAAGTTTCTCCGAGTTCCAGTTGGCCGACAATGGTGGTCAACGCCCTCGTGGGTAAATGCTGGCAGATGAGTGTCGCATCCGGAGTTATTGAGTTTCGCTGTGAGGGCAAGAGCAGCGGCCTCTTGGTACTCCCAACGATCTTTTATTAACTGTCTCGATGTCCGAGGTGTTGAATGCTCATTGAAAACTCCCGAAATAAATATTTTTTCAATGAGTTTTATGCCCGTTTTCACGAAAAAAGTGGAAAACGGTCAATTGAGCAAAACCCGTAACTAGTGCTGGGTGAAAATCATGGTGGATTGTTTAACCTTTGTCAAAAACTTCCTCAAGTATCCAGGCAGTAACTCAGAAACTTTCGAAGTTGAACCTCCGCCTGTAAGGTAGTAGTGGTATAAAACAAGTTTTCAACCAATACCTGCGTGCTAATAATGCGAAATAGGACTATTTACCCTATACTTCTCCGGGTTCTCATGAACGAGGAAAAAGGTCGGATGAGACATGACTAGATACAATTAATCAGTTATAATCCAAAGAACTATTCTTCCAAGTTTCATGCCTTTTGGTTTTCTGGTTCTCGAGTTCTACCCCAGCTTCTACTTCAAACTTTAGTACGGGTAATTATGGTGCACCCTGTAGGTTGCGTGTGAAAACAATGTGAATAACAATCAAGAAAACAATCTTTAATGTTTTCTGAACTTTTAGGGAACGGTTCGTTTTTCGTCATCACAGATACTCCCGAGAAAAGTTTTTATTTTAACAACAATCTTTGATGAAAGAAAAGATACAAACGGGGTGGCCTTAGAAGGGCTTATCGCCTGGCTTATTTTTTCATCATATGCCAACTTTCAGTTCAAACAACTTCGAATGATAACTATGAATGAGTTATGTTGTTTCAATTTTCAAACCTTTGTGATTGATGAAATCGCCTGAAAATCAATGGTATTGAGCATGGAGGAAGTGACTCAGAAAGTGCTCCAAAAAGGAATCAAAAAAAATTCGCTTTCTCGAGGAGCCGAACCCCGACCTGTCTAATCAAAGTTCTTTTCTCTATCCACTGCGCTATGTGAGCAGCGACTGCCAATTAGCAAGGATGGAGTAGTAAGTATTAGGTATATGCAAAAGTAATGCGCGTTTTTGCTCTAACTTTGATTTGCTGCAAAATCAAAATAAGTGATCATTAATCGTCGAGGTATTTTTTATCGTTATTCGCTACTTACTGCCAACAATTGCGCAGAGAATCAATGCCCTCCTTAAAGAACTCCGCTGGTTGGGGCTTGAAGTAGTTCACCACCCAAATTTTCACTCCTTCACCATTCTCGAACTTTTTCTCGGCCTGATGTTGCTGTGTTGCTCCGAAAGAATAATGATGCGGTGATGCCAAGCCCAGGGTGCAAGTCCCATAAGAAAGCAATTTTCAGAACATGTCGAAAAATTTTTTCTGGGTGATTTTTGCAGGGTGCGATCGAGCGGTATTTTCAGTCAGTAGGTTTGTTAATGTGCCTACTCCTCGCCGTTTAAGCACCAGGTCCATGCGGTTCAGTTAATCTTTGCAAAGGTCCATTGTCACCATTCGACCTTGTTTTGAAATTTCAAAATCCATGAGACCTCGAGTATTCCACCCGGAACATAGCATCATTTTTTCTCTTTGTGTATCCGCTTTCGGTGTCGGTTTCGGTGCTTCGTCGGGCCTCAGCCACTACTATTTTCTCCCTATATTGCCAAATTGTATCCATTTATCATCCGACGTTAAAATCGAATTGAAGAAACCACGATTTTAGGAGCGGCACATGAGATAAAGGGATACTTCGACGCTCTTCTTTTTATTATTATCAGGCAGTTCAAATGACACCCATTTTTTGCACCTGTTCGTCTTTCCGATCGCGTGTAAATGTGTTGGAATGATAGAACCATCGCAACTGAACAGATTGAAAGTTGTTTAGCATGATTCCCGTTCGATTAGTTTTCTCAAGGTACCGTTGGCACTCTTTTCTGAACGTTCATTGAGTTTCTCGTGTTCCAAGATTTCATCGCCGTTTCTGAGGCACTGGAACCACGTCAATACTGACTTTTAGATATAGCTTCTCCTCTAAATACTGAATAAAGATAGCCATGAGTCTCGTTCGTGGATTCCCCTTCTTTGAATCCGTCCCTCAAATTGGCGCGCAAGCGAAATTTTTGATCGATCAACTTCAAAGATGTTTTCCTAATTCAAACATGAATTGAAACTTCAAAGTATTATTATAGAACGAAGCGCAAAGACATGCTCTTTCATACAAAAAAATGTTTGAACCCCAGCGATCTCTCATTAGCGAAATACAAAACACCAAACTTAGCGCGCATTACTTTTGCATATACCTAATAGAGTCCCTGACTAGTAAAAACAGATCACAGGTTCAGACCTTGCCAGTGACTTTTAGTTTTTCCTCTTTTTTTCCGTTTCATCAGTAAGGTTTTTTTCGACTCAAAACTTTCACAGTTGATGGGCCTGAAACATATCCCTGAAGAAATCGGAGGAAAACCTTTGTGAACCATCGTGAAGCAGAGAAAAATTGAGTAGCTGAAATCTACCAAAGCTGAAACTCTCTAAAAGCTAGAAGCGCCCCGGAACAAGAATTTTTTGATTTGATTTCTTTATTTCTCATGTATAAAAGAAACATCCATTCGAATCAAATCAAAGAACAAATCGAGCAATTGAGATACTGAGCAAATAATGAAGTCTCGGAAAAAATGAGCATGAGATTCTGAGGGCTTGAGAATTATAAGGAAATGCAGAGGTACTGGGAATCGAGGGGTACAGAAAAAATAAATAATTTTGAAAAATATGAACGAGAATCTGAGAGAACAATGAAACAGGTTAACAGTGTTCGATTTTCGACAACATTCGAAAAAAATTTCCGAGAAACACGCAATGAAAACGAAGCAACATGAAAAAACTTTGAAAAGAGAGAACAAGTTTGAGCCAACAGAGAACAAATTTACAACGTGAGAGTATCATAGACTCTCTCCAAGAAGGGGATCTTGTACCTCATGAGGAGGCGGTACTTCGGGCTTCGGAGCATCTTGGAGCTGAAAAAAAGAGACTTTTTGAAGACGACCATTCTATAATCTCACTCACCTCGTGGCACACGCCAGACAATAAATGTCCGCTTCCATTTCTTCTCCAGCCTCTCCCTCTTCCTCCTCCTCTTCCTCTTCATCAGTCTTCCGTTTGAAAAACATGTTGAAAGTGTGATTCCCACAATCGGGATGATCACACCTTTCGACGGCCAGAATCTCCTGCTCGGCGTCCTCGACCATCAAGATTTCGAGGTCCATCCGCCGCGCGAAGACCTCCTGAGACTTGCAATTGGCCAGACTGCTGAAAAAAGATTGAATTTAGCATGTAAAGTACTCTAAAAAGACATTTAGCATTGGAAGGAATCGAACCCGCGATCTGTTACTCGCTTGTCAGACACACTACCCACTGCGCCACGAGGTGCAGAGGTGGCGCTTTGGCATTTGGCGTATTTGAGTGTGGCGCTCAAGCGAGGAGGGGATCACGCAAAAGCTTGCAAGGTTGGCGCAGTGGATGTGCCCTGGACTAGTGAAAGTGGGTCGAGGGTTCAATTATTTTCGAGGTGAAATAGTATTTTTTTCTCTTTTCAAGCTTTAGAAAAAGCAACTCACCGCATTAGGATGGTCTTCAACGCTCTTCGCATATGGTAGTCCTCCACCTTCGGGGCGTTCTCCTTGATAAGGAGATTCCAGCAAAGAGTCTCCAGTGGCACGACTGGGGCGAATCCATTGGCCAGGTAATTGTCATGGGAAATGGCCAGCCACGCCAATTGTCGGTAGGAGAATGATCCGACATTCCAGGACACCTGGGTGGTGAACTCGTTGGATTGCACCCAGTGATAGGTGCCTGGTCCAACGAACACCATGTCTCCCGGCTCCTGGATCCACTTCTGGAGTGGGATTCCTGCCTTCAGACACTCCTGCTCGATCGGCCAGTAGCCGAAGGTGAAGAAGCCATCGTCATTTGGCTGCAACTCCAGCTTCTCCTTGACGAGCTCCTGGAACTTTCCCGCGAACTCCACTGGGACGGAGAACCAGATACTGGTGCCTGGGCCCAAATTGATATTGATGCTGCCCAAGCATCCATTCTCCAGATGGGCTGTGGTTCGGACCAGTGGGCATTTGCTGTACACCTGTGGAGTGTTGATTCCCGGCATGAAGATTCCACAGAAGTCCAGCAGAGTGCCGTTGGAGTCGGGGAGAAGGTAGACTGGCAGTTTTCGGATGTTCTGAAAAGGCATTGGTTTTAGGCGGGGTCTCTAGAAGTTTTGTGCTTACCTCCAGCTGCTCCGCGAACTTCTTCTCCCCGCGGGCGTTCTCCTCCTGGGTGATATCGATGTTTGATCCAAATGCGATCGAAAGGGCATCGGGAAGACCCTCGTCCTCTTTGGCTCGTTGGATGTTGGCCGAGTGGAGATCCTTGCCGAGCTGCTCGATGATTTGGCGGATGTTCTCGGGATCCACCTCGATCTTGTCCAGAGCTGAAAATCAAGGGCTTTCAAATGAGCTCAGATTCAGCGTTGTAGCTTCAAAACTAGGGGTGCTATTAGCCTATTTAGAGAGGTGACACTATGAGAGGTAGCTTTCGATCTTTGTGCTTTGATTGTGAGCGTTTCACTGCTCCAATTTAGCTTGAGATTAACTCCATTACGCAACTTTTTTTGGCGCTTTCAAGTGAGCTAAAATTCAAAATGGTAGTATCAAAACTAAGCAAATTTCCCTAGGTTTTGTAAACTCTAGTACTAAAGAAAAGAGCTCCAAGTCTTGACCCGAGATTTAAGACTTTTCAAGTTTGGGATTTTTCTGTTTTTTTAGTACTGTATGTAACTTTTTATGGGCTTCAAACTGAGTCTACGCTCAAAATTCTAGCATCAAAACTGAGTCAGCGCTCAGTCAGTTTTTGAAGTCTTCCACTAGAAGTGTGCGCCCCGACATTCGAACTTATGCTCCATGTCAAAAATCTCATCAAATTTTGAATACAGAATGTAACTTTTTGCTGGATTTCTAGTTTCAGAAAGACATACCTTGTTCAGTGAGCTCTGAGATGGTCTTATTGTACTTCGCAAAGTCCACCAGTTGAATGGCCTGCTGGAAGTGCGCGCACGACCAATCGTTCCACATTCCCTTCTTCGCCTCGGCGGGATTCCTCTGGTAGTTTGAACTGGTCGGCTGTCCCATGATCCGTGGTCCCATCATCACGAATTCCTTGTTGATCTCGCTCATCCGGCTGACGTCGAACTTCGTGGCGTCGATTCCGCACAGCTTATCCACACCGCGGACCATGCAGATGCTGGACTCCTCCAGCTTCGCCTTGAGATCCTCGAATTCCTGCATGGTCCGAGGATTGAAGACTGCCACGGGGAGGTAGCCTGGGTGAGCTTTCCTTTCCTCCTGGGTGAACATGGCTCTTGTTTCCCTCACGATCAGATCCCTCCTTGCGTACTCCACTGGCACCAAAATCCGTCTTGCGTTCTTGTCCAAGGGATCCGAGACACTGCCTCTTCCGTAGTCGACGACGTTCTGGGTGATGTTGGATCCCTTGTTCGCCTTCCTGTCCAGGTACACATTTCCAGTGCAGTTGATCATTTTCAACGGCACGTCCATCTTTTCTCCTTTCGGCACATCAGCGAGCTTGTACAGTCTCTTCTTGGTTCCGGGGTTGACGATGCTGTTGACGAATCCATTGAGCTCGCGGAGCTCCTGGACACCACCTGATGGGATGTCCTTTGGGTCCATTTCGACCGAGAAGCAGCTCTTCTCCTGAAAGATGGAACATTTTGAGATGATCAAGATTAGTATGTGACTTGAGAACCGTTTGGGAGCTTTGGAATAGTCCCATCTAGCAAGAAAAACAAAGCAAAAAAAGATTTGCCAGCAGTCGGAATCGAACCCGTGACCTATTTTTCATGGGTCAAATGCTCTACCCATTGCGCTATACACGCGTCGTCGTCCACCACTGCTCGCTTTGTTTTCGCGAGGTGTCGGTGGCGCTGCGGGTAAAATTTAGTAGTCATTCATGTTGACGACGAGGGGGCACTCATGGCGCAGTGGGTAAGAAGTCTGACTAGTAAGAAAGCGCTCGCGGGTTCGATTCTTTATGGGTCCAAATCTTTTTTGCTTCTTTTTCTGAGCCTGTTTTTCACGTTTTTAACACTCAAAAAGTGTCATTCTCACCTCAAGTCCATCAATCTCCCCTTCAATCGCTGTCACCACATCTGCCTCAAACTTTCTTCCCTTCTTGACGCGCTCCTTGTACTTGGCCGCAATGAACACCCGCGTCGCATAGGCATTGCAGTAGGGTACATAGTGCTCGGGATCCATGTCCTTCGGGTTGTTCATGTTCTTCAAAATCTCGGAGAACGACCAAGACTTCGACGAGGACTGCACAAAGGAGGTGTAGGGCTTGCGGGGTGTTACCACCTTCTTCTCCTGCTCCATCTCTTCCTCGGAGTCGGTGAGCTCATACTTTGGAGACTTGTAGGAGACTTCGGGAGCTGTGGATCTCTTGGAACGGTTGGCGGGGGTGATGCGAGTTGTGGAGGGTTGGAAAGTGGAGGTGGAGGGCTCCGGGGAGGCAGAGAGCTCTCTCTTTTGGCGGCGAATCTGCTCCTTCTTGACTTGAACCTTCTTCTGGATCATTGTGGCGATGGAGCTTGTAGACGGAGCATTCTTCACTCCAGTTTTCGAAACTGGCTTCTTTTGGTAAGTCTTTGATGGTCCTACTACCATATACTTCGCCAATGGATCTGCTCTAGGAATATCCATTGCTCTTCGAACTCCATCTGAAAACAACCGACCTTGAATCAAAGCCAGGCAAAATCTAACACTTACCAATCACATTATAGGCTGGGCGACTTGAAGTAGAAGGACCTCTAGAGCTGGAAAGGAGCATGTCGTCTTCTTCATCCTCAAGATTCGAATCGGCGCGAGCTCGCGGAGCCGGGAATCTTCCAGGAACAAAGCTCACTGGCAATGGTCGAGCAGTAGAAGTGCTTGCTCCGGGAGCGAATCGGCTCATTGGAACAGCTCTGAATTGAGAGGCGGGGAGTCTCTGATAAGCGATCGGTCTTGCTCCAGATGGTCCCGATGAGCCGAAATAAGGGACATTGGCTCGAGGTGCTGCTCGATATCCATGAGACTTAAGACCAACATACGAGCCAAGAGTTTGATTCATGTCCAGAGGACGGTTTGATGTGCTTGGCGTATTCCGAGAAGTGTTCAAGACCATTGCCGCCAGAGCTTCCTCATCCTGACAGGTGAGCCAATCGTTCATGGCTGGAAATTATAGTAGGCTTAGTTTGAGCCTCGAGAACTGGCTCAGTTTTGGTGGTATCAAAAAGCGAGCAACTACAAAATTGAAGGCCTAGAAGTGAACTATACACTGACAAAATTTCAGAAAATTTGAGTCACTGAAAGTCCAATTTCCAAGTACCAAAAGATGACCAAAAACTTACTTTGGAATCCTCGATTTTGCACTGGTGGTGCTGGCTGAGCAGCCTCCAAAACTGGCTCATCTTGGGCTCCATTCACTTTGAGACTCTCTGCCAGCATTGGTGCCATATCAAAGTCAATATCCATGATGTTGTCCGGAGCCCTTTGGGGAGTAGGGAGAGCCAAAACTGGAGCCATTTCAACGTCTTCAGTGTCTTCTGGATTCTCTGAAATTATGTTGAGGTTGATCTACTGATTTCCTGATCTTCTGATTATCTGATCTACTCATTCAGTGATCTATCTAGCTAGTAGCTACTGATCTACCGACTTTTACTGATCTACCAACTCATCTAATGCTTCTGATCCATCCATTGATCTGCCAATGAATCTACTGATCTACCAAGGGTTCTATTGATCTACTCAAGTTTCAATTGATCTATCGATCTTTCTACTGTTCTACCGATCCTACATTTGATCTAACAATTAATTTATTTTTGATCTATCTTTGACTCACCTTGAATCGAGCTTTCACGTTCTCCCAATTGCTCTTCTTGCTCTTTGACTGACGATTCCTCAACTCGATGTCTCTTCGGCTCATCTGCTTTTGACGATGGCGATGGTTCGGCTTTTGCCACTGTACACGAGCGACGTGGTCGCTTTCTGTTGGCCTCTTTGGCGATTGGAGCGTCTGGAATGAGAAGTTCAAATAAATCCGGAAAGAACTATCAAAATTAGAAAGAAATCATAGTATGAAGAGATTGAAACGGGAAAAGTGACCCAAACCTAACCGGTTTTTCTGAAATTTTCCAGGTGCATTAAACTGTTTCAGATCTTTGTTTTTGCAGTTGATGGTAGAGCTTTTTTCAGTTGATGGTATGTTTTTTGCAGTTGATGGTATGTTAAAAACACCCCAAATACAAGCTCAACAATTTGAAGACCCTTTAACTTTGTTGTTTGTAATTTTCACAAAAAGTTGTCAACTGGAAAAATGAAGATCTAGTGTTGCTCTATACACCTGGAAATTTCAGGAAACATTTGGTTCTCCGGGACTATTTTTAGGGTGTCAAATGTTGATCACTGTCTCGAAGACTTCATACGTAAAGATTTTGAAAAAAAGATACAGGAAATGACCTTTTAACTCACTCTCAACAACTGCTACTGGCTCTTGAAGTGGCTCCGCTGGTGAGTTTGCTCCCATAGATGGTGGTCCTGGAGTTGGAGAGCCAGATCCCCCGGCAGCAACCGTCAAGTTTTGCTTCTCCGGATTCGATGCAGATGATGTTGACGTGGAAGCTACAGCACTTTTAGATACAACTGAAATAGGAGAATTACGTCAACCAGAACAAGAAACTGAGAAAGAACTTGAGAATTTCTGAAGCTTTTGAAACCGAAATCATTCAAATTTGCGACTCACCTACTGATCTTTGGAGCTTGATCTCCTCCTCTTCTTCTTCTTCCGCAACATTTTGAATTTTCCCTGGAGCAACACTGGTTTTCTGCTCCTCAGCAGCAGCAACAACAACGATCGACGCTCCTGGCACAGATGGCGGACCCGAAGTCGATGGAGACGAAGATCCATCTCTATCCGAGTGGGCTCCAGCATTCTGAGAGCTCACCGCGTCTTGGCTCGACGAGTTCATCAGTTTTGGAGCATTCAATGCTGAACCAATTGCAGCGGTGGTTTTTGGGAGCACTGCCATCAGCTGACTCGGGAGCACACTCTGCTTGGCGAGTGCTTCTTCGACGAGCTTGCACGCAGCGAGGAGATCATCGCTAATCAGCGGGGCAGAAGCAGTGGGCGTAGACTTTCCTGAAAAAAAGCTCCATATTGAGAGTGATGTTCAGTCTAAAGAATGGACACAAGAAACTAGTGAGAAACTGGAAAAGTTTTGAGTTTTCCGAGAAGAAACATGAAACTGAAAGTGGATACAGTATGCTGAATCTCATGGCCTAAACTAAATGGTGGGATCATAGAATGACCCGGTTTCAAGTACTTTACATTCGGTAGGCCACAAGTATCTAACCATTCCATATTACATCAGCATCGTAAAACGTCGAGGTTCAGGAATTCAAAAGATCTGTGAAAAAGTAAACTCTCCATAAGCTTGATCTACTAAATATGGCCTTGTACACTTTTATCTGTTCATTGTGATGTTCATTGGTCGTAGAATAACAGACGTAGCCCATTCAGTCACTAACACACACGGTACCTATGGATTACCTAAAGTTCTTGAAACTGACCGTATTCAAAATCAAAAAAAAATTGGTCATTGTCAGTGGAAAATCCCCTACTTTGAGAGCTCCAAAAAGTGCCTCCCAACTATCTAAAATTTTTGAAAAACTGGTCGGGTGTATGGAGCACCTCTAGAACTTTATTTTTGTAGTTGACAACTTCTCTTGAAAATTGCAAACAAAAAAGTTAGAGTATGTCAAGTGCCGTTAATTTGAATTTTTGTGTTCTGTTAATTTTCGGATCGTTTTCTTTTTCGAAAAGGTTTTCAACTACGAAAAAAACATTGCTTAATCTATTCTCAAATTTTCAGAGAAACCAGTCAGTTAATTCGGGATTTGCTTTTTTAAGATCCCAAAATTGAATTGTTTTCTGTTTCTTCCAGGTCACATTTCACTAGTTTTATGCCAAATAGCAGTGCTCATGGAATTTGTTCTGTGTGACTTTACATAATACTTCAGTTTCACTTCTTCTCTATTTTTCAATTATGTATACTTACCTTAGTTTGTCTAAAAATGCACCCAGCCCTACCACTCAAACAAATTTTATCTTGGATCCTATCAGGTATCAAAAAGTTGTCACTACCAAAATGCTCCCAATGTTATGCTCAACATTTTGTTAGTTAACCACTTTTTGATACCTATTACCTAGACACCGATAAACTTGATCAAAATAACTGGGGGAAAATGTCGACCTATTAAAGAAAAATAAGATTTTTTTTCATTCTCATTCCTAACAGTATCCGTAAATTTTTTCCCAAAAAAAAAACTTCGAAACCTTACCATTCGATGACGACGACATAGTGCTTCTGGAGATCGTGTTATTGAGATCGAGACACCGGGAAGCTGAAGGCAGATAGACGGCAAGGAAGGGTTGGCAGGCTTGTAGACTTTTAGATAAGGCTGAAAAAATGGAGAAGATAATTAGTTGGGAAAATTGAATGCGGCAAAATGATAAGCGAGAAACAGAGAGATACATAGAAATTCGGCAATGTGAGAGTGGTCAGAAAAATGGACAGAAATGAAGTATCAAGTTCTGAGAAACAAAAATGGAAGAACGGAACTCCGCTCGATTCTGATTCTATGATTCATACAGCAAAAATCGAAAGTTGAGGCTCAAATTTTGAACAGTTAAGACACCCGCGTAACTCTCTAGTACAGTCAATCTTTCAATAGAAGTTTTGGCGGGAAAACTCTCTTTTTGAATTGTAAAACTTCGTCTCCAAAATTGTATGCTATCTAGACTCCAATCTCCAAAAATGGGAAATCGCATGCCCTCTCTTCTTTCTCACGTATGAAATACACCCAGCTGTTTCTCAGAAACAAGGTGGGCAGCTGGTGCATACTTTTCATATCGACAAGGTTTTGAAGACCTCTCTCTGTTTTACAGGTGGTCTGGTTATAACGCCAATTGATTGGAAAAATTGACGAAGAGAAAAGATTTTGACGAGAAAATGAAACATTAAAACATTGGAATTTTTGGGCCCTAAAATTCAGTTTAAACTATGAGAAACTCTTTGAAAACTTGGAACGTCAAACTATATTGCTCAGCCTTAGCTTTCAAATGTTTTCGCAGTTTTTAACTTTTTGGTAGCTCCGGGAGCTTTTGAGATTTAGCGATTTGAAGTCAGCAACTTTACCCGTTTTAGCTAACAAAAAACGATAAATTACAAAAATGTGTAAAATTTTAAGCTGCGCAATTTCCTAATTGACGGTTTTTAATAACTCTGACGATTGCTAAGATATAACGAGATGAAAAATGTGATTAAACAAGTTCAAGCAGTCAAAATTTCTCAAAAACTCGTGAAAAAACTTGCGCGAAGACTCAAAAAACAACGCGAAATTTTTTGGCAAGATTTCAAGCGCATTCAAAACTTCTAATGCCCGCGAAACAAGAATTCATAAATTCTCAATGGAGCGTGCATGCACATGCCCAAAGATAGCAAAACAAGATAGCAACAACAACAAAAAAAAACAATTAGACAGAAAGAGAAAACGAACGTGGTCTTGTTTACTACGCTGCCACCCATAGAGAGGGGGGAATACGTGACAAAGAGCGATGCGGTCGCGTCGGCGCGCGTAGAAGAAATACACCTTCCGTCTGCGTCTCTCGCCTCCACCACACTGTCTCCTCGCTCACTGGCAACGGAGTGTGCGCTGGCGAGAGAGCGCGGAGACCCGAAGAGACGCAGAGTGGTGGAGCGTGCCTGTCGCTGCATGGCAGTGGTAGCCGAACAGACAGCGTATTGAAAGAAATAGTGTGCCTATTGAAGAGACGTTTCTCTAGCCTCCGTCTTCTGAGGCCGCGGAGACCAATGCGGGTCAGTTCTTTCTCCCTCCAAGCCTGCACGGGCGGTCCCCTTTTCTCCATTTGATAGTCGCCGTTCTCTGGTGGGCTCTATCTCTCTGTCTCTTGGTTTTGTATAGTATGTTTCGTTTGCTCAGTCTGTGGAATTTCTAGACTTGAAAGTTAAAAATTATGAAGTTTTTGAGGGGAATTGTATGGTGAAAGTGAAAGTAAGAGGAAGGAACGAAAAACGTTTGGAAAGGTGAAAACTGAACGGATTGAGCGTTGTACAATTGTATCTAGAATTGACTGAATTTATTTCTAGACACATAGAAACTGAAAATTTCTGGTTTTTTTCCAGTTTTCGGATCTAACATCCTGTTTTTGATCTACCATTCCTGCAACTCAAATGTATGAAAATTTTGGTAGTTTTCAAGAGGATAAAAGTAGGATCCCATCATTGCACTTGTTTGCTCTGAAATAATTATAAGCGTATTGAAACTGAAAAAATTTGATCTACTATTTAGTTTTTGATCTACCAATTTTTTTTGGTAGTTTTCAAGTATAATACTTGACGCAGTCGTAACGATTACTTGGTTGACCTGAAATAATCATAAGCGTATTGGAACTGAAAAAAGTTTGATCTACCATTTAGTTTTTGTTCTATCTTTCCATTTTTGATCTACCATCTCCTTGAACAAGATAGATTCAAACTTTCGCATTGTGACATCATTGCCGTCAGTCATTATCTTCTAGTAAACTGAAAAACGTTTCAAAATTGATCCAACATTCTCTGTTTCCAAATCATCATTTTTTGATCTACCAATGGACTGACATCTGCTGATGACTAGATGCTCCTGAATGTTGAAACGATTTCTGTAGTGCTCCATGATCTACTCAAGAAAGTCATGAAACCTGGAAATGTACTTCTCAAATAAATCGAAACCTGACCCAACGATTTCCAAAGTGTTGACTTCTACTCATAGACCTTTGAAAACTGAAATTTTTTATTTTGATCTTTTGTTGTGTAGATCACCTCAGACTCTGATATACCAGACGTGGTATTTTGATCTTCTATTCAGTTTTTGATCTACCATCGGATGAATCGAAATCTTTCCCAGGCTCTAACGATTTACTCAGTTTTATCTGATCTACTAATAAGCTTCTTGAATCCGTAATTCCCTGCTCTAGATCTACTTAGTTTTTTGATCTACTCCCTTGCTTTTTGATCTACCAGTCCCTCCTCCCTCCTCTAAGCCTTCAAATAAAGCCCTCCTCCTTCTTCACCCCCTCCTGGCTTACCAGTTAGCTTACACGGAAATGACACCCGTCCAAAAAGTAACCCCACGTAGAAAGAAAAATAAGCCAGTCATAGAGACAGAGAGCGAGAGACGCAGAGACTCCTCGTTTTCCCTTTTCCTCCCTCCCCAAACATGGAGAGAAGAGACCAAGGTGACCGGGGCATGGGCATAATAATGTCTTCTTCTTCTTCTCCGTTTTGTCTAGTTGAACAAGAGAGGGGGGAAGGATTGATAACGAGGGGAGAATGTCTTATATGCCTTCTCTAGGCAGCTTTTTTGACCTTCACTGAGACTCAAATCCAAAATTTTTTCTGTTTCAAAATTGGCATTTTTCAGTCACTTTTAATAGAGTAGTTAGTTCTTATACGCGATGCACTGTGAGCTGCCAGGAAGATCGAAAAATGAACTTTGTTCATAAACCATTAGGCTTAGATCTCCGTGCTCCAATCTTTCATTGAACCTGCGGCAGGTGGTCGAAATAGAGACCTCGTTTCTAATTAGTTTGTGGTGGTTCAATCTGAGCATTTCCGGGTTCTAAAGGATATGAAAATAATCCTTCATTTCCCGCTTCTTATTACATTGAAAGTGCCATGAGCAAATCTGCTCTCCCCAAGCTCTCAGCACCTGTCTCATTAGCTAATAGGGGTCTCAAAATGCACTTTCTGGCCAGAACTCAACTTCTGGCTGCACTAATAGTACATTGACTCATAGATTTCTGATTCAACTGCTCATTTTGAAGAGTGTTTAGTGGCACAAAAAACACTAACGCTTTATTTTGCATTTTTGTAATTCCCACGAACTAGATGGAGTAGACTGACCAGAAATATCTTATCGATAAGAAACATTGATTATTAGTCTTTCCGTATTAGTCATAAGAAATTATAATCAAAACAGTAGTAAGTATAACATGTTTCGACTGAGTTTAGGACAGACAAGAAAACTCATTTGAGCAATTTGGAAATTTGGAAAGCGGAACGTTTTTTGCCATTTGACTTTTTTCTGTTTCACCATGTTCTCTTCTGTATTCATTATGATCATAGAACACTGCTCTGGACCGACATACTAATTCTTAACCATAACTCCCTTCGAAGTTTGCTCTGTAGACCAGATTTTCTTTCCAATTTTAAGTTTTCCCGTGTAAGAAAGAAATACCTCGTTTAGAGTCTGAAAGTAGAAAGCTAATAGTAAGCTGATGGAAAGAGTGAGAAATTGTTAGTCATTAGAAAATGGAGCAAGTCACAGTTAATCATAGCATTTTGAAACCGAAATTCATAGTTTTCTTGCCTGCACCAAAACAGAGAAAAAGTCTCGATATTTTTCTCTGTTCCGCCAACTTTTTATTGTTCGTGATCATAAAACACTGATATTCCTATGAGGAACACTATTGCATAAGTCAAGTCTTGTCACTGTTACCGAATGTATCTCAGTTCCTGTGGCAAATATCGAAAAGTGGTGAATTGACGAAATGAGCAGTGAAAGTGGCGGTCAGCTGTTTATTTTTGTGTAAACCTTTTCAGTTTCTCAGTCATTTCAACTCTCACCTTTTTTGTTCCTCTTACTTAACGAGGTTTGCTCTCCTTGCATTCTGTTTTTGTCCTCGAAGGGCCCGCCCGTGGTCTCCGGCCGCCAAACTTTCGACCACAGGAAGTAGAAAGATACCCAGAGACACTCCAACTGTCTAATTTGCCGCTCTTGGCAATTACAATGTGTGGAAATGTTTTCAGTTTCTTTCTCATTTCATTTTTCATCAAGGTGCTGTACTTTTGTCTAAAGGTGCCTTCTGGCTTCCTGGGGCACTAAAAACTCTGGAATTAAGACACTCCTAATCCGTTTGAAAACCAGTTGAACTTTTCATTTTTTGTATTCTTTTTGTAGCAGAAATCATCAACAACTCTATTCTCCATGTTTTGGTGTGATTGTTGTTACCCCGAGAGCTGTATTAGATGGATTAGACTGAAACGGAAAAATCATAATGATAAGAAACATTGCTTATTTTTAGACCGCGTCTTCCTGTGTTAGTCATTGGGAGCCTTAACCACAACAGTATAATTTCTTATGAATCTTCTTAATACTGAACTAGAAACAGTGAAGATTCGTGTAAGCTTATTGGAACTGGAAAGTTCTTTTAAAAATCAGTTTCACTATTGTTTTTATGAACATTCTCATGTTTCAGCCACTTGTTGTTGCCAACCTCTCGACTAAAATATCACTCTCGAAAGCATAGAAATTTTCTCATAATTTTTAGGCCATCAGTGTCCCAGATTTTGCCAAATCTACCACTAACCATATTCACAGTATTTCTCTCTATATAGAATCTGTTCTATAATAATAGAAAACTGGAGAAAGTAACAGTGGATCATAGCATGTTGAAACCGAAATTCATAGTTTTCTTACCTACATCAAATCAGAGGAAAAGGCTCAAAAATTCCCTGTTTCAACGACTTCCTATTCTTTATGAAGAAACTCAGAGGCAATCTGCAATTCGCTGCTCTTGGCGATAAAAACGTGCGGAAATGTTCACAGTTGCTGTGTCATTACATGTTTTGTCAAGGTTCTGTACTTTTGTCAAGAGCTGACTTCAGACTTCCAGTGGCACTAAGAACTCTGAATCTATGAAAATCCGAATCCGAGTGAATATCAACTTTTTTGGTGGAAATTCTGATTTTTTGATTTTTTTTGGCCCAAAACTCATTTACTTCTATGTTCTCCATGTTTTGGTGCAATTGAAGATAGCAAGAAATCAAAGCCAACCGTATACTGATAACTAGAAAAAGTTAGGACTTGTGTGAGCTTATTGAAACTGGAAAGTTTCGTTAAATTTTTTTTCTGTTTCACTGTATCTATTTTGTTATTTTCATGAACAACTTGACACTTTTAGAATTTGTTGTCAACCAGACAATCCCTCTCAAAAGCATACAAATTTTCCCATAATTTTTAGGCCATCAGTAATTTCGCCAAATCTACCACTAACCAGTTTTTTACACTAAATATAATTCGCCGAGGATTAGGAAACTTGAGCAAGTAACAGTCAATCATAGCATTTTCAAACCGAATTTTCCTGAGAAAAACGTCTCAATAGTTTTCTGTTTCACCTACTTTGTATTCTTCATAACCATACTTCGATTTCGATAATTAGACCTCGATGGCTGCGCTAACGATTTGATGGAATGTATCAGTTTCTGTGGGAGATAATAAAAAGTGGTCAACTGGCGATATGCGCACGACAAAACAAGGATCATTTTGTTGGAGAGCAACTTCTAGGTACCTGTCACCAGAACCGAGATAACATCGCTCAAAGTGGCGGTCAGCTGTTTATTTTTGTGTAAACCTTTTCAGGTTCACAGTCATTTCAACTCTCCTCTTATTTATTCTTTTTACTTTTCACGTCCGTAACCGGGGCCTTTTTCTATGCTCATTCGTTATCAAGGTGCTGTGCTTTTGTCTAAATCTGCCTTCTGATTTCCAGGGGCACCTCATTTTTTGATTTTTTTTGTGTACCAGAAATAATTGACTACTCTGTTCTCCATGTTTTGGTAAAATTTGAGCGCAAGAGATATTGGATGGAGTAGACTGAAAAGGGGAAATCATATTGATAAGAAACATTGGATTTTCAGAACCCGTCTTCCTGTCTTAGTCATTGGGAACCTAAATCAAAACATTATGATTATTAGTTAACAAGTTATGAAAAGTTATGTAAGCTTTTTGAAACTGAAAAATGTTGTTAATTTTTTTTCCTGTTTCACGATGTCTTTTTTATTTTTTTCATGAGCATTTTGATGTTTCAGCCACTTGTTCTTGCCAGCCTTTCGACTAAAATGTGCCTCTCGAAAGCATAGAAATTTTCTCATAATTTTTAGGCCATCAGTGTCCCAGACTTTGCCAAATCTACCACGAACCATATTCACAGTTTTTTTACTCTACAAATAAAGAATTCACCGAAGATTAGAAAACTGGGGCAAGTAACAGTCAATCATAGTATTTTGAAACCGAAATGTACAGTTTTCCTGAGAAAAAAGTGTTGAAAATTCCCTGTTTCACCTACTTTGTATTCTTCATAATGATACTTCAATATCGATTTTTCGATCTTATTTGCAGCCTAACGATTTGATCAACTGTATCTCAGTTTTTATAGGAGCTAGCAAAAAGTGTTTAACTGACGAAATGTGCACGACAAAACGAGGATAGTGTTGATAAAGAGCAACTTTTAGGTACATGTCACCAGAACCGAGATAGGATTGCTCAAAGTGGCGGGCATGATTTTTGTGTAAAAAGTGTTCTGCTTTTGAGCCTTCATAACTTTTGACACTCATTCTGTTTACTATTGTCTCTTTTTCCAAAGCGAAGAAGCCGCTCTTGGTTTCCAACCGCCAAATGTTCGATCACAGGAAGAAGTAGAAAGAGACAGAGACACTTTCCCTGTGTAATTTTCCGCTCTTGCCGATAACAGCGTGCGTAAATGTGGGAAAAAAGTGGACAGGAAGTTAGGTTCTATGAATAGATAAGACATCATAATTATTGGTTTCTATTAGCTGTGTTAGTCATCTTGCTTCTCTTTGTAAAAATCTCAGTTCACCGGAATGCCTACCAATACCCAAAACAACACGCGAAATACCTTCGTAACTCCCAATCTGCTGTTGTCTTCCTTCTTCCTCTTCTTATCGTCCTTTTCTCTGTTTTCACATAAAATCTCAAAATTTTCAGCCTAACCGCCAAAACCCTGTCCTCCGGAGACAACATCTGACGCCGTCCAGGACCATGTCGTTGTCCCCTGGACCCGGCGAAGGTAAGCTATACATCTGTTTTTAGTGTCGATCAAACGGTAGATCAAAATCTATCTAACTCACCTCCCATCTTTCATGACACCTGTCCATCTCATGTCAAAGAGGTAGTGGCTAATCTATGTGTAGATCTGACCTTTAGATTAGAGGAGACGTTCCAAGGGGAGGACACCGCTTTTTGATTTAACAACAACTTCACAAATAACTAAATTTCAACGGGGTTTTGCTTTCAAAAAGTAGATGAAACTGGGAATTTTT
Source organism: Caenorhabditis sp. 40 LS-2015 (assembly GCA_900536305.3). Classification (NCBI taxonomy): domain Eukaryota; kingdom Metazoa; phylum Nematoda; class Chromadorea; order Rhabditida; family Rhabditidae; genus Caenorhabditis; species Caenorhabditis tribulationis. The sequence continues at coordinate 13,767 of LR545296.1, read as the reverse complement.
GACACCACATTCCACAACTTTTATCACTATTCCTATAAGCGATATTGAAAAATGGTCAACTAACAAAATGTTCAAAAAACCAAGAGGAATATTTTATTAGTTGACAACTTTTTGATACCTTTCACAAGAACCGAGATAATCATTCTCAAAACCTAACCTCCCTCACTTCCAGGTCCATCAAACATGGGGAATCAAGTTGTTGCTCAGGTTGAAGCAGTCATTGAGGATAACGCTCCATATTCACCCGAATCCGGTTCACCTGGTACTCAAGGTTCAGTGAACCTCCCGGAGCCCTTAGAACTGCAAGTGGCAGCGGAAAATGGTGGGGAAGAGCATGTGGAGCAAGGTAAGTAATTTCTCTATACAACAAACATAAACGTTGAACATTTTGGAGCTATAGAACACGTACTAAATCATAAGAATGAAACCGAAATATTTTGAGCCTCTATAGAATCCATGGAGTGTTTCGAAGCTCTTCAAAGAATACCGGGCTTCTATAATGACTATGAATCAATTTTGAGCCCCTAGAAGTGCTCAATGAATCAGTATCTTGGAGCATTTTTAAGCCTAAAACTTATAGCCTCCCCCATTCGTCACTCACCTCGCGGCTCCTCCGACTCCTCCGAGCTCCCGGATCTCAAAGTCCCGGCTCCGAGAAGTCGATCGACGTCTAGGAGTCAATCCGCTTCCAGAAGTCGATCCTCTTCAAGCAGTTCATCTGATTCTTCCGATTCTGACTCCTCCAAAAGCTCTTCACCGGATTCCAGCCGTCCAGCTTCTCCAGCCATTCCAGCGGCCAAGAAGATCAAGGTGACCCCGCCAGCGCGTAAGATTACAAATCCAGAATCTTTGTTTTACAATATATGATTTTCAGCACCTCCAACCTTCAGCTATCGGGTCCTGACCCTCCAGGCTAAGAATGAGCAAGCGGCCAGCGCCTCCAGCCCGTCAACATCGTCACCAGTGAAGGCCAAGAAACCGAAGGCACAAAAACCACCAGTCAAGAAGTTGATAGATGACGAGAGAGCTTACGAGAGGCTCTACTATCAGTCATCCGACGAAGGTGAAGATCCAGAATCCGACGGAGAGGAGTGGAACAAAAACAAAGGAGTTGCCTGGAAACATAAACCTCATAAAAAAAGAGGTCCTTCTAAGAAGAAGCCTGTGAAACCCAGAGCTCCAGAAGCCTCGGATTTCTCAAGCCTACCATCCACATCTTCAAGACCATCCCGTACCTGCGCCGTCGCCGCAGCCTCTAGAAAACGAGTTCATCTCTCCGTGTCGCCCTCTTCATCCCGACCCGCCTCATCAGTTGGCTCACCGCAAAAAGGCTCTCGGAAGGTGGAAAAAATCGAGTACAAAAACCTGCTCGACCGAGCGACGTACACGGAGAACAGTCGTCGCTGGTTCACGGATGCGTGTGTGCGATCGGCGGCGAAGACCATGAAGAAGGCCGGAGAGTTGAGCGATGAGGTTTACGAGTTGATTTTGGAGAGAACCAAGAGCATTGAGGTAAGGAATGGGGTGTCATTGATGAAACCTCGGTTTCGGAGAGGGATGAAAACTTAGATTTCACAATCATTAGATGTTAGGCTTGTAGTTGATGTACCTTTGTTAGCTCTCGACAATTAGAAGTTGAGATAATCAAGTTTGAAGTTGGAGGTTTAGACAAGCAAAACAACGGAGATATTCGGTTTCAGAGCCAATTTTCTCAGCTCTGAGGGGTCGTAAAGCGATGAAAATTTTGCTGACAGATTCATTTATTTGAAAAGTTTGTAGAATTGAAGCTTTTATTAAACCCTGATAGCTGAAAACGCTATGATTCTAGCAGGAACAGGAGGTTGATAAAATCGCATTCAAAGTTTGTCTACTTCGAACGATTGAGATGGGATTGTTTAATGGTCCTAGAAACTCAAAATCTGTAGTGTTAGAATCAGCAAATGTTGAGTTCTATTTCTCATCCTCGTGTTAATGGTTTGAATTTTCTAGAGATGTGATTAATGGGAGTTAAGAACACTACATTTGAAAATAGGTATTGGTGTATAGTGTTCTTAGTCATTTTTCTCAAATCTCAGTTTCGGAAACGGATGAAAATTTGAATGTGAAATCATGAGATGATTGGTTTTTGATTGATATAGCTTTTGTTAGTTTTTGACAATAAGGAGTTGAAATAATCGTATTTGAAGTTTAAGGTTGAGAAAACCAGAGAGATTGGGTTTCCGAGCCAACTTTCTCAGTTTTCAGGAGTCGTAAAAAGATACAAGTTTTGCTGCTGAATTAATTTCATTTGTCTGTAAATCTGGAGCAGATATAAAGCCTAGAAAGTTGAAAACGTTCTGATGGTAGCAGTAGCTGGGAGTTGAGAAAATGGAATTCAAAATTTGTCGAGTTCTAAAGTTCTATAAACATTCCGGTCTGACTATTCAGTGATCCCAAAGACTCAAAATCTGTAGTGTTAGAATCAGCGAATGTTGAGTTCAGTTTCTCATCCTCATGTTAATGATACAATTTTTCTAAAAATGTGATTACTGGGAGTTGAGAAAATTGCATTTGAAAATAGGTATTGGTGTATAGCGTTCTAAGGAATTTTTCTTAAATCTCAGTTTCGGAGAGGGATGAAAACTTATCTTTACTATTAACAAACGCAAAATTCTGTGTGTCTGTGTGTCTGTCGGTGTCGTGTCACCCGCCCTAGCGAAGTCCCCACTGAACCAAATTTTCCCAAATTTTCACAGGTTACCAGAATCGGGCTCTGAATGATGCCCGTCTTTTTCGATTTTCGATTCATCTAAAAATGAGGTCACTAGGTCGTAAAAACCTCATAAATCTTTAGTTTCACTATGAAAGAGGAGAGTGACGAGTTCACGGAATTAATTCACACATTTTCAAAAATTTCACGTTGGCACGAAGGGTCCCAGAGGGGCGTTAGGCTTTCCCCTCTGGTATCTCACAATCATGAGATGTTAGGCTTTCAATTGATGTAACTTTGTCAGCTCTCGACGATTAGGAGCTGAAATAAACTTGTTTAAAGTTTGGAAGAAAAACAAAAATATTAGGTTTCAATGAAAATTTTCTCAGTTTTCAGAAGTCGTAAAGAGATACAAATTTTGCTGGTAAATTCATTACATTTGTAATGTCTGTAAAACTGCTTTTCTTAAATCTTGGAAGCTGGAAACGTTCTGATGCTAGTATAAGTTTCATACAAATCTGACAACAGGGAGTTGGGAAAATCACATTCAAAGTGTGTTGATTAGTAAAGTGCCAATAACAGCATCTCTGCCGGACTATTTAGTGGTCCCAAAAACTCGAAATCTGTAATGTTCGAATTAGCAAATGTTGACATTAAAATTAGGTGCCGTTCTATTTTTCAATTTATATTGTTTACCAGCCTGAAATCGGCAGCTCCGCTGCCGTTTCAGACTGGCGTCTCTTAGTTTATGCGCAACGCTGAAGGTGCCTGTATCATTTTTATGGTAATTAATTCAAATATGTTGAATTACACTGCTTTTTTGTAATCAGAAAACATTTTATTTCTAATGGAAGAAAGAAGGATAGTATGTGAAGTACGTCCAAAAATTTTGAGTAAGGGGAGAAAAGGGAGAATTAAAAAGGAGAAAATGCAACCGGAGGATTTCCAGGTAGTTTTCTGTGAGAAGTTCCAAAGATTACGCCCGGCATTAGCGAGGCTCCGTCTCCCGGCTTTTGCTTACATTCATGTCCTGGAGCCTACGGTTTCTCACCCTTCCCCCCTCAAGCCCGAAAATCTACGGATCTTTTGTCAAGGCCTCCGGCCTTTCCCCCCGAGCCTGAAAATCTACGGATCTTTCGTCAAGGCATCCGGCCTTTCCCCCCGAGCCCGAAAATCTACGGATCTTTTGTCAAGGCCTCCGGCCTTTCCCCCCGAGCCCGAAAATCTACGGATCTTTTGTCAAGGCCTCCGGCCTTTCCCCCCGAGCCCGAAAATCTACGGATCTTTCGTCAAGGCCTCCGGCCTTTCCCCCCGAGCCCGAAAATCTACGGATCTTTCGTCAAGGCCTCCGGCCTTTCCCCCCGAGCCCGAAAATCTACGGATCTTTTGTCAAGGCCTCTGGCCTTTCCCCGCGAGCCCGAAAGCCTACGGATCTTTTGTCAAGGCCTCCGGCCTGTCCACCTTGAGCTCTGCACTGCAACATCCATTTTTTAATAGCCGAGGTTTCAGATTCTGCCACATCTGTTTTTTTTTTCATTTGTAATTCTCAAGTGACCAAATTCGGGTCCATAGTGGCTCTTCGGAAATCGCCGTTCTCATAGCCATCTCCAACATGAAGTGAGATGATTTCGGAATAATTCCAAAGTGAGACTATATTCAAACATCACTTAACACCGAGAAAAACTACTTCTCTTTGCATTTGAAGATCTCTGTTTGCCGGGAGGAACTGAACTACTTTGGAGTTCGAGTGCAATAGACTGCCGGAAAGTTGTCTTGAAAATCCATGTTCCAAAGGGAAACGACTGTACGATCATCAAAAACGGAGTAAAACGCAAATCCTGTCCATCCATGCATTGAAATGCATCATGTTTTCGTTCCGAAGAATCATTTGGTAATAGAATATTGAGCCAAAAAGTTTACTATCCCATTGATTAGGATAACTTAGTTACCCTTTCGCACACAACTCAATATCTGTTTCTTTTAACGGGAAAAACGGGTTAAGAAACTGCGGTCAACGAACCCGGTGAAAAATTTTGGATGAAAAAAGATTACAACCCGTGAAAAAAAATTGCAAATGCATGAGTTTTATTCGAGAGGTGCCACGCGCACACCACAATGTCTACTCCCTCTTACTTGCCCTTCTTCTGTCGCATGCGCGTCGCAGTGGGTAACGCTGGTGACCACCAAACGGTGGGCGCGGGTTCGAGTTTTGGCTGCGACAAATTTCTCCCAAACTGCTCAAAAATTTGGAAAACGAAAGCGGACAACGTGACCAAGTGACCGATGGACAAACCTTTAGCGGATTATATATAAGAAAGATATCAAACAAAACATTTACTCTTCCCCTCAAGTTGACAATGTAAAACAGAAGAATTTCTCAGTTTCAAAACCTTGTCTTTTGTAAAGTTTCGAGATTATTGATGTTTAACACCTCTTAAATTTACCGTATTTACTGTGTTATAACGGCATGCATCCGTTCTATTTTTTCGGAAGGTGTCTATGGGTTTCCGGTCTATTAGAGGGTGCCGTTCTATTTCTCAGAATAGGGATAGGGGTGCGGTTGTATTAGAGATGCTGTTCTATTAAAGGTGATGTTATAATACAGTAAATACGGTAATTTGAAGCTTTCATTAAACCTTGAAATCTGAAAAGATACTGATTCTACCAGTAGCAGGGAGTTGAGAAAATGGCATTCAAAGGTTGGCGACTTCTAAGGTTCCATCGACATCAATATCAATCTTACTATTTAGTGATCCTAGAAACTTAAAATCTGTATTGTTAGAATCAGCAAATGTTGAGTTGAATTTCTCTCATCTTCCAGGAACCCAACTGCGTCTCCAAAACCATCCCGCTCGACACCAAAATGCCATCCACCGACGACTACCGCGGTCTGAGCACGCTCATCAAGCAAGAGCTTGTCTCGAGCCACATCCCAATGCCCTACGACTCGCCGTCAACCTCATCAGACCTGCAGATGATCAACTTCACCGGCAGCAACTATACCGACATTCACAAGTCGAAGGGGCAGGGAATCGTGAATCGAGTCAAGAAACTTGGGAGGAGAAGTATCGCCGAGTTGCTGAATAGAGAGAAGAAACTGGTTCTGCTCAAGGCAAAATACGCTACCAAAAAGTTGGCCAAGGAAGAGGCCGAAGTCATCGCCCCTCTGGAACACGACAAACTACGGAAAGGCGCGCTTCCAGTGTTCGCTATCCAGGTGAACACTTTGGAAGAGTTCGAATCGGCTCAAAGCCTCATCGAGGACAGCTCCATCTGCCTTATCGAGGGCTCCATTGAAGCTTGCGGTTTCGACGCATCCAGATTCTACCCAGAAGTCCTAGAAGTGCTCCAAAGTGACTACGAAATGACTGGACCTCGACAAATGCCGCAATCCATGCAGCTCAACTATCCGAGATGTCCTGGAGGTGGGAAAACCTCAAAGTTCGCGTCGAATAACTGGGAGTGCCCGGATACTCAGCATCATATTTGGTTCCCAGAGTTTGTCAAATACTTCAAGGATGTCCAGAAGGCTTCGAGAAAAGCTGTGAGCCGAATCAATAGCCATCCGGAGAGAATCGAGGAGATTTTCGATGAGCTCGCTGTAAAACTCACCAAGCTCACTATTGCCCTTCCAGATGCCGATAGGGGGCTTAAAGGGGCTCTGACCATCGCCTTCGGGTCTAATATCGATATTGAGAATCGAAAGTTCGCGAATGGAGAGTACATCTTTGCGGAGCAACGAGAGGTAATCCCATTTTTATCGTCTCAATACCCCCAAATTTTCCTTTCAGAACGTCAAAAAGTTCCCCGCCTTCATCCACCCGGACTTCAACTTCAGTCTCCTCGACTACTGTGGCACCTACATGTCGGGCATCAACACTCCACAAGTCTATATGAAAGTTCCCGGAGTTCGTACCGCGGCTCACCTTGAGAATGGGTGTCTCGCAAGCATCAATCTGAATCTCGGCCCTGGCTCGAGTATCTGGTGCTCTATCCCGCTGGAGTTCACCGGCAAGTTCCAGGAGCTCATCAAGAGGAAGATCGGGCTCACCGATGTTGACTACGAGAGATACTTTGACTACGGATTCTGGCCCAATGAGGAGGAGTTGTTGAAGGAAGGGATTCCTCTGCAGAAGTTTGAGCAAAAGCCTGGCGCCATGGTGTATGTGGGAGTGGGAACCTATCATTGGGTTCAAGCGAACGAGTTCACAATTCAAGTGTCGTGGAACGTGGGGCCACCATCGCATCGGCAACTCTCATGGCTCGCCATCAGTCATGACCACTATCTGGCTCACCAACATCCACCACTTGTACCTCTGGAGTCGCTGTGCTGGGGACTGGCCGAGGCGGATGCCGAAAGAAGACATGAGGCGCCGGATATGGACGCAAGGATGAGAAGGGTCGCGAAGACTATGTTGATGCGGTAGGTTTTTATTTGGGAAGATTGAAAAAGCAGTAAAAAGAGATTAGGCGCCGGAAGGAATTGAACCAGGGTCTTGTTTTTACTAGTCGGGGGCCTTACCCACTCCGCCAGTCGAGCAAGATTGGCGGCGGCAGTGCAATCTTAACATAAAGCAAACGGTGGCGCCGCCGCCGCCGGCAGCGGTCGGCAGTGCTTGGCAGCTGTCGGTGGTTGTGGTGGCGCTGATAGCTCAACTGGTAGGAGAGTTGACTGCCAATCCTCAAACCCAAGTTCAATTCCTCCACGCCTCCACGCCTTCAACCTTTTTTTGCACAATTTTCCCATCTAACCTTGCTATCTTCCAGCTCCCTTGCCAACTGCCAAACCCAATTGCAATTCGTGGAGGAGGAGAATCTCACGGTGAACATGCTCGAACCAAGCAGAAGACCCGAACGCTGCACGGAGTGCCGGAACTGGACGTTCAACATGTTCCTCAGGGAGAAAAAGGACATTCGAGTCGTGGGCAACAAGATCCAAGAGCCTCATATCTATTGTCTCGGCTGTGCCAAGAAGCTGGAGAAGTTCAAGGATCCGAACTTTGACGTTTATCAAAGACACGAGATCAGCAAGCTTGTCGAATGGTACGACTTGTTCTCGTTGATTCCACCACCAGTGAATCCAGATGCGCCGAAGAAGAAGAAGATTCCAGAGGCCTATGAGGCTCAAATGGATGAGGAAGTCGAGGAGGTAGATCAAAACATGGCTGAAGAGGAGGTAGAGGCAGAGAAGTCAGATGACAGCGAGGCGGATGCAGAATCCCCAGAACCTTCGGACGATGATGAAGAAGGATTGTAACATGATTATATTTTTGAATTTTCTATGATATTTCTTTTTCCTTTTGAAATTTTCCCGATCCCAACTTTCACTAATTGATCTACATTCCTACTATACATTTCCAAAGATCTTTCGTTCATTTATTTGTGCATGTATTATTCTAAAATATACATTCTAATGAATCCATACTTTACAAAAATTGGACGAAATTTTCAGTTTCAGGTAGTAGATAGATTTTTCAAAGTCTCATTGTGAACAATAGGGTATACATTTTCTGAAAAAAATTAAGATGAAAACTTCGTTGATCAGAAATTAAAGGCTTTTCTATGAATCGACTGGACGAGCCCATGAGAAACTATGGGAAGGTCTGGGATTTTTGATCTACCAGAATCAAAATGAGCGCGATTCTTTGGGGACTAAAGATTGAGCCATGGAGCGAGTTTCCTGTGCTGATACGTAATGTTAATACTGCTCTTTCAAAATTTCCATATTTATGAATGACCTGAAACAGTAACGTTTTGAGACTTTTGGTATCAAAGATATTACCGACCTAGGCCCTGTCGATTCGGGTATCATCGGTATTGAACACAATGTGTATCGTACTTCAAAGGCACATGGCAGAAATAAGCAGAAAAAATCGACTTGAAATTCGATCATGCTCTTTTAAAGTACCGGACCCTCTTTTTTTTTGAGGCCACTTGCAGTCGAGTTGTTGAATCCTCGGATTCTAGACCAGCACTGTCTTTCATTCAGATCTGCATAGCATTTTTTTTTTCTTCATTATTTCAGTTTCAGCACTAGTTGAAGTTTCAACATGTTGACTCGATTTCAATGTTTCCATGTTCTCACGAATAAATTTAAGTTTTCACCACTACTTTCTCTCAAAAACACATAGAGGTTGGTGAAATACTCTGATCCACATAAATATACGTTCACCCATTTTTTTTTTGAAAAATGGACTTGCTTTTTTAGCTGACCCACGTTGTCATAACTTCTTTTTCCTTCGTAGACCTTCCTCGCCATGTAACCCCACACATTTTCGAAGATATTCAAGTCCGGTGAGCAGGCTGGCCAGGCTATAACAGGGTTTCCGCTGTCCTCAGGCCACTTCATTCTTTTTGAGCTCGCTGACATGGGGATCCGTCTTGCATAATCTGATAGTTTCGGTGTCAATTTCAATTCCAGAATGGCAGAAGATCACGGGAACCCAGAAGTCCTACCTACCGTACTCTTATGAACCTCCGTTCGATATTTTGGAAAAACTCCAGATTTGTTTTTTTTGCCAATTTTCATGGGTGAACGTATATTTATATGGAACAGTACGCAAAGAGTTCAAATTACCTGATTTTCAAAATTTCACTTGTTTCTGAATGATTCGAAACAGTTAAGCTTCGAGACGTTCTGTACATTATGAAGACTCGAGAAACGACTGGAGAAAAATCGATCATGCTCCTTTAAAGTGCCGTATCGTACATTTTTGAGTGCGGTCGAGTTGTTGGCACTTGCGGTCGAGTTGTTGGTTCCTTGGATCCTATGCGAGCACTGACTTTCATTCAGATCTTCCTAGCATTTTTTTCTTCATTATTTCAGTTTCAGCACTCCTTGAAGTTTCAACATTTTGACTTGATTCAATTGCCATCGAAAACTTAAAAACACATAAAGATTGGTGAAAAAGATAACATCTCTGTTGTGAGAGTACGGAAAAGTGAAAACATGAAAAGTGGGCAGAATAGAATTTCAGTTATGAACAAGTTGATGAAAACTTGCCGAATCAGGTTTTTTTGTTCTCCAGGTGGAATAAGAGCAAGATGAGGTCAATAAGGAAACACTTTGGGCGTTTTCATCTGGAGACATCGATGGGTCTGAAGAGAGATAATCGCCAGCCCCAAAAGAACCTGCTCCTTCATCACACTCATTGATCGCCGGACAGTACAGTACCGTTAAATACGGTATACAATTCGACTGTTTTCAGTGCAAAATGATTAACTTTGAGCAGTTGAAAAAGTATGTTTCAATCATTCGATTTCTATGAAATTTGATGAATTTGATCGTTTATTGTAGCCACTTCTATGGAAACAGCCGATAGGAATTATCAGAAGAAATTTGTACAGGGAGTGGTAAAAACCGGATAGATGACAGTAATTATGACAGGCTGTGAAGTTCAATGTATTAAGAAACTCTAGATCTTCATTTTTGTAATTGACAACTTTTTACGAAAATTGCTGCGAAGTGAGTTACGTAGCGTATAGTCACGCGACATCGGAACTTGTACAGTGTAAATTTCAGTTTTTTCGGACCAATGATCTTTAACGCGACACAATGTGATTTCTGTAAAAAGTCGTCAACTGTAAAAATGAAGATCTAGAGTTGTTTAATACATCCACCAAGTTTTGAAGAAATCGGGTATATGGAACATACTTTTTCTTCTCCTCAAAGTTGACCGATCATTTTGCACTGAAGACGATAAAGTTGTATTCCTTATTTATGTCTCAATGAACGATAACGGCATCATCAATTTCTAAAATTTATATGTTTCATTCTTATTATAAAACGGAAAAAAGATTATGAGAGACAATCCATCAAGGTTTTTATGCTCTCTCAGCTTGCTATTAGTATCATCTAATTTCTAAAAGTCACAGTTTCAGAACATTTTTGAGTGGAGTGCCTAACAAGAGAAGATATTCCAGTTGTTCTGAAGTTAAGTAAATCAGGAAGACATAAATCTGATTTCAGAGGGGTTGTCAGACCTCCAGCACTGAAAAAGCCAATCAACTGCGGTAGAAATCAGAATCCTAGAGAAAAAACTGAAAGTTTGTTCGGAAAATTTCCCGTTTTCCAAAACTTCTAAATGTGCGTAGGACATGGTACAAACTCACTATCAAATGAAAAAGTTAATTCAATATTTTATACTGTTTGAAACTGCAAAGAAAATTGAATGAACACATAAACCAGTGAACTTGGAAAATGGGAGGGGAAAACATGGAAAGCTATTATGGCAGAGATAGAGAAATTAATATAACTTAGAAGGACACTCGGATCGGCAAATAGGTTAGTACTGAAACTGCAAAAAGAAAAAGGGCGGGAAAAAAAGTTGAGATTCTTCAGAAAGAGAGGGGATAGGAGATAAAATAGGCAAGAAACTACGAAAAACGTGATTTTTTTGGAGAATTTTATCGCTTCACTCTCCACTCCCAATCCTCTGGAAGATCTCCACGATTCGCTATATTGTTGGGGTCCAGCATTTCCACTTGACAAGTTGGGCCGAGCCATCCTGGAGAGCAACTGCATTGACCGCTGGAAAATCAAGGATTACGGTATTCGATCATCCATAACTCGCTTTATTTTTGAGCTAGAGCAAATCTAAGCACAGATTTGAAATTCTTGGGTCCGAATACGTATAGCGAAGTTGTTTCTAGATCAAAAACGTGGATAGAAAGATGCATTGAAAATTTTTTATTCGTCGAAAATTTTCTCGGATTCATGAATAAGATTTATGAGAGAACTAAATTGTAGGCTAATGAGATATAATTTTATCCAACTAAGGATTACGGTAGGTATAGTAAGAAAAAAGAAATCAAAATTTTCAAATTTTCAAGCATTTCTATCTTCGCTAATGTTCAACCTTTTTCGTTGGTATTTGCCTAGAAATGTAGTATTTCCAGAGAGATTTTAACATACATTGAAACATTTTTCTAATCGACAAAACATTTCTCGGATTCACGAATAAGATTTCTAGGTAACTCACTAGTAGCTTAATGCTCTTGCGTTTCCATCCAAGATTTTTTAGTTTGATAACTACAGTAGCATACTGTTCATTTTACAAAAGTTGATAACATTTGTAAAAGTTGTTTTTCTTTTTCAAAGGTTTCGAATCTCCCGATTCAACTAGTTTTTATTATTTGCTTGTTTTTGTCTCAAAATGTTGGATTCGACCTATTTTCCACAGAAAAAAACATACAGCTACTAAAGTTAATTCGGATATAAACCGTGAGCTTTTTCGAAATAGGTGCTACTATACAAATGTCTTGATACCATCCCTAGTTGGAATGCCATTGTTCGTAACACCCCGAATTCTTAACTCCCGGTAAGTTTCAAATTTGGTCCAATCCTCTATTACCAGGTTCTATGCGTAATTCTGTTCCTGTTCCCTACCTCTTCCCACTCGCCACCATTCTTACCTCTCAACTGCTCTTAACGCATTTCATGTTCCCATATTCCCCCCGTATCTGGACTGATCTCGTTAGAGATCTATTCTAGAACTTCGGTTGTTTCCTTTCGTGTTATTTTTCGTGTAAATAAAAAACTTTTCGAAACTGCGAAAATATCTCGGATTCATGAAACAGATTTGAAAGGTCAACAGCAGTCCAATATTGTTCTCAAGAAGTATTTTGCGCACTCATTCCCGCCTCTAACTTTTGATGCCATTTGATTTTCCATGTCAATAGTAGTACGTTCCCAAAAATTTATTCAAAAACTTTCATCTTTCCGAAAAGCTGATTGTAAGGCTTCAAAAGACAAAAAATCAGTGTTTTTCAATCTTTTTTTTGAGTGAGTTATTGCCCATTTCAGTAGTTTTATGAACAAATGAATAGACCGGCCGCCTCTTAAGCGACCGAAATCGTCTAAAAACCGGCCTCACGAAAACCGAACGGCAGAGAAGTGCAATCGCGCTCCATCGGGCGAATTATAAGGCTGGCGAACATTTTGAGTTTTATTCTTGTTTTGGAATTTTTTTTCTGTATTTTTCGACACGATGGATGGTGCAAAACCATTCGATCGCCGAAGAACAGAAAAAAAATAGTTGCCCGAAACATAATACATTTTTTGAAAATTTGAAGACGGAGGCACCATTTCTATGGCGTCTGATCAAAATGGGCACATAAAACTATTAGAGGAAATACGGTGATTGCAGATTCAACTATTATCAACTTTTTTGAAGAGGAAGGTTTGCTTCTTTAAAGAATAATAGGAAAGTGTGAAGCATCCGAACAATATTGGAATTTTTGGGTTATCTTACAGTCAGTTTGCTTCGTGACATACATATCAAGGTTGCCCCGTAAGTATAGTAGCCGAAAACTAATCAAATTGGAAAGGGTTGAAGCAAATTTTTGTAAATGTTTTTCGATTCTTCCAACCCTCATATCTCAGCTAGGTTTTCACATTGTTGATGGTTTGTCGAAATGAAATACTACGTTGCATTGAACATTTTCTTAAAGTCGAAAACTTCTCGTTTTTCTGAAACATTTTTTCTCAAAACTTTTCGAAAATTCAAACATTCTTATCTCTGTTAGCTTTCTACACTCTTCGCTGACTTTTGAAGCGAATTGTGGAGGTTCTGTTCTATTTTCAGGCAGTGATAAAACACCTAACAAAACTTGTTTTGCTGATTATGAGACTGCCTGAATTTAGACTAAAAGAGTTCCGCAAAACATCACGATCATATGAGGAAATGTATATCTCTAGGGTTCTTGAAACATATTTTCAAGGAAATTTCAATTTTAGTCTATTCAATCAATCAATCATTTATTCATTTAAGTGGTAAAGACAAGTACATAAGTGAAAAGCAGCTCCCCTCACGAGGAGCGCTTAAAAGCGAAAATTGGGAAGAATAGATAATATACATGTAGTGGGAAAGGAATGGGATGAGGGTCTAGTAACGAGCAATAGAAGAGTCGAGGAGGAGTTCAAATTGATAGGGGGTAAGGAATTGAGGTACATTGGCCGTTATGGCATTCCAAATAGGGATGGAGGATGCAAAGAAATCGGGTATATGGGGGTTGAGGCAGATCAAGGTCATGGGGCGACGGGCAGAGTTAGAGAATCGGAAGTGAGATTCGGGGTG
>LR545294.1:1074-19172 GCA_900536305.3 Caenorhabditis sp. 40 LS-2015 | reverse complement strand
GTTTGAAGGGCGGATATGGTGAAAAATGCACCAAACTTTGGAGCTAATTATCTCGAGTTCTAGAAGTTTGCGCAGATAGCCACCTAGTACACCTGAAAGCCCACATTCGATTCTATATATGGGCAAATTTAGAGAAAATTCTCAGAGGTACCCTAAAGATGGCATGCTGGTAAGTAACCAAAACAAATTGAATGAAAAAAAAAAGAAAAATGATCTCGGGCGGGATCGAACCGCCGACCTTCTGTGTGTTAGACAGATGTGATAACCACTACACCACGAGACCAGACGAAGGAGCAGGGTCAACAGGGTGTACAAAAAGGAGGCGCCGCAGCGTTCTGCGTCTCTTCACTGTGGCCACCTTTATAATGCCAAACTGTGACCCACACTTTCGGCCTGCTTAGTATAGTGGTTAGTACTCCACGTTGTGGCCGTGGCGACGCTGGTTCGATTCCAGCAGCAGGCAATTTTTTTTTGTTTGCGGAAATGATCGTTTCGCTTTTAAATTAGCCCTTTATAATTGTTTTCATGAGAAGGTCTGATTCGAGATGTATAACAAGATTTTGGAAAAAAATGTTTTTTTTTTCGGTTTTAACTTTTTTGCTTCTCTCGATCTTCTTATCAGTCATACAAAAGGTTTCTACCAGAAAAAAAAACAAGGTCGTCTTATTATTTATTTACTTTCGAAATACCTGATAGTGAGGAAACACGAGACCCCTCTCTCTTTTTCCCTGTTTTTCTCTACACTCTTCGCAGTTCCTTTACCACTCTCCCCCTCCTTTTTCTTTCCATTTCTGAACGTCATGCCTCTCACTCTCTCTCGAAGCCCGTATAGCTCAGTGGCAGAGCGTCTGTCTCGTAAACAGAAGGTCGGCGGTTCAATCCCGCCTGGGGGCATTTCTTTTTTACTTTCTTTTTCAAACCATTTTCGAGACAGAAAACCGTTTATTAGTTAAGGATTCGGCATTGGCGCCGGGCTTGTACTTTTCGACTTTTTGAATCGAGATAGACAGAAGTTGTAAGAGTATTTGATGAACATGCAGAAATATACAAACAGGGCTAGTAGCCCGAAATAAAAACTGTAAACTATCGGGTCCGGATTTTCGGCTCCTTTGCCATGTACTGCAGCAAGTAGGGTATGGAGAGCAAGGATGGTGAGACCGAGTGTTCTGGAAAATTGAAGTCCTTATTTTATGGAGTTGAACTTGGCTGAAAAATCTTACACTAGCACTAAGATCCCTCGAAAAGCGATACTGGAAGTCCGCAACTTCTTCGAGCTACTCCGTTTCTCCTTATCTTTCTGCCACTGTCGAATCTGCTCCTTATTCGAATGCCGAATCGAGCTGCGTGGCCTCGGAAACTTCCCCTCGAAAATGACTCCGTTGAACTTGTGTTTCCAGTAGATCAATCTATCCACGAAAATGAGCGCAGCGACCACAATCATCCAAGTAGGCAGGTAGAAACAAGGCTCCCACTGACCCGACCAACAATTGTCTCGAATCCCAATGTAAAGAAATAGAACTCCGATGCCCAAGAGAATGACATTGGTGACGTATATAACGACTAAATACATGATATAATCATGGATTTTAAGGTAGCTAAGAAGGAGAGACAAACCGTATTCAAGCAGTGTCTTCATCTTTCGAGTCTTGTTCTGAAAAATGGGGTCTACAGTAATCGATGGAAAATCAAATGACTTTGTGTGTTTTGGTCAGTAGTGATAACAAATTAACACATTTGGCCCTTCGACAAAAACAAACACATAGTCTCACAATCAGTAGATAAGTTTGAAACTCCTAATAAGAATTTGGAAATTAAAAAAAAAGTTATCAAAATTCTCTCACCTTGGCCAACTCGATAGAACCCAACAATAGTGGCTGTCGACGAACGAATAAACTAGTCTCCCAATAGACGATAAGATCAGAAGTCATCGATGTTTTCTTCTTCTTCTCCATTTTTTCTTCTTCTTCGTTCTTCTTCTTCATCTTCAACATCGTCTTCTAATTTCTTACCTGTATTTTTTTATCAATTACATACACTTTTGTTTTCGAAATTCTCCTCTCCTCTTTTATCTATGTGAAGTGTTGACAAGTGTGATTTTTCAGGCATTATGACTACGCAATCAAAAATATTTTTATTCAGATCATTATTTCCAAAGTTTCAATTTTCAGACGTCATCCTAGAATGAAATAAATCAATTTATTCAGATCAACACTTCAAAAATTTTCAACTTCATAGTACATATTTTCATCTTCTCCAACATCATTCTTCTTCCAACAGTTATGGCATCCAATTACCAAAGCCTTCAGAAAAATTCATGCGTAACACTTCACCACATACAACCCCAGGGAGAATCCATAGATAAAAAGGGGTGGAGCTTTGAAGAATCCGCCGACGCTTGTGATATAGTTGTACTCGAACCATACCCCAATGATGGTGCTGAAAACGGAGTTACAGTAAGCCAAGCGATCTTATGTGCGTCGCTGAACATGTTAGAAAGGCTCTTGTTAGATAACAAGTATTTGAAAACTTACACTATCAAAGTCCAAACTCTCAGAATCCCATCGCAGTAGAAGAGCAAATCCCTCGTCTTCTTTTTGTATACTATCCATGACACGATCTGTTCCACGATCAGCAATGTTGCAACCAAAATCATCCAGTATGGCACAATTGTGTCCGCGGATGGACCATGTTGAACTTTCTCTCGTATTCCAAGAAAGAGGAAAATGACGGAAATGGCGGAGAGAAATCCGGTTGAGAAGATTTGGCACACTGAAAGCTGAGGTTTGAATACGGGGTTCAATGATGGCGCGGGTGAGCTCGCTGAACTGTATGACGATGCCATCGGCTGAGTATCAAACTTTGGGGAGAGAATCTCATCTCCGCCGAGCCCGTTTGCATACCGCAAGTTTTAGGGAGGTCCAGAGAAAAAATATATTCAAAATCTTACCCAATTGGAAGTTTTGGCACTTCATTTCGGATGATAGAAAATGATAGAATGAGTTTTTTTCAATCGAAGAATGGATGGCTATCAACTATTCCTCAGTGTTTCTAATGACTCACACTGCTAGCCGGAACAGAAAGAATGACCAATATGAAAAAAAGAAAACCTGTTTTTAGTGATTAGTCATTTCTTTGTGAGATTCACTGCTCCATCGCTACATCGCATTATGAAAAATTCAAATCTACCAATTGATTTCGGTCAATGTGATTTTGACTCTATGAAAATCAACTTTTTATTCAGATTCATTTCTCTCAAAAGTTATTGACTTCAGAATACAATGCATTCACTTCTTCATCCTTCTTCTTTATGTGCAATTCTAGCACGGGTAGATCAAAAAAGTTTGACGTAGTGTGTGACGGTTAGAGACACAGAGTTCAGAGGAGCGCACTTCCTATGAGTGAGCATTTGAAATTGGGTTCTCCCGCCGGTCTTGTGATCAGTTGATTGCGATGAATTGGAAAGAAAAGTCTCGAAAACATTTAATAGTTAAAAAAAGACCATCAAAGATTCAAATACACTGGTTGACCTTGATTATGAGTGCGCTCCCAGATTCTTGTCACAAGGAACTTAATAAAGCGAGTGATATAAATCACCATGATCAGGACAGCCAGATTCAGCCCAATGTTGATATTCGGAGAGCCTGGCCCATCACCGGAAATCGCGAAGGAACATAGAACTCCCAGAATCAATCCGATGAGAGCTCTGAAAATATGAAATTCCAGTTAAAACATTGATATCATTTGAAACAACTCACATCAAAAATATTCCAGCCACCAATAGAGCATCCACAATTGGGAGGACTCTTTTATCATGATGGACGAAAACTCTCAAAGAAATCATCTGCTCCAGAATCAGCAGAGCAGCCACGATACACATCCAGTAGGGTATGAAAGTGCGAGAATATCTATCGTTTTCAGCGAATGCTTTGATTCCAAAGTACAATTCGGCGACGGAGACAGCGAGGAGAGAAACGTTGAGGTAGATTTGGAATCCTGAAATAATCGAATTCAGTTTAGCAGCTACGAAAAAAAATCGGCTCACCTAGGGCAAACTTTGAACAGTCCGACATTTTCACACGGTTTTTCAAAATGGATTAACTGTGATTGAAATTGTAAAAATCTCTACATTTATATACGGTATTATTGCTGCGTCTCCGTTCCTCAGACCGAAATGAGGAATTTTTGAGAAGTAAGACACAGAAAAATGATTCATGCGAAACTTGAAAGATGCGTTTTCTATTAAGAAACAATTGAATAAGAACAACGACACATAACAGACATGGATAAAATTTATTAGTTTCAAAAAATCCATCAAAAATTCAAATACACTGGTTGACCTTGATTATGAGTGCACTCGCAGAGTTTTGTCACAAGAAATTTCAAGAAGCGACTTGCATAAACCACAACTGTTAAAACTCCTAGAGTAACTCCATAGCCGATAATGGGCGGGATTATTCCACCGGCACTTGCGATGGCGGAGACAAGTAGCATGAAGACTCCAAGCAGGGTTCTGAAATCTTGAATGATTCAAAAAATATCTGGAATCTAAAAACTCACATCAAAAATATTCCAACTGCCAATAGAACATCGAAAATCGGAAGAAATCCATTGTCATTTTTGACGAAAACTCTCCAAGAAATCATCTGCTCCAGAATCAACAGAGCCGCCACACAACACATCCAGTACGGTAGGAAAATGTGAGAAAACTGACCATCTTCAGCAATTTCTTTAGGTCCAAAGTATAACATGGTGACGGATATTGTGAGGAGGGAAATAGTGAGATAGATTTGGAAAACTGAAAAAAAAACTTTTTTCGAAAAAATTGAATAAAGCTAGTTACCAAGTGAGAACTTCGAACGGCACGGCATTTTTCTAGATTTTCTCTTGATTGTTCTTGATATAAATCTAAATTTATAAATAGTATGATTCCTAAAAATTTTGTTCCTCAGACTTACAAGGGAATGTTTTAAGTCGTGAAGCTAACCAGTAGTAATGACCTATATAGTTCGAAAGAGGATTGTCTAAAACCTATATTTCTGCGTTCAAAACCTGCTAATAAGAATTCTGAAGACCAGTTATAGGCTCTCAAAGTGCCTAAAAGACGATTCTGGGGTCCATTCTTCAGTGGAAATTTCACGTAGAACTCTCCAATATTTTATTTCCACAGAAAATGAGCTTTGCAAGCCTATTTTAGGCACTTTGAGAGCCTATAACTGGTCTTCAGAATCCTTATTAGCAGGTTTTGAACGCAGAAATATAGGTTTTAGGCAATCCTCTTTCGAACTATATAGGTCATTACTACTGGTTAGCTTCACGACTTAAAACATTCCCTGGTTAGATTCTTTTAGGTACTCGATAGAATGAGTAAAATGAGTCATACAAGTTTTGAAGGCCGGACTCAAGGACGGAGCATAGAGTATCGTTGTTTTGCCACCATTCTCTTTCAGATCACAAAAACTTCATTCACATAACGCGATGCAACGAAATTTTCGCCTTGAGATCCATCTCACTCAAAAATGCGACACAATGAATGTAAAAAGTGCCAATGAATGAAACAAGATAACAAATTAGAGCAGCGATAGAGAAAAATAATACAGAGAAAACAACGATAGGTGCACAAGTGTCCTTGAAGGCGAGTTCTTGGCTCCAGAAGGCTCCGAAAATCATTCTGAAAAATTTAACTGTAATGGTGTTTCGAGCGAAAGTTAGGCGCTGGATGAGAAAAGTTTGGGGCAAAATTTTGAAAACTTCAATGAAATCCAACAGTGTTCACAGTAAGATACCGCTGGGTAGAATTTTCGGGCCCTATTACTCACCCCAAGAAAAACAGGATCCTGAAGTTCGTCTTCACCAGGAGCAAAATCTTCGACGAACTATTCGCCCGATTCTTCTCCCAAGTCTTGATCAGCTCATAGTCATCAGTTTCTGGTCGCGGGTAACTCTTCTCGAAGTCTATCTCGTTCATCAGAATCTTCCAGAACATCAGTCTATCCAAGATGATGAAAATTGCAACTCCAATGAGCCATATGGGAAGGAATGAGTTTCCAGGACATGTGGTAATGTTGAGCAAACCGATGATGATGAAAAAAACGGGGATGATAGCAAAGACGAGGTTGGAAATAATGAGGAAACCTGAAATATGTTTCATCTTCAAATCAAAAATTGTATCAACTCACAGAATGCTTTTTTCTTGGAAACGTCTTCCATTCTTCGAACGACGGCCATTGTCAAAATTCTCCGAGAAAGAGAAAGTTCTCGTAGAATCGATCGAAAGAAAACCAAACTGTTCTTGTGTGTTAGAATTGCGTGATCACCGCCATTTCTTATCACATCATCTTCTCTTATGACATAAAAACAGAAGAAGACACTAATTTGTTTTCGAAACCCCTAATTTCGGTCGGAGATCGTTGAAGAGATAACAAGAAACAAAGAGAAAAATGATCTCGGGCGGGATCGAACCGCCGACCTTCTGTGTGTTAGACAGATGTGATAACCACTACACCACGAGACCAGGTGGAAGAAGTAGGTTGCAAGGGCGTAGAAGAAGGAGGAGTCACGGCGCTCTCTCACGCTCCCGGCTGCCAGCCTTTCTAATGGCAAATAATGACCTACACTTTCGGCCTGCTTAGTATAGTGGTTAGTACTCCACGTTGTGGCCGTGGCGACGCTGGTTCGATTCCAGCAGCAGGCATTTCTTTTTGTTTTGTTTTTTCGTAACTGATCTTTCTTTTTTCACCTTTCAGAGAGGTTTTCTTATAATTTACGGTCATAAGCAATGAGAAACAACGTGTCACAAGACTCCAAGGCGGAAGTTTTCATATTCTGTGTCACTTTTAAAGTCAGACAACTCGAAAATTGAGAGGCCAACATGAATTATGTTCTATTATCAACTCTACTGCTTCTCTGCCTAGCTGCAGCAGTCACTTCTCATCAGAAGAAAGAAAAGGATGAGGTGAAGAAGATCGTGAAGGTTATCGAGTTCGACGATGATGGAATCGAAGGAAAAAGTTCCACTGGAAGGAAGTCGAGAAAGTTCAGTTCCTCTTCTTCTTCATCGTCATCGTGGTCGTCAGAAGAATACAGAAAGCGAAGACGGGGATCTCGTAGACCTCGTGGACCTCGTGGACCACGTCCTCAACGTCCACAAGAAGCAGAAAGAATCTGTGAAAATGGATGGTTGGAGTTTAAGAGACCCACCGGGGTTTGGTGTATCCTAGTAAGTCGCCTTAGCAGATAACCATAAAAGATTTGGATCAAAACTCTAAAGCTTAGGTTGGCAATCCGGGCATCACCAATGGATGGTTCTCCTACGAACAAGCAAAAACAGCGTGTGCTGCACAGGGAGCCACCCTAACCGGTTTTCAAAACGAGAACGAGCGAATGACAGTTGCCAGGGATGCTCTGAACAAGACCACTGCCCTCGGGCGGACAGTTGCAGGACTTTGGGTCGGAGCCACCAATCTTCCGGGATGCAGATCCCCCAGTTGTGGACCCTTCACAACTTTCCAATGGACCGATGGGGTCACTTCTGGAATTGAAGGAATGAAGTGGGGAGTCGGCGAGCCGGATAACAATAATTGGCCGTAAGTTGCACATCATCAAGAATCTCACCTGCCACCGGAGGTTTCCAGAGGCTCCACGGCGTGCATTCAACAGTTCATAATGGCACCAAACTTCGTACCAGGACCAGAAGATTTCGAGTGGAGAACAACTTTCGTCAATGGGGACCTCGACAAGTATCAGTGCACGGCGCAAGCCTAACCCAGAACTAGATTATATGCCTGTGGGAAGCGAGGAGTGAAGCATTGAATATGTTGTTAAATTTATGGAGAAATAAAGTTATATCTACTGTTAACGATCGTTTTCATGACCTGTTTTTCTGACCGGCAGGTCCGTGAAGTGAACTTGCTAGATTCCCCAGTACAGGTAACGGGGTTTGAAGTATTAGACAAATAACGCAAAGTGCGATAGCGCTCCACCGAACTAGCACATTAAACACCATGAAAACGGTATATGGTGGAACAGCTTTGACTGGGAAATGGGCTAGTTCTATGGAGCGCGATCGCACTTTTTCTTATTCGTCTAAAATGACGTTGGATGTCGTCATTTATCGCGCATGGACCTCGAACACCGCAATGCGCCGGACCTTACGTAGAGACACACAGCATTCGAAATTTAAGTGTTTCTTACCGTATCTGACGCCGCGAAAGGCTACGCGTCCGACAGATCTGAAGTGGATCAGATAATAGCTTCCAAGCCGACCAGAGGCTTTCAGATGACTCTCCATGGTTTCTGATTCCCTCTACCTCCGATCTTCCGACCTTTCCCCTATCTCACCCTTTACTCCTCATAAACCATGCGACCGGAACTTTCCCATGGATCAACCTCTAGTGTCATTTCCGTTTAAAAGCTCCACTCCAGTCACCTCAACCCTCAGTTGTATTCACCATGAACAAACTTCTCCTCGTCTTCCTCCTACTAGCCCTAGTCACCTTGGCATCCACCCATCGGCACAGAAATGGAAGAAAGGGTGTGAAAAAGATCGTGAAGGTGTTCAATAACCACCACCACCATCACCACCATGGACCACACGAACCATTGCCAGCTGGCAAACCTGCATCTTCATCCTCCTCCTCATCGTCTTCGGAGGAAGCTGTACCGGATCTTGTGTTGGACAATGAGGAAGAGAAGACCACGTTAGCAGCCCCACCTCCAACCACAACAACAACTACAACTACTACTACTACGACCACAACAACAACTAAGCCACCAGAGCCAAAGTGTGACGATGGATGGTTGCCATTTAAAAGACCCCATGGACTCTGGTGTATCTTGGTAGGCCATCACTGTATGCATTTCTACCAAAAAGATTACAGGTCGGTAACAAGGGAAGCAACAATCATCAGCTCACTCAACCGGAGGCCCTTAAGATCTGCAAGCAGATCAACTCTACACTGACCAGCTTGCAAAACAGCGAAGAGCGTATGGAGGTTGCGAAGGAAGCGATTCATCAACTAGGAGAGATCCAAGTGGAGATGGGAGCCGTTTGGCTTGGCGCCGAGACCAGGACTGCTTGTAAGACTACGAGCTGCGGGCCACTGAACACGTTCCAGTGGACCGATGGCAACGCCAGTGGGGATGCTGGATTCCATTGGGGAGTCGATGAGCCGGATAATGAATCGTACCCGTGAGTTGTAATCGGAGAGTTGTAATCGGAGTTCGATCCGCACGAAAATGACCGAATCCCGATCGAAACTTGCGACTCAACACTTGAGACTATTTCAGAGGAAACCAAGCCTGCATTCAACAAATTGTGATGACGTCCACATTTGTGCCAGCTAATAAGGAGGAGGAGGAAATGAAGAAGAAGTTCAAGCACGGAGACTTGGACAAGTACAAGTGCGAGAGTCCGGAGCACCCGAAGACAAGATTGTACGCTTGTGGAAGAAAGGGCGAGTAAACGACGGTCAATTTTAATTTCTCAGATTTTGAGAGGTAATAAAAATAATACATGCGATGAAAATTTGTAAAGTGTGAACATTTCTCTTCATTGAAAATCGATCGATCATTGATTGCCAGACCGAACCAAGTTCTGCAATCTTTTTTGCTCTTCAACGGCCACTTTCAATTTTCTCTCCACGTCTTCACGAATCTGAAAACAACCCTTGCACTCTAATTATTCTAATGCGTTCTTATTAGGCAAATGGGAAAAAATGCGCCCGCCCCCCACCGAACTAAAGCGCCCCACCGTTAAAGAACATGCGCCTTTAAGGAATTTCCACCATTTTCGAATTTTTCTTGGCTTGTGTCCTTTGTCTTCGCTCGAAATAATTTATGTCGCACAAATTTTCGAAAACGGTTGACTGGAAAAGGGTTTAAATAAGCTAGTCCGGCGGAGCGCGGGCGCATTTTTTCCCATTTGCCTAATACCGAAAGATTATGGTGATCGAAGTGTTCCTCGAAAAACTGTTTGCATCTGGAAAAGTTTGGACGGTTGTCTGGATCCATGTCCCAGCACTTGAGCATGAACTTGTAACTGGAATCAACTTGGTGAAGATATCTCAAGAGAAGAAGTTTGAGCTCACATATCATCAGTACAGTATTCCGGCTTGCTGAGGCGGCCACCGCATTTGACAAACTCATCGATATGGCCAATTTGCTTATACGGTCTCGCTCCCAACGAGAACAGTTCGAATAAAGTGACTCCAAATGCCCACACCGCAGTCTTCTCAGAAAATTCCCGGTTTTCGAAAACTTCCGGCGCAGCATGGTGTATCGAAATAATAATGTCATCGGTTGCTCTGAAAATCACAACATTATTTATCATACTTGCAACGGGCCGGGCCGGTAGGAGAACTTTCCCATTTTTTGCAACTATGTTATTTATTACTTTTTTGTCCATCATACCTATAATACTGTTTGGTTTCGACTCTCCTAGCTATTCCAAAATCTCCAATTCGTATTGTTAGGTCTCCAGTTACCAAAACATTTCTTAGTGCCAAATCAGAATGAATTATCTGCAAGAACATGATGATCTCGGTTCGAAGAAATATACGTACCGATACACTCGTAAGATGTTTCATTCCGTTTGCAATTTGGTAAGCGAACGAGAGAAGATCAAAAGTACAGAGACGGCTGTCATCCTCGACTACGCGAGACTTGTACTTGTCTCCTTTCTGTTTTTCGATTCCGCTATTATCATTCTCATTGAATTCCGAGTGCTCTAAATTGTCTTCAAACGTTGCTCGCTTATTCCTCACGTATGTAAGAAGATCTCCATCATCACAGCATTCCAGAACAATCCAGAAGCCTCTGAATAGAACATAAGATTATTATGAAACTTCGTACCTCCCACCTTTTTGATTCAACAAAACCCAGAAACGTGAGGACGTTCGGGAGTAGCCCGGCGGCAGCGATTGTTTTCAGCTCCTCCCAAAATTGTTTTTTCGCAGTATCGTCATAAAAGTTATTCATCCCTTAAAGCTGAATTTGAGTTAAATTAATGCTGTGCAACAACTCACTTTTCACTGCTACCGTAGAAGATCTTACTTTCGCTCTGTTTACCCCGCCGTTATATCCTGATCCCAACAGGTGGGATAGTTCAATGTCACTTATTTTGATTTGAAATCGTGACCGGAACTCGTCGATATCATCATCGCGGAACACTATATAGTTTGATGTTTGAATGACTGCATCTTCATGCTCATCTGCTAACGATTGTTCGTCAGCATTTGCGTTCTGATTGTTTCCACTGAAATCGATAACTAGTTCTGACGAACGTTTCCTTGGTCGTTTTGAGAAGTCCTCTGAAGATACAGGCGCAAACTGCGCTTTTTTCTAGAATGATTAGATAAAAAGAGTAAGAGTGCACTCAAACAAACCTCATTTCTGTAGACAAAACAACCGTTTTCGAGTGCTCCCAGAGTCTCGGCTTTTCCTGCACGTTTTCCAAGCCAGTAGAATAGAATAGCGGCTGACAATAGTATCAATAGAAAGGAAATTAGGACGCCGATTAGTTCTATCATTTCATGAGAAGTTTTGAGCGGTGTTTAACTTCGGTTGCCGTCTCGAATGAATTCAACACGTTGCGTTAACCTTTGAAATTAAGACTTAGCAAGCACAACTGGTTCTTTAAACAAAAAATAGTGATAATAACTGAGGAATAATGAAGATGTCACATCGAATTCCATCAGTATCGTACGTTTTATCATTCCATGCTAAGTATCAATTGAAAAAAACCATTTTATCGTTTTCTCAGGGGAGAATGGTCAACTTCAAGCGGTGGAAAGAGTAGCATGATAGTGAGGCTTTGGCTTCTCTGATAAAAAAGTTTCCTGAAAAATCTTCAACACAACGAAAACCAAGCTCGACAAATACTTGACATCATACAAACATCCAGAAACATTTCCAACTGGAGATCATTGACTATTAGTAAGCTCGCGGACCATCCTCTCCATTTCACGTCGTTGCTCCAAAATTTTTGTCCGTTTACTCTCCAAAGTTTGATGACTCTGAAATCATTTTCATCAAGGTTATCGTCAAAAAAATCCACCTACATTCTTGTCGATCATTGTCATGTGCTTTTTGAAAAACATAGCACAATCTCCGAAATCTGGTCGGCATTCAGGGTCAACATCCCAGCACAACTTCATGAACTTATAGCTGCGATTGGAAACAAGCATATTTGAGGTTGCTGATTTCAGAAACTCACATTTCCAGGTGACAATAGGTCGGCTCTTCTAACCTGTCGCCCCTTTCCAGAAAAAGTTGAACGTCATGAATATTTTTGTATGGTGTTTCACCGAGAGTGAACATTTCAAACAGACTGACCCCGAAGGACCATACATCGGACTTCTCGTCGAATTTCTCCGAGGTAAAACATTCTGGTGCAACCCATTTATAAGGGATTTCAATGTTATGATTCGCAATTCTGAAAAAAATATCGAGAGATTGAGACGCTTTTTAACTGAAATTTGAAACCTGTAGTATTCTCTATTCTCGTGCCTTCTGGTCAGTCCAAAATCTCCGATTCGGATAGTCCCATCAGACATCAGGAACACATTTCGAAGTGCCAAATCTCGATGAACGCACTGAAAAATCATACTCAAAAGTTCGAAAATTTCCGTAAAAGATTTCAAGACCCACTGGAATACTAGCCAAGTAGACCATTCCTGTCGCGATTTGATAGGAAAACGATATTATATCAATTGTGGAAATCGCAGCCATATTTCGACTCAAGACTCCTTTTTTGTACTGTTCTGTTTTTTTGCGGTTCGGAGTTTCGGTGTAGTTCAGAAGGTCAGTGAACTTGTTGTTCGTGCGAATGCCTCTGAGGAAGTCTTTGAGCGAACCACAGTTTGCATATTCGGTGACTATCGTCGGTATCGGTCTGATTATTCCTCCGACCAGAGCGATCACATATGGATTGGTTCCGATTGCGCACATTATGATCAGCTCATCTTCCATCATTTTTTTATGTACTCGGTTCTGTGGATTCAGAGCTTCTGGAATCTTGATTGTTGAGTTCGTTTGCAATCCGAACGCTTACTTTTGATTGCCACATCTCGATTTCCTAGTCTTCCTTTGTGAACCACTCCGACATTTCCATCCCCAAGAACTTCATTTATTTCAAGTTGATCAGGGTTCAATTCGTAGGCCTCGTCGTATTCCAGTTCATTCGAGTTGATTAGAGACACCAGTTCCCTTTTCTTCTTCTCTTGACGATCTCTTAACATGACACTATTCTCATCTTCACGTTGGGTATAGGTGTGCGGCGCCCTAAAAAAGATTACTATAACAAAACTTGAAAAGTATTCACTCACCTTCTTTTTCTCCTTCTTGCTGTGGTCGACTGCGAACAAGGTCTACATTTTATATACGTCAAAAACCCGCCGGCAAAGAAAAGCACCAAAAGTCCATAAACGAAAATCGGAAAGAATGGAATTCTTTGAAGGAATGTTTTGGTGTCGGGAGGAAGAGTTACTGATTTTATGACTCTTTTAAAAGCGGGCAAATGTTCAGAAAAGGAGGAGATCGGAGCAGCGGTGGAGATTCTGGAAAGAAGAACAATTATTTCAGTTTGAAGAGTTTTAGAGAAATATCTTACCTGATTACAGTGAGCAAGATGAGAGGGATTAAAGAAATCATGGTTGGAAAGGTTCAGTGTCTTTCATGTTCTGAAGCACTGGAGAGATTCTCATGTTTCTACAAAGAGCATGCACATACCTAATACGGATAACAATTATGGTTGTATCAGCCCATAAATCAATAAAATCACCGACCAGCCGTGTTGACTTTGATCGTCTCTGAATTATTGCTATCGTTAAACTTGCATTCAAAAGGAAGGACATGTTGTTTACGATTACCGCTGACAAGCGGAAAGAGGATTGGGAAAAAGAATGTGTGGCGTCAGTATATTAGGAATCGCGAAAGGTTTGGGGTAGGGAAGCGATAGAAGAAGTAATAGCGTTTTATTAACCGCAACTGTGTTTACAAGTAAAGGTGATTCGCGTACGGATCCGCATAACAAAATTTACCACTGCCGAGCATTGATTCGAACCAAAAACTGTATTCTTGAGGACCGTTTGCGAATCACCTGTGAGTGTAAAGTAAGGAACACGTATCGGAAACTTCAAATCTCTCAAAAACCGCTTCAAAATCGATAAAGTTGACATTTTTCGGGAAATTTGCATGTGCCCTATTGTACTCTCTAGTCAATGAGTACCAGCCAGAAACGATTTATAGAGATCTCGGATTGAAATCATCTTATGACACAATTTAGTTGACAATAACGATTGCGTCTTTCTCACTTTTTAAGGCCGTCGAACTTATTATAGTTGGGTCCTTAAACTTGACCAAAGCCAAAAAAACTGCTGAAATCCCTGGATCTAAAATATTGTGTCAACAAACATTGAGACAAATGACAATCAAGACAGGAAATATAATACGAGAAAAAACTGTATTGATTTTGACCGTCTCTGTCTCTCATACACATTGCTAATCCAAATAATTGCTGATGAGAGATGTGAGAGATAGACTAACAACAAATGAATGACCCCTACAACTGAGGAAACAGAAGGCGTGACTCATCACTCGACGGCGAATGAAAATATGAGGAACTGATATAGCCGGGAGACAGTGTGGCGCCTAAAGCGACTACTAACTCTTTTCTTCGTATTCATTTCTCCGACTGGTCGATATTTTTTTGTTGACTTATGGGTTGACACAATCCTCAGAGTTATTCGTTTTGGGTATGTTCAATTTTTTTAGAAACATGAAGATGTCTTCCGTTTTTCAGAACATGAACCCCAGTGAACCATACAAATAATGAATTCTTTGATCCTTTTCATCTTCCTCATTGCTATCAGGTAAGATATTTCACAAACTTTTTAAACCGAAGTTTTCTCGTCTCCAGAATCTCCACCGCTGCTCCCATCTCCCCATTTTCTGACCGTTTCCCTACTCTCAAAAGAGTCATAAAATCGGTGTCTGTTCCTCCTGACACCAAAACATTCCTTCATAAGATCCCATTCTTCCCAGTTTTTGTTTATGGAATTTTGGTGCTTTGCTTTGCCGGCGCTTTTTGGACTTTCAAAAAATGTAGGAGTCCACAACCAACGATAACAACAACGAAAAGAAAAAGGTAAGAGAGTTTTCCCTATTGTGAGAGAGTAACTTCCAGTTTTTTCCAGAGCTCTGCAAAACAACTATATCAAATTGAAACCCCGTCGGAAGAAGAGAGAACTGGTGTCTCTGATCAACTCGAACGAGCTGGAATACGATGGCGACTGTGAACTGAGTCTTGACAAACTTCAGTTTGGTAGAAGAATTGGCAGTGGAAACTTCGGGAAGGTTAACCAAGGAAAACTCGGGAATCAACTGGATGTTGCCATCAAAAGTAAGAAAAATATGTCTCTGTTCGATTCACCATGTTCACATTTCAGGAGCTCATTGGTCAGAGGACCCTGATCAACGGAAAATGATACTAGACGAGTTGAAGATAATGTGCGCAATCGGGACCCATCCATGTGTGATAGCGCTGGTCGGAGGAATAACGTTAGAGGGGTTAGTCTTCTTACTATTTGGTTTCATCACCTCGTGGAAGCAAGATTTTCTAAGAATTCATTCCAGAACAGAGGCAATGATCGTCACCGAGTATGCAGACTGTGGTTCGCTGAAAGACTTCCTCAGAGGCATTCGCAAGAACCACAAGTTCACTGACCTTCTGAACTACACCGAAACTCCAAACCAGCAAAAATTAGAACAGTACAAGAAAGGAGTTTTGAGTCGAGATATGGCTGCGATTTCCACAATTGATCTACTCTCGTTTGCCTATCAAATCGCCACAGGAATGGTCTACTTGGCTAGTATTCCGGTGGGTCTTGAAATCTTTAACGGAAATTTTAAAACATTTGAGTAAGATTTTTCAGTGCGTTCATCGAGATTTGGCACTTCGAAATGTGTTGCTTATGTCAGATGGGACTATCCGAATTGGAGACTTTGGACTGACCAGAAGACATGAGAATAAAGAGTACTACAGGTTAGAAAACACATCTAAAAAGTCTTCTCTCACCAGTCACTTTACAGAATCGCCAATCCTAACATTGGCATCCCTGCTCACTGGGTCGCTCCAGAATGTTTCACCTCCGAGAAATTCGACGAGAAGTCCGATGTATGGTCCTTCGGGGTCAGTCTATTCGAAATGTTCACTCTCGGTGAAACACCATACAAGAATATTCATGACGTTTCCGGCTATCTCAAAAGTGGCAAAAGATTGGCAGAGCCACAGTATTGTCACCCGAAAATGTGAGTTTTTGAAGTCAAGAGTTCCGAAGTTGCTCATTTCTCAATTCCAGCTACGAATTCATGAAGATGTGTTGGGCAACGGACAGAACGTTCCGGCCGAACTTCGGAATGTGTGCTGGCTTTTTCAAGGAGCATTTGATGATGATCGACATGAATGTCAGTGAGCTTTTATCGAAGACAACGTTGATTTTCGTGATTTCAGAGCTATCAAAAAATGGAAGATAAACTGAATTTGATCTTCGAGCAACGATGTGACATGGAGCGACAAGTTCGCCGACTTAGTGAATGATCTCAGATGTGAATTTCGTTCTCTGACTGTTTGGCACAAGAGCCTAGAATTACCCACGCTCTTTCTTGTGACCCACTCAATTGTTTCGAATGAATTCCTTTTTTTTCCTTATCCAACCAATATACAGTTCTCCAAATAATCTTAGGTTCACCCTCTATTTTGGGAGAGTCTTGTTTCCCATAAGTTTTCAAAAGTTGTCGGTATTGAAAAAAAGAGTAGAACGGCTGAAAGACGGTCAAATGGTCGATGTAGAGCTTATTTGAGGATGTATATGGGATCTTTTTTTTTGGATTACCACAAGTGTCTGCACTCTCTTATAATATCCGGTAGTCCCCACTTTTTCAAATTGCAGAAAAAACAAATCTGGAAAAAATCGTGGAAAAAATCTGTCACACTCTATTTGCATTAATAACTCGGCTCAAAATGGAGCTCTTGGAGTACTTTTTTTTTCTTCCCCTTTAAACACGTGGAGCCATTGTGACTACAAAAATTCACATAGTTTGGAGCATTTTGGGGTCCGTGGTGAGCCGGAAAGCAAGAGCCACCAAAAACTCAAAATATTCCTTTTTTCTGTTCGTTTGAGAGAACCAGTAGGTCAATCGACTCGAAATTTGAAATTCCCTAACAACTTTTTATGCGCTATCGATTTATGTTATTTTTAAAATACGTTTCGAAAAAAATTTTAGGCTCCGCCCACTTTGTTTTTTCGTCCATAACTTGCTTAGTTTTGGGAATTATGCAGATATTCTGCCAAAAATGGACGTAAAATAAAAATTTGCGTCGATCTATATAAAAATTGTACAACATTTAGTTGAAAAATTTTTCACATACAGGCCTAAAAAATCGTTCAAAAAATTTTCAATGTTGAAGGTTCTTGGATTAAACTTATTCTATTTTTTTCAGCGCTCGCCGGGTTTTTGAATACATAAGAAGCTTCCAGAACAGCTCTGGAAGTAGAATGCAACTTTTTAAAAAGTTTCTCTTAATTTTTTTTTTGAGAGTTTTTCAATACCTTTCATTCATTATTTGCAACGTGAAAAAAAAATCAAAACCCACGTGTGAACTGTGGCTAAGAGACCTAAAAAAATGTTTCCTCTTTTCTATTTTATCATAAGTCTGATTGCTGTAAATCATGCCAAATCGTACCAAAAAAACAAATGAACAGAAGAAAGCTGCCCGGCTCAACTGAAAACACAACTGAAAACACGTCTACTTGTCGTAATCGAAAAAAAGATTCTATATCCATCCTCAAATAAGCTCTACATCGACCATTTGACCGTCTTTCAGCCGTTCTACTCCTTCATTTCTCCCTCATTTCTCCCTCATTTCTCCCTCATTTCTCCCTCATTTCTCCCTCATTTCTCCAGCATTCCGACATTTTTCAGATCCATGGCGTCAACTGAAAACACGACGAGTAGACGTGAAATGAGGGAGTAGAACGACTGAAAGACGGTCAAATGGTCGATGTAGAGCTTATTTGAGGATGGATATAGAATCTTTTTTT
>LR545290.1:3707-34983 GCA_900536305.3 Caenorhabditis sp. 40 LS-2015 | reverse complement strand
TACTTAGAGGAAGTTTTGAGCAGTTTCATTATGATATTCGGAATCAGCACATTGAATTGCACATTTTAAAGCAAAAAAATTTTTTGCCCGGATTCCTCCTTTAACAATGATTGTCTTTTTGAAATTCGAAAACTAATAAAAGGTTAAAAGTGTGAGAACGGTGGGGCCGTTTCGAATGAAGGGATCAATTTTGTATTGCCCAACGTTTTTTAAACTTTCAAAGTTTCTCGTCGAGCCGATAGGCTCCCGAGGAGCCTTGTGAGCATCTCAATCTCTTTTCGACAACTGAAAGGTCAAACGGACTCTTGTTCCGAGGCAGTGCAAAAGAGTGGAGTGTAAAAACGTCTTGTGGCTGTGTGTCCCTCTATCTCTCTTTTTTCGTTTCGTGAACGAAACATTCGAATGATGAAACGCTTTCTCAGTCAGACCCAAAGGATTAGATTATGTGGAGACGGAGAGTATGCACCACTGACTAGTTTTTCGGGGAGTAAGAAAATGCATGGAAAAAATTCACAATCTCAGACTGAGACAAACCATAAACTTATACGTGCAAACCAGCCAACGGCAGCCCGAAAGATAGCTGACTCTAAAAATATTTTCCGTCAGTTGAGATCTCAAATTATAGATCTCCCTGATCTCTAATGTACCTGTTTCATACGAGTCTCTAAGAGGTCCAGTAACATGATAGCGTGTGAACGAAGCTATCTGAACACCTGTCCGTTAAAAACTATTGGATTTATTGTAGAAATCAAGTTTGTAAATTGACAGTGGAGGAAAAATATGAAAAGGATACAAAGAAAAAATCTCACAAATTGTGAAACTAGGGGGGGGGGGAGGGTGAAGAGTTGACTCGAAAAGAGTAAAAAGATGAGACAAAGAAAAGGGACCAAAGAGGAAATGAGAGGATGGGAAAGAGACTGGAAAATATTTGTTCAGATATACACATACTAACCAGAATTTGGAATCGATAAAAATTGGGAGTGTTGCAAAGAGACAAGTAAATTTCAGATCGGGGTTGAAAAAAAGTATGGAGAGAAGTGAGATTTGAGATAAGAAAAATAGGAAGACCTGATGATGTGTATTTTGATGCGGCGTAGTGATTGCGTTCTTGAGAAATTTCGAGAAGTTAGGGAAAACATTTTAAGTTTGGGTCTCAAGACTCACTGACCAAATTCAATATTGAGCCAAAATCTCGAGATTTCAGGAAATCTTGCGAATCCGTTAAATGTGAGTTCTCGTTATCGGTAATTTTGAGATTTGAGAAACTACTTTTATTTTGAAAAATGGGTCTAAAGGTCGCACTCTGATTTCTATTGTCAAAGAAGGAAGGTTTAAGTTAATTAGAGTCTTACGAGGAAACTAAATCATTCGAGTGTCGCTAGCAACTTCAGGTGGGCATTGGTGGTGATCAGGACGAGATGACTGCAGAAATCAGCAAGTATCCGACTACGTTCCAACAACATCAGTTGAAAGGATCGGAAAGTAAGTAAAAATTCGCTCAACTTCAGAATCAAAATTGGGACTTAAGGAATTATAACACTAGGAAAAACGAGTCCATCTGATGAGTATTCACCAGCGGTTGACAGTAGACGCCGATCTCACTTGGATGGTCGCCACTCTGGTGATTCTCCTCTCTTTCGCCACTCGGTTCAACGTCCAGACGCCAATGAAAACGATGATCATGTTGTAGGTGGGCACCGAGCAATACATTGCTCTTGCAGTGGTGTAGGTGACCGTGTTGTTGAAGAAGGTGGGTCCGTAAATTCTAGCGAAGAGCCCGAAAACGACATACCATCCGGCGAACAACAAGTGAGTGAAGCTAACAATCCGAGTGAATTGAGATGCCTCGTTGATTTCCCTCATTTGATACTTGAGGGTTATGTTGATTTTATGATCTCCATGGCTGAAGCGTTCCTCGTTCCTGGAAGGGTGTGGTTAGGGTACAAAGAAAGGATGTTTCTCACTTTTTGGTCATTATCTTGTTGCACTTCAAAAGAAGAGTGGTGCTGAGCAAGTTGAAAAGCTGGACACCGAGAAGGGAGAGCAAGAAGACATTGAATTGCATGGCAGAAGTGGTAGGGACCAGGACAAGGGACACGAATGGGCCAGTGAATTGCTCTTTGAAGAAAATCAGGAAGATGCACACCGCATCAATGACAAACTGAAAACGCTTGAAAGTCTTTTTTTCTAAAAGGGTTCTCTCACCAGTGCAGCTGCAAAGCAAGGACCGATTGAAAGTGTACAGTATTCATACGAACTTGCTCTGAACAGAGCAATAAATCTTTCAATGGTGAATCCGAGAGGCAGCAGCATTTGGAGCGTCATGGTAAAGATTGAGGTGACATGCCAGATTTTAAAGAACGTTGGGTTGATCAGCAAACCGCACTTCGAGGTGATGAAATACGATGCATAAACCTCATATCCCTAAACTTCCTAGAGCTCGTCAGAAACTGAACATTTTCAAACTCACAAATCCGAAGACCAGCTCAATGGAGAAGATGAAGCTGCTCGCAAAGTACACGATAAGAAGGCACTTCAGATTTCTTTGGAATCTGATCTTCAACAGTCTCTTGACCAGGAAGAATGCTTGGGCGAAAAGGGCAAGAAGGGAAACTAGGAAGGACCAGTGAATCGATCCGAGATAGACGATGCTGTTGTTCATCAACTCAGAAAGCTCACATTGGAATTCGAAGGATTCATTTAAGATGACTTTCTGTGAATCCATTGTTTCCTGGAACAAGAAAAATAGACCTAGTTGATAATGAAACAAACGATGCGAAAAAAGGAAACCTAAGCAACTGAGGAGATTGATGGGCGGAGCGAAATGGAAAAATTGCAAATCGCTTACGGAAAAGTGATATCACATCGTACTGACACTGATTTATTGTCCAAAACTAACCAGTCCAAACTTTATGGGTTCCAGAAGGCTGAGTCAATATAAGTAAGAGTCATGCTTGAAATGATATCATGTTTGACATACAGTGATTTATATGTTTGATTTTTTGAAACTTTTGGTCGCAGTTTTGATTGGAGTTGGGTGGCAGTGAACACACTTGAATTTGCCTGGAATCTTCCTTTGAA
Source organism: Caenorhabditis sp. 40 LS-2015 (assembly GCA_900536305.3). Taxonomy (NCBI): domain Eukaryota; kingdom Metazoa; phylum Nematoda; class Chromadorea; order Rhabditida; family Rhabditidae; genus Caenorhabditis; species Caenorhabditis tribulationis. Next base: position 31,902 of record LR545290.1, on the reverse strand, counting down.
GGAGGATTCCAGGCAAATAATTTTTGCTTCAACGTAGGTAATCAAATGTGCTGATTCCAAATATCATAATGGAAGAGTAGTTACTCTAAATACTAAAAGATTGCCTCAATGAGACAATTTTTCAAGAAAGTGTCCCCTTTTCAAGCAGAACATTTTCGCCTGGAATCATCCTTCGAAATCTTTTTGCAAACAATATTTCAAGAAAAATATGTTACTTTTGGAATCAGGGCAAAAACGAGCTCTACAAAGTCCAAAAAGAAATAATGTATCGCACTGACAGTGATTTATAGTTTTGTTTTCCAGGATACGTGGGACATGAGTTGTTGAAACCTTTACTCTTAACTTTTATGGTATCACATGGGGAAAGTCATGAGCTTCCCTGACATTCGTCAGACATAAATTACTTCACATTCCAGCCTTTCTTGACGTTTAGTGTTCTTCTAGAAACCGGGAAACTTGTTGGACTGAAGAATTTGGTTGTAGGGATTGTTGTGAAGATTAAAACTTTGCAAAATATCATGGGGATCATTGGAAAGAGGAGCTGTGAGAAAAATTAATGAGGTCCTGACATTTCAGTTTTGTCTGTCAAAACAGGATAACGTTCCGATGATGACGACTGGAATTTATACCCAATGGAGCATCCTCTATTAATTGGTTCTTGTCTCCTTGGCTCGGATGAAGTTTCTATTTTTAGCATCCTCATCTCACGTTACATATCAAGTTCCCAGAAAACTCCGCTCCGGCCAATATCGAAACGCTGATCATTTCCCCACATGTTTCTCCTGAAACATTCACTCAATCATCTGTTTCCGTCTTCGATTCCTTTCTTTTTTTTTCCTTCTGTAGTTCCTTTCATATTCAGTATGTTCACTGATGATTACATGTATAAATTTGGATTGAAATCGCCTAGAAACTCTAGGAACCTGCCATCACTGTTGAAAACTCTTCTTTACGAAAACATCAACAGCATCAACACAGTTTGGGTTCGAACCTTGGTCGAGAACACAAGAGCCAAACTTGCATCCCACTACACCGCGAACGCGCCGTCCAACTTGTTTTTGATTTAAAACAGACAGACAGAGACATACACTCACACACGCAATCACACACACTCACTCACACTTGCACACACACACCTCAAAAAACTTTGATTAAAAGTTTTGATTGAAAACGAAAACTTGAGAATTGATTTCCACCCAGCTCACACCTCTCTCAATCTGTTCAGCAACCTCAACTCCAACGGACAAATCTCCAAATACTTAGCAACACCCTGAATCTACAATCATCCGAGAAGTAACCTGAAAATTGTCAAATTCAAAGAAACTGAATGAAAACAGCTGACATTGCAATTTACAAAACGAAGCAACAGGAGAATTTACTATCAACAACTTTTTTTATTATTTTTCAAAATTTAAATATTTCTGAAAGAGAAACAGGGAAAAAACACGAGATGCATTTAGAAAATCAGAAGGCAGACAGAAGGCGGCGATGACGACGAGTCGATCTGAAAAAATGTATTGAAAAATTTGTTTGTAGAGCTGGTGCACTCACCACATCTCGAAGACTTTCTTGGGAATTCGTCCCCTTGGCTTATTCAAAACCAAGGCTGCGGCTTCCTTGGCATCCTTAGCGGCTTTAGCGGCCTTGGCGTCCTTGGCAGCCTTGGCAGCCTTGGCAGCTTTGGCAGCCTTGGCGGCCTCGGCGGCTCTGGCTTTGGCGGCCTCGGCGACCTTGGCGGCCTTCGCGGCCTTGGCGGCCTTGGCTTTGGCGGCCTTGGCTTTGGCGGCCTCGGCGTCCTTGGCTTTGGCGGCCAGAGCGGCCTTGGCTTTGGTGGCCTCGGCAGCCTTGATGGCCTTGGCTTTGGCAGCCAGAGCGGCCTTGGCTTTGGTGGCCTCAGCGGCCTTGGCCTGGGCCTGGGGCTTGGCAGCCTGGGCCTTTGGTTTGGCCATCTTGACGACCTTGGCCTGGGCCTGGGGCTTGACAGCCTGGGCCTTTCGTTTGGCCGCATTGGTGGCCATCGCCTTAGTCCTCGGCTGGGGCACGGAGTGGGCGGATTTCTTCTGAAAAGCAAAAGATTGTTCATAAGCCATTCGCTCCAAACAATGTTTTTCACTTTTCGAATTCAATTGAAAAAACTCACGGTGGTAGTGGTGGTGGTGGTCACTGGGCTCGGGCTGGGGCTCCAACGACGTGGCGGGTGGGCCACACGTCTTCCAGCGGTGTGGGAGGAGTTGGTGGGGCGTCCGGTGGAGCGACGAGCAGGGGCGCGCGTTGGGGCCATTGTTCTGAACATTTTTCGATATTATCATGAAGAATAAACTATTTTCGACATTAAAGAGGTATCAACTAGTAATAAGAAATATAGGAAAATTGGTCAAAATCTGAGAATGAGACAGACAATCCGAAAATCTTCTGAAATTTTACAAAGGGTGTTACAGTACGTGATCAGCCTAGCAGAAGACTCATCCGAAAAACATTTTCATGGCTCAGAATTGAGGAAATAACGAATGAATAATCACAAAATGGTTTGGCAGAGAGACAATGACTCAAATGTGGGCGCGATTTTCAAATGTCACAATCGTCGAGAGAAGATAAAACAAAACAGCTGCGAGACTGTTTGGAGGAGAGTGGTGAGAAAGTGACGGATTTCGGGAAAGGGGATAGACGTGGCTAGCCATACGCACGAGGCTCCCGATACCGACGAAAGGAGAGGAATAGCGAAAGAGTGGGGGATTTAAAAGGTGTACGGTATGATCCGCCTCCTTTTCAAAGTCTTAGTGGTCAGCTAGTGGAGAGTTCTAGTAACCGGCATAGTGATTGTGTTCGTTGCAATAGAGGGGGGGGGGGCTTAATTGATACAGCGCTGGAAATCAATAGTCTGAAACAGACCACTTGATCAATCCGATATACACTAAGAATTTTTCGCTCTAGTTTTACGGCACCAAAACGTCTGGTAGTCCTGGATAAAGTTGAGCTCGTCAAAAGCTACTATCAAAACTCCAACTCTGGTGCCAGCTACTAGTCTTAGAGCTACTAATCTTAAAGGAGATGTGCCCTCTAATTTCTCTTCTGTGAAGAAGTGGGGGTACGGCGGAGCGCATCTGCATACCCTCGGCTAGTATCTGCGCGCGCTCGTTGTCAGCCTGTCGACACATCCCGTCGAGACGCAATCAAGCCAACGTCTAATAAAACGTATGAGAATGGTGAGGAAGGTGGGAAAGATGGATGAGGGGGTAACCACGCACTCGGGAGCGCGGACAGTGAAATAGTGAGCAGAAGCGAGATACGCGGAGTTGCAGAGGCTGAATGCTGCTACGGGAGGGAGAACGGCAGAGCTGCCCGCGACGGTGCGAATGGACGGGGAGAGGGAGAAGAAAAGAAGGAGATTGTATCTGCATGATCTAACCACACAACAAGTCTGATACATGACTGATGAGTAACCAGAAGTGTTTTTTCGAATTTCGCGTTATCATGGAAATCGTGAAAAGATGCAGAAGAATTGGGTAGTGAACAACGACGGAAAAAATCCCTTCGATGCGATTTATATCCCGGTGAAATGAAATTCAGTAGTGTTTGAGATTCCGAGAAAAGAGAGATTGGTGAGATTTTGAACGTTTGTCTGCAAACTTGGCACGGTGCCAACTAAACAGGGTGTATAAGGGACAGAAAACCAGACAGAAAAAACTGATTGAGAAATAGTCAAGTGAGGCATGGTTCATAGCTATTCGTGAATAGAATTAAAAGTGTCTAGCCTTTCAAAATTTGCCTATGCTTTCGTATCCAAAACACTCAGATGCACGCATAATAACTAAAGAGGAGAGAGACGAGACGGACCCTCACGGCTATGACTCTTCTACCTGACTCCCCCCAATTAGTTGGCGGCCCGAAATTCGGAGCAGCCACAGACATATTACTCATAACAGAGACATGGAGAGGAATCATAAATGTGTGTATGCGTGTGTTGCTGGATGGCCGGGACACTGACCCGCGCACCCTCCGGACAAACCGTACGCGAGAAAGAGAGACGCAGGGGGCGTAAGGGCTCGGAAGAGGAATACCATCTGCCCTTCGCCTCCAGGTCACTTGGCAGATGGCCAAGAATCGGAGGACGGAGTGGGAGAGGGAAAGAGCAGTGAACGCTCTTTTGGGAAGCGATACAATTGATGTTAACCTGGATGTAGTCTTCAAAGCAAAATGGCGCGCTACAGACTGTTTCAGAATCAGAAAAAAGTTCTGAAAGTGTTTCTGACTAATTTTCTGACGTAAAATTGTATCTGAAATTGTGTAGTAAACTTTTGTGAATCGGGTTTCAAAAAAAACCACGGAGACCTACTCTCAAAAATCGAAAAGTGTCTGGACCAAAAACAGTTTGGCATTGTGCCAAAAAGTTTTTGAGGGGCCTCTGGAGAAGGGAGAGAGGGAAGAGTAAACAAACCGTATGGGATGAGAAAGAAGAGGGCAACAACAACGAGACCTTCTATTATGCAAAAAGATCATACGGGAGAAGATTTGGAATGAAAGGCAGACTCGATTCAACCATACGAATTTCAAGACTTGAACCAATCTCCACTGAAGAGCAAAAAGATTTTTACGAGTATTGAAACTCCTAGATTTTGAAATTTTTCCGGAACCGAGAAAGCGCCCAAAATATTTCTACACTAATCCCTCGAAACAAATTTCTGACAGGGCAGGAATGTTCCATGCGGTAACTTTCGAATCGATTGGAATCGACCGGAATTCCCAAGAATAAGTATGATCCCGAGTTCCGGAGTCCCAAATTTTTAGATTTTGTACACCTCTCATGACCATCTCATCGCCTCGGAAGGGGGTTCCGTAATTTGGATTTACTGTCGGGTGGAATCCCCTTTGCTGTTAGCCGAGATTGCAGGCTACAAAAATTCTGAGATCATTGATTATTTGATCGGAACCTTGTTTTCCACTTCAATTTTGAAATCGTTTGGTTTTGTTTCGAAATTTCGGCCTCCAAAAAATGAGTCACTGGTTTCATTCTTCCCTCCCGTTTCATTCCACATTTTTTCTGGGAGAAAAAAATCAGCAGTTTTAACAGTTTATCTTTTTTTTCCTGTCATCAGATCTCATATTAGCATTTTTCTATGTTCTTTCCTGTTGTAATTCTCACCGGAAATAATCCACGCCCACTCAATGAAAACGTTCACTTTCAGACTTGGGATGTTTTCCACGGGTTTCCGTCTATTCGTTTTCCTGCACTTTTTCGCCTTCTCGTCCTCACAACCATCCAGAAATCTTCAAAATGGGTACATCGAAGAACCCAGAGCGGCTCCAACTGTTGCTCATGTCCCTTTCAACCCTTACGCCGACTACCACTCCATCCCAGCACCCACTCCACCGCCGACACCAGCACCGTATATTCCTGAGTCAGTATCTCGAAAGTTCACCAATGTTACCGATACTTTCTCCTACTGGGTGGACCTCCTGAAGCTTCTTGCTGCTTGTGGTATGTTTCAAATTACAGATTCTTTGCAAATCTTCAAAATGATTCAGAGAACAACAAAACCAAAATAATTGCTTTGAATATAAAGTTCAATGTGCCAGTTATTGTTGCTCTCTCAAAACAACGCCAAACCATCTTGGAGACTGTTCCTGTTTTCGAAAAGACGTTTTTCTTGGATCATCCGTGGTTGACACTGTTGAGTCGGATGCATCAGATTTTTGATCGAAAAATGCTACACCGGTGAGTTACCAGATGCAGTCCTTTTATAATCATCAAGGTTGTTTCAGAATCCGACTCTCCGTGACTTCTAGTGATGGTGCTCCAGCGTTCGGATACGTTAAGTTTGTGGAAACGGAGAGAGAACAGGTCCGTACACTGTCAGCTGTTGACCGGACTGCTGGACAAATTTCAATTCATTTTGACCAAATGGCCGGGAAGTTGCAAACGAAATACCTGTCCATATCCTCTGCCATTTCAAGTGAGTACTATATCTTTCTGAAAACAAGTTTTGAAAAATATTGAGTTTACTTTCTGGAATCTACTGGTCGAGACGCTTCGAATGAGTATAATCAACCTATGCATAGCTCAATTTCATTTTTTTCTCGCATATTCTACCGTAGTCTTCACATTTCAAAATGTCGCTTCAATATTCTGAAGGCCTAACGTTGTGTGTGAGAGACGCAGAGATAAGAGAAAAAAAATGTGAACCGAACAAGAAGAAGGAGGGAAGGAGAAGGAGGGGAGGAAAGCGAAAAAAATAGAAAGGTGGAGAGAGAAAAGAAACACACTTTTCGTATGGTTACTTCTGCCCAGGGTATTTCGGTTCTTTTTACAGATATCAAAAAGTGATCAACTAACGAAATGTGTTTCAAGTTGACACGAACATTTTGATTGTTGATAACTTTTTGATTTCTGCAACAGGAACCAAGATAAGATCAAAGTGATGGTACGAATACTATAAGATTCACAGTACTATTGGGAACTTCAGCATAATCTTTTGTTTCAGCCATTTTTTTCCAGAATTTGGCTCGGAACGTGATTACCCGCTTTCCGTCATTGCTCAACTCAATCGACCAGCGAAATTTGAGATTGGCAAATGTGGAGTCAAGCACTTGATGATTGAGTTGGAGCCCACTGGCTTGCACCGGTTCCAAGAGCATGAGCTGGAGGAAATCAACCTGTGCATGTGGATCACGTGTCTCGAGGACAGAAACCTGGGGAGGTGAGTTTTAAACAAAGAGTTTTTTCAGAGATATAGTGACAATTTGCAGGTGTGACATTACTCCTGTCTCGAATGAGACACTCAAGGGAACTCTCTTCTTTGGCGAATACCGCAGCCGTGAAGCAACATGGAAGAAATATGCCATCTTGATCATAAGTGCTGCTTTTTTGGTCGTTTCCATCGGAGTTTGTTGCTGTAAATGTGGCCTCTGGACCGAGAAAAAGATCAAGAAGAGAACGCGGATTCGTAAACACCGCAAGACAGACGGATACATGAAACTCCACAGAATGAGCACTGGAGTTACTGCAGGAATTGAGCTCACCTCGAACCTAGAGGACTAATTTTTTGGCTGTTCCTTATCCTATGTTTATCCGATCCTCGTTTTTCCAACAAATTCGATGAGGTACCCTCATGTGTCTTTGTGACCAAATTTTCCTTTGTTCCTGACGTTTTCTTAACTTTTTAACCCAAAATTTCTTTATTTCCGTATTCGCTATCGAGGTCTCGCCTCCTCAGTGCTTTTCTCTCAAGTTTGGCCATTTTTTCCCGATGGATTTTGCAATTTTCGCCGTGATTTCCGATTTTTCCACAACAAATTTCCCGCTGCTCTTCTTTTCCAGTCCTTTTCTCACTTCTCCTTCCTGTCGTTTCCAGGAAAATTGATATTTTCGTATTTCTTTCCAGTTTCTGCCAAATCTGTAATGAAGGAGACAATTTTTCATAGTAAAAGGTGACTTTGAACATAAAAACTTACATTTTCGCCGACGGTTTCGCTATTCCGCTTCTCGATTGCCGCCCAGTCGTTTTCCGCAGCTTTTCTCAAGTTTCAATAATTTTTTTGAACCAGATAACCTGAAATTTTGTCGGAAAAAACAATTTTCCCTTTCATATTTGAGCCAAGAAAGCGTTGGGCGAGCTGTTGGGGAGAGAAAGATGTACGTTAAACAGCGCGGGGGGTGTTCGGCGGAGTATCGTTGCAAAGAGCCAGATTGAAAACGATTGGTGGAAAAGAAATGGAAAGGAAAGGTGAAGGGAAATTCAGTAGAAACTATGAAATTTTCACCTTGATCGCATAAGTCAATGAACTTTCAGATCGCTCGGATATGCAATGGGGATGTGCCAACGAAGGAGAGCATGAGTTCTCACCAAATAGGAAGTCTTTCATAATCTCAATTTCTAATTTTCTTCTTTTTTTTGTTTCGCTAATTTATTTTTTCCTATCGGCGATGATTCACTCTCTATTTATTTCCAGAATTATACCTTGCTCTGAACGAGGACCGTCAATTGTTCAGGGTAGACCAGTTCTCATTCGCTTCTCTCACAACTCCCTCATTATAGCTCTTTCGGTTATTGAAAATGCATCTATTCGAGATTTTGAGTATAGAATCTGATAAAAACTGTAAATACTTTATCCGAAGTCTTGCGCTACTTCGACAGTAACTAGAGAACTTCTCCATGGAAACATTTACACAGGCGGAAGAAATTTCTGAAAAAAAAACTATTAAAATAGATTTTATTTTAAGAAGATGGATTTTTGTTTTGTGGCCCTAAAGAGGGCCGTTGGGTTCGGTGGGTTGTTGAGATCAAGCTTGCTCAGTTACCGAAAGGTAATTAAGCGCGCTCTCCTCGGATACGTCTGGCCAGTTGGATATCCTTTGGCATGATGGTGACGCGCTTGGCGTGGATGGCGCACAAGTTGGTGTCTTCGAAGAGTCCGACAAGGTAAGCCTCGGCAGCCTCTTGAAGAGCCATGACGGCGGAAGATTGGAAGCGGAGATCCGTCTTGAAGTCCTGGGCGATTTCACGAACAAGTCGCTGGAATGGCAGCTTGCGTATGAGGAGCTCAGTGGACTTTTGGTAACGTCTGATCTCACGGAGAGCGACAGTTCCTGGACGATAGCGATGTGGCTTCTTGACTCCTCCTGTGGCTACGGCAGATTTGCGAGCGGCCATAGTGGCCAGTTGTTTTCTCGGGGCCTTTCCTCCGGTAGACTTGCGGGCGGTTTGCTTGGTACGAGCCATTGCGTTAGTTTGATAATCCGATGGGGACTGTGAAGTGACGCAGACTAGCCACAGTCTTTATACGAGTCTGCGGTGAGAAGGCGGAGCCTGCGTTTGAAGTTGAAAAATTGGCGCACGCGCAAATCATTGCCCATGTGTCCCGACAGGGTGGTGGAGGTAACTCCGCCTACTCACCGCAGTCGAATATAAAATGAGGCGACCTGACCTCGATTCTTTATCTCACTTGTGAGTTTTCAACCTATCGCTCAACAATGTCCGGACGTGGAAAGGGAGGAAAAGGCCTCGGAAAAGGAGGAGCCAAGCGCCATCGCAAGGTCCTTCGTGACAACATCGTGTTCGGCGGAGCATCGTTCACTAAACGACGGCGCTCGTTCCAAATCGGTTGGTGGAGAAGAAGAAATGCTGATAAGCAATGATATGACATGAGAAGGAGAACGACTGAAAACTCATTCTTAAATTTGAGCACATCGAGGGTGTATACAAGAATGATATTCAAGACAAAGTGAAAAGGATGGAGCGTTTATTCAGCAATCGTCCATTTGGTGGATTGGTTGGAGAATGATCATCAGTGTGGATTTTTGAAGTATTTTCAGTCCGAATTCATGGCTGTGAAGACGACTACAAAATAGCAGCTCTCGGCCCATCTTCAACTCAATTTTTCGGATTTTTTTGATTTTTATGATTCTCAAAATTTTCAAGATTTCCATGATTCTCATGATTTTCATGTGTCTGTGAGTTTTCTTTTACTCTGATTATTTCATTCTTGAAAAAATTCTGCTCCCGGCCCTCCGGGGGCCGGGAGCATTTTTTTTTTTTTTTGTTTTCGTTCATTGCAAATGTTTTCACTTTTTTCCTCGATTTTTTTTGATTTTCCAGCATAAAAATGTTTTCCTTTCTTTCTTCTCGCACTTTTCGAGATCATCATCTGTTTGGTGTCCAGTGGAATCGATACTGCCTTCTCCACCGTCAATATGACAAAAGCTAGCCCGATTTCGGCCGTTTTTCCGTTTCTCGGATTCAAATGTTCTCTCATTTTTATTTTTCATGACAGCTCCGTATTCTTCGGTTTTTTTCTGAATTTCCCCGCCTCTTCCTTCCTCGGTTCTTTCATTTTCGACTATTTTTTCGACGATTTTCGGAATTTTTACGTAAATTTGGGTATTTTTCTCATTTTTTTCTGCTTTTCATCCGCTAATTCTACTTCATGTTGCTGATCGGATTGACATTTTGCTGTGATACTCCTTTTCCGGTCGCATCTGTAATGAATTGGACTGTTTTTTCGCAGAAAAATCTATATTTGAACGTCGAATCTCGGCCTTTGCATCAATTCGTCGCCATTCTGATTTTCAATTGCCCGCACATTCACTATCCGTCGACTTGGTTGATTTCCGCTGACATCATTCTCAGAAAACCTGAAAATTTTTCTGAAAAAGCACGGATTTCTATATAATTTTGAGTGAAAAACGTTTACTCGATGTCGGAGGTAGTTGATTTGAGTGCTAAACTGCGCGCGGAGTGTACGACGGAGTATCGTTGCGGAAAATAACAGCGCGAATAAAAAAACGGATGCTGGAAGAAACACGGACTGATGAAGAATGAAAAATGTTGAGAAGAAAATTATCAATATTCATTTACATTTTGTTTGTAATTTCGACGTAAGTCAGGTAACTACTTTGTGTTTTTCCTCTCTTGAATCGGTTCCCTCACCTTTATTTTTAAGTTAGCTGAATAAGTGTGCCAATTCAGAAACCAAAAACTTCCGAAATCACAAACTTTCTAATTTTTCTCAACTTCAGACGTTCATGCCGTGTACTTTGGTCTTGACTCTTCCAATTCTCTTCTCGTCATTGAGCAGCTGTCTATATTATCCTCCTTGCTTCCCAGTGTCCCCCGTCATTGGCCATCTGCAGTGGTCTCGACGATACGAACCATCCTCGGCCTCAGGTCATTTGGACGGCTCGATCGCAAAACCGCCTTTTTTTCTCATACACTATATGACCATCGACCGAGTGAATAACAACGAAGAAATGGCCCATCATTGCCAACAGTGCTCATGCAAAGAGTGCTATTGGTGTCTGCTGGTCCTTGTTCCACGAAAGAAGAGATCCTCAACATCGGGCAGAACAGTTGTGCGATTAGTTATAAAAAGGTGAGTGGAGTTTGAAAGTGTTGGCGAAATCCGATAGCTGAATTGGAAAATAGAAAAAAAATCAAATTCTTACCATTTTCAGGAAATGGAAGACCAAAACCTAAACCGATGCAGTAGAAAAACCGCCAGGAATTCTGTCGTGCAAAACTGGAAATATGAAGAAACGATGGAAGTTCGAAAGCAGTGACGAAAAATCATGGCGACGGTTATCCACATCATTCCACTTGCCGCACCACACACATTCATCTTTTGGATTCCAACATCAACGGAAAAAAACGCTCGAGATTTGCTGAACTTCTGACCTGCTTCAACAACAAAATCAGATTTAGCCTGATGATGGTGAGCCTTATTTGATGTTTTCTCGATTCGCTAGAATCTTTCTAACTTTGCTTAATCAAAGTTCAAAAAATTCCAATCAGTTATTGCAGATACTGCAGAGCTCAATTCTGAAAGTGGCAGAGCTAATTTCTTCGTGCCTGACCTTGAATTTTGAGTACGACACTGAATCAACGTTCTGTGATATTAGAACCATGAATACGAAGACCGGATTGTTCGACAGGCTAGATATCCTAAGTAAGGTGAATCTATTGATAGATCGAAATAATCTACAGCAAAGTTGATTAAGTGGACGATGTAGTCGAGACTCTGCCCTGAGACTTTTTCACTCAAAATCCCGTGTTCAAAACATGCACCTCTCAATACCAGTTTGCTTCCGAAGACTAATGAATACACATCTCTAGCGATAATTTTTCAGGTGCAGCTTCACTTTGGTCTACTCCTGCTACAACTACATCTCTAGAAGCTCTTGGCTCAAAGTTACACCTTTTACGAATTTCAGTTATCAGTGCAGTTTGCCTATGCTCACCCGTAAATCTCGAGTTTTCTACGAATACAAAAGTTTATTGAAAACGAACTTTTAACACAACAAAAAAGGCAACGAAGTGTGAAAAACAGAAAAAAAACAAAAAGAAAAAAAAACGAACGAATCCATATGATGCGGATGTGTAAGAATCGAAATTGTGAAATTGCGAGAATTGGTAGACACTGAGAAACGGAGAAGAAGAAGAAGAAGAGTGGTGAGCATTTGTACATATAAAACAAACCAACTTTGGAGCTGCTGGTCCTCATCAGAGTTTCTGGTCTGATCGACATCCATGCCGTTGACCTCATGCATACTCTGCAGTTTTTCAAATTAAAAACGATTCCAAATATACAAAACTCACTATTTTGTGTCGCTTCAGCATCCACGGTTTACCAAATCCCTTTGGACATTCTCCACATTTGAAGGGATTGTAATCAACGTGACAGCGCTGGAAGTGTCTTAACAAGGTAGTTCTCTAAAAAAGTAGGGAACAGTTCCTCTAAGCGATTCATGATTTACGTTGAAGTTATGAGATTTCGTGCATCCCTTCCAGTGGCATTTCAGGTTCATGTCGTACTTGGGTACGTGTACGATGCCGATGTGGTTCAGCAAGCTTTGGGGATTGATGCGTCTCGCACCACATAGCTTGTCATGATTTTTCCACCAACATTGAACAGCTCCCAGTGCTGATTGCCTGTTAACATAAAGACGTGAACATTAATTGAACACGAAACTGGGTAACTTACTTCTGAGCTGCTTTGTATGTAGAGAGCGTCGTATTTAAACAGGTATTTCTCATCTGCAACTCAAGAAGTATGTTAGGAAATATTGTATATAGCTCACCGAGGCGGTCAAAAATCATCACTCGGTTTGCAATTTTCAGCTGATTTTTCACATAAACGAGGTCATCAACTTTCGAAGAAGCTGAAAAGTGGCATATAAAAGAATTTTTGGTGGAAGGCTGATTTTCAGCAAGAAAATCACTAACCATTGTGATCTCTTCTTTTGTGATACTCCATGTTGTACTCCGATACGAAGGCTATTCCACAATTTACGTAGTTGCACACGAATCCTTTGAAGCCCATGTGATGACGCAAATGAATCTTCAAGAATTCAAGACCAAACGTCCGCTCTGGTATTTTCTTGTGCTGACTGCAGTTCTCCCACATGCAACTTAACAAACAACGACCAGGTCCTGGAAGGTGTGACTCAGCTAGGTGAGTTTCCAGCTGGTCCAAACTTGCAAAGCTTGTTCCGCAGATATCGTTTTCCGTCAACATCCATCTGCAACCATGTGCAGTTGGAGGGGCGTCCGCACCGGAATTTCTGAAAACAGTCAGTCTGTTGCAATATGAAATGACGAAAGTTCACCTCGATTGAATGTTTCGATCGAGATTAGAAATCTCACTTGTGTTTGGTGTTTTTTCGTTGGAATCCATTTGGTTCGTTGCTGGAAAAACTTTTCAGGTTGGTGAAAAAAAATATTGAGCTTGAAAGTAATTTTGGGAGGATAAGTATACCTCTTAGCGGTAAGAGCACACAGAGAATTATGATAGAGTGAGAAAAACAGTTTCATGCAAAAACGAAAATTTCCAACATTACAAAACAGCAAAAAAACAACATAAACATCAGAAAAAAAGAAACTGGAAACAAAAAAACAAATTAACAGTTACGGATTTTGAACCTTCAATCAGAACAGTCGAAAATCAGTCATCCTTTGAGCCTCCCGAATGATCACGATTTCCGTTGGTTTCTTGGGATGGGATTTCCCCATCGCGGTCACTGACGGATTGCTCTTCACCCATTTTGTGGTCCTCTTCGAGTTGCTCGGCAGCCATCTGAAGCATTACGTTCTTAGAGCAACTTCGACATGATAATTAGCAACTCACGGTGCATGTCCTCTCATGTTTCCGTTGCTTCTTGTTGCATTCGAAAACTTTGCTACAGTGGGAGCACTTGAAGAATTCTCTCAAATGAATACGGACGTGTGCGACAAGAGAATGGTAATTCTTAACAAAATAGGTTATGCGTGATTGGAAAGTGTTCGCTTACGGAAAACGGTTCGGTTTCAGCGCACTCTCTCCAGCAGCATTGATTGCTCCAGGAATTGAGATGACTCTCCTTGATGTGAGCCAATAACTCTTTTTTCTCGTCGTACTTGTTCATGCACATCTGACCGTTTGTTTTCCAAAAGCACACGTGGGCATCTCTGTAATCGTTGCTTATAACTCTTCTACAATTGTGGATTGAACATTTTGGATAACTTACTCTTGGGTCTCTTCAACAAGTTGTGACAAAAGAGCACGAGAAATTGCTCTATTTCTTCTCTGTGAGCCTGGAGACATTCCTCTGCTGGCCATGTTATGATGCTTTTTCAGAAAGTCAGCGTCGTCGATTTTGAACAGACCTGGAAAAAAAAAGATACTAAAGCTAATAACTGAATGAAATGAAGAGCTCTGATATAGTGTTGGCCTTAACGATTCTCCATGCGAGTAGATTCAGTCCATGAGAGTCATGCATATCATTAGGTCCCAACTAACACCAAAATATAGTACTACATGCAGTGTCGAACCTGAGTATTCTTTTCCGTGGGCATCCTTCTTGTGGCATTCAAGGTTGTACTCGTATGAAAAGACTTCGGTACACATCTCGCATTTGAATGGTTTGTTCGAAGTGTGTCGACGGATGTGCACTTGGAGAAATTCCCCATCGAATCTTCTGCCAAGAGCGTGTTGAGCACAACCTTCCCAGAAACACTTTGCCATGCCTTCTTCGTCTGATTTGACATGATGATTCGCCACGTGATTATCTAACTCCTCGGGGCTCTGAAACTGCTCCCCACAAATCACATCTTCCATCCACCTGCATGAGAGACGAAGAGATGAGACAGTTGAGTCTGGAAAAGTTCAATTGATGTGAGGTACGGAATACTGCTCACCCGGGTTCTCAGACAGGTTCTCTCTTGAAGGATCCGAGTTCGATGATTGTTTTTCATTGGTATCCATTTGATTCGAATCTGAAAATGGGTTTTAGGGAATGTGTTTCTTTTGAGATATCATTAGTGAGAAGAAGAAAATCTTGAATTTTACATGTCACGCAAAATGAAGACGAAGTGTTGTTTGAAAATCGAGGGAGTAGGTAATGGACGGCGTACTTGCTACCAAAATATGTATGGATTTCAGAAAACAGATTGTTTTGAATCTAGACGATTCCATCACTATCAGAATGACGCGTCTACTCGCTTAAGAGAAGTCGGATATATTCAAAACAACGTTTAAATTTTGGAGGACGACGTTCATTAGAGAAGAGAGGCGCGTTTGAAATTGCGCGCAGACAGGGTCACAATTTTCGCTTTCACCTCGAAAATATATTTGTCTCTAGTTTGTACAGGCTATTTCCTCCAAATGAGTCAAGTCGTCAAGGTCGTTGGAAGAGTGAGCCAAAGAGGAGAGCGCGAGAAGGGTGAGAAAAATCTTATGATGGAAAATGTCACATTATAGGCGGAGTTTATACAAGTACCCATCAATGTCTATCGAAGGAAAATAAGATCCAAGTTGAGCCATTCCACCCAATGTGAGTCGAAACATCGGATTGATCGGAAGGGTGGGGCAACGAGAAGAGAGCAAAAAGGTTTTTCAAAGTGATACGGAGGGGAGACAGATAAGGTTGAACAAGTTTCCATTACTATCTGTTCACTGCTATTGCGCACATCCAACTTGATCTCACAGGATAAGTATTTGGAGAGTTTGATTACATTGTACCTAGTGGGCATCCAAGATGAGCTGACGATAAATTTCAAATAGAAAAAAACTGCTTACCATACGTTTGAATAGAAGAAGGATTGGAAAAATGAGAAATATCCGTTGTGCCTGGACAAGTTTGAAAAAAACTTTTCCAGGCTTATGAACCTGTTTCAATAAACGCACCCGACCGTTCGAACATTATCAGAGTTGGATCGTGGTGTGTTCTTCTGATTCGGCTGATTCGCTTGACTCGAATCTGAAAGACGGTTTTTCGGATATCAATCTTTTCAAGGACCTTAGTAATCATTAGGGTGAGAACAAAAAACCTTGAATGTTAAATATTACACAAAATGACGCATTCGGTCACAAGAGCAATTGGAAATATTCAAAACAATGTTCGAAACTTGGAGGACAACGCTCACTAGAGGAGACACAAGCGAATGACGGTTGTGCGCACAAGGTCACAACTTTCACTTTCACCTCCAAAATATCTCTGCCTCTAGACTGTACAGGCTATTTCATCCAAGAGTCAAAATACCGAACTCGTTGAAAGAATGAGCCAAAGAGGAGAGCGCGAAAAGTAATGAGAAAAATCTTATGATGGAAAATGTCATATTATAGGCGTAGTTCACACAAGTGCCCATCAGTGTCTCTTCTACCATTCAAACTCGAAATTTTTATTTGAAAAATTAAATGGAAGGTGAATTTCGTTTTAAACTGAAAAGAAACTCGAGGGTGATGTCCAGTTTGAAATACTTATGTTTGAGATATTAAGAAAACCGTTTTCAATGCCCCGATTTCAGAATTCGAGTTATAAACTTCAACCTACTGTGATATTCTGCAGAAGGAACCCAGAATGGAATGTAATGGTGAACTTTTCAACGCAATTTATCAATCCTAAGCGAGCATGGATGACTGTTACCGTAGTGGAGAACGGAGACACTCGTCAGCGTAAAAAACTTCAACAAAGAACGACATCAAAGGCCGTCATCATTCTAATCTCAACATTCTAATCAAGGTGACAATCGAACGCTTTTTGAAACTCTATCACAAGTTTTCTAGAAGCCGATGTTATCTAAACTTTTGATCTTCTCTGTCCTCTCCCTATCTTTGTCATCACTCCTTTCACTTTCACTTGGCGCGTATTTCAAATTCAGACATCCTTTAAAGGTTTCGAGCATAGTTTTACTGAAAGCATTACAAAAACCGATTTCGATGTCGAAGTTTGCCATAGTATCTTCTTGCAGTTTTTTTATCCAAGACATTCATGAGAAACGGAAATAGATTCATTCCACTACTCTTTTCCTGGCAACTCCTTTTTTCCATTATTTTTTTCCGCCGCGTTTTACTCTTTCTTTTTATCAGTTGTTGTCTCTCCAGCTCTCTTCCAATATGTATGCCTTTTGTTTCTCCTTTCTCCTTTCCAGTCGCATTCTTGTTTACCACAGCAGCAGCCAACAAGTGCGATCAGGTGGCCGAGTGGTTAAGGCGATGGACTGCTAATCCATTGGGGTTTCCCCGCGTGAGTTCGAATCTCATCCTGATCGAGCGTTTTTTTTCCTTTTTTCGATGTCCTTTGAGTTGACGAAATCACAGTTGAGTGATGAAAAAGAAAGATAATTTGTTTCTCACTGTGGCATATTTTGTTTATCTTGAAGAAAACCACTTCTGCTCGAGGCGCGCCGAATTGAAAACCGGGGCATTTGAAATTCGCTTGAAAATCGGGAAAGCTGAAAATCGCAAAAGTGACTTAAAATTCGAGCATGTTTCTTTGAACACGGTTGATCATCTTTTACCAACACGCCGTGGCAAAAAAGTCGGCTGGGCACGGGATGGCATCCGCTGAGATCGACAATTCTTCCATTATTCTCAGAACTATTGAAACTGATATTGAGAATTCAGTATCCGGCATCTTTGATTCAGTATACGACATCTTTGATAAAGCTAAACGGCTCATGGGTACCGCAAAATTATCCGTATGCACGTCTGCCCCATCAACTATGAAAATGGTTTTCCGAGAATTGGTGCTCGAGATCCGTGACTTTGAAGTAGGTGGTTGGAGTTGTGAGAATGATGACTCAAACGAGTGTTAGGTGGAGCATGAAAAAACTTTTTTTCCTCTTTATGAAGTCAGTAAAAGTTTCATGACCAAGGAAAAAGAATATGAGACAATAAGCATCTAGTTAACAGCGGTTTTGAAGTTCGATCAGTTTCGAAAAACTCAGACTGGCTTTCTATTGGAAAACAGAGCAAGGCGCAAAATGTGTCTTTCTCTGTGGGACTGGAAAATATCTTACTCTCGAAGATTCAAATTGCTAACTTTCCCCCATTTTACGAAATCTCACTTCTCTCCCTCTCTCACTCTTCCAAAACGCATGCTTTTTGCTCCCCTCTCCTTCTTTTAAAGCGCCCTCTTGTTGACAAAAAGCAGCGGTTGACAAGTGTGATCAGGTGGCCGAGTGGTTAAGGCGATGGACTGCTAATCCATTGGGGTTTCCCCGCGTGAGTTCGAATCTCATCCTGATCGAATGTTCCTTTTTTCTTCTTTCTTTGGAAGTTCTTTGAGTTGGCGGTTTCACGTGCATGTGAGAATCCGATTTCTGAAATTCTAGGAAATCGAGTTTCACACGGTCTATGACGACTTCTGATTTCTTGGTTTACGCCTTCCTAAAATACTATTTTTGCTTGCAGGAAGGTTCTTCGAAATTGAAAATTTGAATGACGCAGCTAAGGGAAAATTTGAGAAATCGGATATTAAAAATATCTTAAACAAAACTTTTCATACAACAATTGGAAACAACTATATTGAGAGACACAGTCTGAACAAAGAGGTGGGGATAAAATATTAGGTAGAAATGAATTGAGAGTAGAAATTGGAGGATAGGTTAAAAAGTGTCAGTAGTCACATGATTTCTGAGAATAAATAAAAAAAGGGGACGGTTTCCGGCGATCGATTCGAAGCTAGCAGCATGATGTAGAACTTCATTTGCAGGTGAACTCCAATTCATTGACGTACAGTTTGTAGATCATTCCAGTCCTGAAACAACTTTCAGTATCGTTGAAGTTATTGATTTTAATTATGACTACTTATAACATCACATATTCTAGATCTAGTTTTAGGTAAAAAACTAATTCGAATAAAAAAAGCAAACTTACGAGCGCTTTCCGCTATGTGTCCCCTCGATTCTGCAGTTTGATTTTCCGACGGAAAACTTCATGACTGAACCTCCGTCCATGAATGAGTACTGAAACTTCACACTTTTTTAGAAAGCCTTGCAATCAGTTTACCTCGGTTTCCACTTCCTCTCCGTTCTCGAACACCTTCATTGCGTTCTTGTCTGGAAAATGATAACTCATGACTATCAAACTCTGAAAAAAAATCCGTCACATACCCAGAACGATTCGCAAGAATTTTGCGTCATCTTTCCCCTCCCAGATCTGGAACTTCTTGCTCGGCTCCGGACCAAGATTTTGGAACATTGTTCCATCCACCTGAAAATGTGTGACTGTTTTCTACATATGAAAAGCTGCAAGTCTTACTGTAAGTGAGTACTCATAGGTGGACGAGTCGAGAGCCTTCACATTGATGCACACCATGCAGCCGTGAATCAGAAAGTTTTCCTCCCCGGACATCTTGGCGACCAAATCGCGACGACGGATGACCTGAAGTCAAGAAAATCAGTAAACTAGACGGGCTGTACCCCTCACGGTGCGAAAAAGTTTTCAACTCACTTCACCATCCAGAAGTACCACTCGTTTCTTCGCTGTCGTGTCGCTCTTCACCTGTATCACGTGGTGGATGAACGGGAGCTGAATGTTCCAATGGGCATCACAACTTGCCGTCATTCCCTATAAACTAGAAGTTGGTACTGGTCAAAACGAAACGCTCAGCATGGGACAGTTCAGTATTGAACAAAAAACCAAACTGATTCTAGAAGGATTCCGAAAAAAATAAGCATTTTCTGGAAAACAAGTGCAAGTGTTATGCATGCTATCCTTGCTACTATGAAAAAAAGGAAATGAGAAGTGAGGCACTCATGACAGCCAAATCTATAACGTGGGAAAGTGAGTGGAGCTCTTGTTTCAGTCTCGCCTCTTGTCCTATCTCTCAATGTGAATATCTATTTGGCTTTCAGGAATGCACTTTGCATCAGATAATGGAGTTGTTGGGAAAGGAGAAAAAAAACTACCTGGATTGAATAGGGTGATCGGAATAGCCACATTCGATGGAAAAAGACGATATGTGCATTGCGACATCCGTTTGATTTCCCTTTCTCGTCCAACTCGTTCTTGCAGAACTAATGTTGCGCCATGTTGAGGCACTCTTTCTTGCACTGAAAAAAGAAAACTAGGTCATCAGTCATAAATCAAGGTGGCTTGAACAAATTAAGGAATGGATGGTGAAAAAGAGTGAAAAGTGAAAAAAACTTGGTCATTGATAAAAATCAGAATCAAACAAGGGTTTTAAATTCAGACCGATGAAAAATGTATCAGTTAGTAAGAGGGATACACCTATGAAAAAATAACCCACCTTATTTTCGATCATTTTCAAGATCGATCGATTTTGAAAGTTTCCTTCTTTGAGAAAAGAAAACACAATTTTAGGATACATTCAGCGGCTATTTGGATGCAACAGATTACATCAGTTCTTTGAGATCTGATTATTTGCGATAGAGACGCTCTTCGAAATTTCAAAAACGTTTCTTGTTGTGTCCTTCTTGTGGAACGTCGCAGTTCCTTATAATCCGGGGACACTGTATGAAAACAATCCAAATTGCAGAATTTTCAGTGACACTTCATGTGACTCTTCTATTCGAAGACTGCATGTAACTCTCTGAAATTGCACGCAGTTTATCACTGGAGCACGATTGCACATATACCTTCAAACCTCCGACTGCCAAAGCAAGGCTGATCAAAAGTGAGGATCTCGCGACATCAAATGTCCACTTGAGCTAGGAAATCGGAATTTACCTGAAAAAAATCATTTCCACAAAAAGAATGAAGAAAACCACAAAAGAAAATGAACTTTGACCACAAATGATAACATTTTTAGAGGGAAAAACTTATCAAAAAACTGAAGTTTGCGAGAAGTTGAAGAAATGAACATAGTTAACAAACTTTAACAAACATCGCAGAATGGGAAACTAATGAATTTGGCAAAAAGTCATTTTATGAAAAATTGATACTTCGGAACCTTCTTCTTTTAATGATGACAAACTCTCAAAAGGAACCAAAAAAATATGCTTAAGACCCAACTCGATTCATGGTCTTGTACTCGCAGCATATCAGTTTCATTCTATTTCAACGTTTTCCGGAATCGAATCGATTAATGATCTTATTTCCGAGCATTGTGTCTCTGAATATTCCGGTCGACAGCAGGTTCCAACACACTTAATCATCCGTTCTATCATTCCCTCTCAATGTCTGAGCAAAGAAAAGTTGAAATGAATATGAGTCAATAGAAAGTCAGTTGAAATCCCAGCTCGGGAACACACAAAGCTAGGGAAAAAGGAGTTGGAAATGGTTTCGTAGATTGAACACTCTTATTACCATTTCACAATCAGAAATCCTCCGTTCTCTTTTTTTTCAATGGTTAGCCCGAATAATGTATCGTTCTACTTTATTTTTCAACCGGTCGGTTAGTACCCCCAAATCAACCATTTTGAATTTCAAGTTCTCTCCCTCTTTTTTCTCTGTTCTCCTTATCAGTTGCTCCTCAAACGCCGACAGGCAAACCACTCGTTTTCTGAACTGCAGCTCCTTTGTTCTATCACTGCACTCATTTGCCAAATTTTGCCAAGTTTCTCTGTTGTTGTTATCACAAAAAAGAGGGGAGCAGGAAATGTATTAAAATGTAACAGTTGCCGCTATTTCAATGCTCTCTCTCTCTTTCTCTCAATCAAAGTGCACAACTTTTTATCATTTCTTTTATCAGTTTGGCGCCGCTCCGAGAATTTATAGTTAACCTGCGGGTTACTCGCATTACTTTTGCCGCGAGACAGAAGTTGATTTCTTAGATACTCTAGTACAACTCGAAAAAAAATACTCATAAATTACTCTTCTCATTTTTAGTTCTCATTTTTTGGCCTTGTTCATTTCTAGATCTCATTCCGTTTTCTCCCCTCATACTTTATAGCTTTCTGACGGATTAGATTCATTTTTTCATGGGGTACAAAAAAATCCTCGAACTTTCCTTCGAATCTGAAATTTGTGGATTCAGCCTGTCATAATATAAATTTTGTCTGAATACAGAGAGGAAATTATATTATTCTTTTTGTTTTCATTGTCTTCGTGAACTATTGACAAATTGTTTTCCTTTTTTAACATCTTTTCTCCGCCCCCTTAGTGTCTGTATAAAACGGAAATCCGAAATCATCAATACGACGGAAACCCAAGAAATAAGAAAAAGAAGAATCGCCATCAGCTGCTCATTTCATCGTTCATCCTCTGACCTTTCTCATTTGTCATTCTCCTTCACCATTCTTGTCTTCTTCTTATTATTTTTTTTCGGTTCCCCATTTCAAATTCTCCTTCCTTCATTCATTTTTCGATTATGAAGGACGACATCGTGACGGAGCTTGAAATTGAAATCGTTCCGGAGATTTATGAAAACCGATCCGTCGCTCTAAACATCACCAGCAGCTACTACTACCCAGTACTCAACACCACTGCCCCGTTTCTCATTTCCTGGGCCAGGACAATGATTGAGGATTTTTCCATCTCCTCCTTCTTCGCCTGTTTTGGGGTGGTTTTCGTTCTGGCGCTATATCTGCTACAAGTTATAGCTATTTGCTATGGGTGAGTAAATTTCAGTTGTTCGGTTCGTAGAAACTTTCGGTAAAAAAACCTTGGGAAAAAAGTCGAGGAAGTGAAATTGCTCTGAATCGGTTGAAAATGCACGAGTTCTGCTGAATAATAAAATCTAAAGTAGATCAAGGGAAAAAGTTTGAGTTGAAAACAACAAAGCTTTTGATGTGAACCTCAACATGATACATCCATCGAAATGACATTCAAATACAAATCCCCCAAAAAAGGAGCCTTTCATAATAAAAACACCGAGAGAAACCGATTTCGGCTCCAAAAATCAACTTGTAAAGAAAAATTTATTCTAGAAACTCAACCCAACCGGGCCGGGTCAGGCCATGCCAAGGCATGTCTGGTTCATCCTGAATCGATTTGAAGCCATTCCTTTCACTCAAAAACTGAAGCGAGTCTGAAAACTTTTGTTCTCCAAATTTCCAATCTTGGTTTTGAAGATTTTGTTGCGTTATTACGGAGTTGCTAACCTCGGAACGGTACGGGTGCTGAAAAATGCGGTATGTCATGAGTACCATTGAATAGAGCAGGTTTTGAAAAATCTATTTTTGAGCTTGTGAATTGACCTTCTGAAGTGGAGTTATGAGTTTCTGAAGTCTCCTTTCAGCCCGTATCAAAAATGGTCAATTGCATGCGCTCCAAAAAGTCAAACTTCAGAAGTTCATAACTCTCACTCTGACAGTTGGCTGCAAGTTTGAAACCTTGGGAACACGTTTTCAACATTTTTTCCAATGGTACTCATTACATACAAACTCCATTCGTCTGTATGAGATTCGCCATTCAAATTCAAATCAAGTTGCAGCAAGCATCGTCTCCATCGCCACTCTCAGCCCAACCCTTCTTTTCCTGGTGTCTCTGTCATCAAACCAATAATTGGGACAGATGAGAATCTCTACATGAACCTTCGAACTTGCTTCACCGCCGAATACCATCGTTATGAATTGCTGTTTTGTTTCAACACCCCGAATGATCTAGGAGTGCCAGTTGTGGAGCAACTAATGAACGAACATCCCAACATTGAAGCTACAATCTTTTGTGGTGAGCTTCAACAATGGCACGATAACTTTCATCTTGAAATTCCAGGTGGTGAGGAAGCTGGTCTCAATCCGAAAATCAACAACATGATGCCGGGATACAATGCTGCAAAATATCCACTTGTCCTCATCAGTGACAGCGCCATCTACATGAGACATGATGATATTTTGGACATGGCTTCGACACTGATGGCTGATGATAAGATGGCGCTGGTGACACAGGTGCCATACTGTAGGGATCGAACAGGATTCGCTTCTGAATTTGAGCAGGTGAGCGATATGTTTTGAAAAGTTCTTGTAGGATTGAAGTGCCTTCAAGTCATTATTATCTCTACCATATTGTGCATTCAAGGTATACTTTGGAACTGCACACGGCAGAATCTATCTTTCTGGCAACCGTCTCCGGTTCAACTGTCCCACTGGCATGTCCTCAATGATGAAGAAGGAAGCTCTTGATGAATGTGGAGGATTTGCAGCGATTGCAAAGTACATGGCTGAAGACTACTTCATGGGAAAGAAATTGATCGAGCGAGGATACACAACCGGAATTTCGAGCCACACAGCTCTTCAAAACTCTGGATCTGTCACTTATTCTTACTTCGTCAATCGAATCGGACGCTGGTTGAAACTTCGGCTTTCGTTTATGCCACAAGCTGTTTTGGTGGAGCCTTTCCAAGTAGAAGCTACGAAGTCACCATGAAAATGAATTTCAATTTTTCAGGAATGTTTTCCAGCAGGCCTGGTCATGTCTCTGTGTCTGAACTACTTGTTTAATGTCAATGTTTGGACTACAATGACACTTCATGTTTCTTTCTGGATCTTCACGGACTACTATCTCATGAGAACAATTCAGGTACCTGGAAAAGATTTTAATATGAAATTATCATATTTTCAGAACAGACGCATTCTTATCTCATTCGGCCGATTCATTCTTCTCTGGTTCATTCGTGAAATCTCCGCTCCTTACATCTACCTCAAAGCCGTTCTGAGCCCGGCCTTGGTTTGGCGGGGAAACGTTTTCGACGTCGCTTGGGGTGGCAAAATTCGTGGGCGGACTGACGCATAAATTTTGAAAAAGAACGAACCTACCGAGACTGGTTTTATCCTTCCCTACCACCATTGTCGTCATTATCATCATTTTGTCTGTCTGTAATTTTGCACTATTTTCTCTCCACTTTCTCCTTTCACTTTTCCCGAGCCATAATTTTATTTCACCGTTTTATCACCTGATTTTTTTTCTCTTGGCGGCTGGCCGTGCCTGTAACCAAACAACCTGTTTTCTTATCAACATTCCTAGTCAGACTTTGGATTGTCACTTTCTCCGAAGAACAATTATGCAAAATAGTTTATGTTTGTATTAGAGTACAAGTTTAGTGCAATGAACGAATTATTTTGTTTCCTGAGAAACGAGCAACTCAAAAATCAATCTACAAATTTAGGTTCATTCGACTTTTTCAAAGAAATCGAGATCGAAAACAGAATGATGAAATAGTAAAACGGAGTGGGGTTAAAAGGTGTGTATTGAAAATTAGACTGGAATTCAAGTTTGAATCATTGTTCTGGCTGTTTCCCATTGAGTCAGAGGAGATCTGTGACAAGCCTTCGGTATCCAAAGTTCGGGAAAGCCAAATTGAACATGTGGGTCAACCACTCCACGTTCGAAAATGTTTTGAAGATGACCGAAACGAGACTGAGGAGTTCGCTGAATCTTGAAGCAGCGCCATTTTCATGAACGATCAAGCAGTACCGCATCAAAGCCGCTGTATAGATCTGTTGTTGGTTTGTGATGATGGTCCGCGCTTGTTCTGATTGCGATGGATC
Organism: Caenorhabditis sp. 40 LS-2015; assembly: GCA_900536305.3. Lineage (NCBI taxonomy): Eukaryota > Metazoa > Nematoda > Chromadorea > Rhabditida > Rhabditidae > Caenorhabditis > Caenorhabditis tribulationis. Next base: position 6,760 of record LR545290.1, on the reverse strand, counting down.
TGAAAAATTGAGTCTGAGTGATTATTATTGTGATACTCTGGTAGTATCCGATTCGTCTGATTTCTCAAATTTCCCTCTCTTACCTGCTGCACAGAAGAAGATTGCATTGCAGAGTGCAAACTCTTCACTGGTCAGCTCCAGCTCTCGTATCTTGCAAACCAGAAGACTTCGAATCTCATTCAGAAATGCCTCACTGAAGTGGTCCGACCTGAAAAAATATTTCATCCTCTTGTTCTCTCAAGTGTGGGTGTGAATGCGATTCAATTCAAAATTTCCAAAATTATGAAGATTATGAGACTACGGAAAAGCGTTCTTTGATCATTGAGAAGTTAGAATCCGTCGAAGAGGGATTAGAAACGTCACTATTCACAAAACGTGCCCAAAATTATCAAAGCGAGCTATGCATATGTGTCATGCACAAAATCTCAAAACTAAAATAGAAAACCTATTTGCATAGAAAAAGGAAACTGTGCACGCTAACAGACTGCAAACTGAACTTGAGTACTGTGAGAAACGTCATACAAGATCAGATACACTGACAAACTTACTGGGTGATGTTATCCGGATAGACGTCCTGTCCATCGACGGTCATTAGCCTCTCTCGATTTTCTTTCATCGCTCTCATGGCACTTGCAAAGAGTGATGCCTTCACACAATACTTCTTGAGGAGAATCACCTGAATCATTATTATATCAAGTGAGAGTTAATTCGCTGACTCACTTTGTCGTCAGTGCTCAGCAAGGACATGAATTCGAAAGAAGTGAGGAACTCGAGAGATGTGTAGATTCCAAAGAAGGACCAATCGTGAGTGGGGATAAGTCGTTTCTTGTTCTGAAAGTTGAGTTTGTGAGGAGGAATGGATATTGACGGTGGATTGATCTGGTTCTTTCCAGAGATATTTTGATCTCAACACACTCGAACTTAGCATTCGGTGTAGTTAGAATATCAGAGAAATCGAAATCAAACGGGGTATATCAAAAATAAAACAGAAATCTGCAACACAGGATTGTGAGAATCGTGAGCTTCATGTCACACCAGAAAGATTTTGAACTTCTAAACTGTTTCAGATTGGTTCATACGTATGAAACGTTAACTGCTTTATGATCTCCGAATTCTAGCTTCTAGACTCACCCTGGTTCTCAATCGCATTTTGCCCTTCTCCAAAATCTCCACCAATGAGAGATTATCATCTGTGAACTGATTCTGCATCATCTGGCATCTCTTTTTGTCAGAGGCCACCAACTTCCCGATCAGTGTTGCCAACTGCACATCCTTCGTGTTGTTCAATCCCGACTCAACTGACAGGAAAATCATCCCACGTTCGACACACCGCTGGTACCGACAACCTTTGCATTTGTTCCTTTTCTTGTCCGTAGTCATTTGCTGATAGCACTGTCCGTTCGCTTTGCATTTATACTCCTTGTTGAGAAGGATAATCCTTCGGAAGAACATTTTGCAGGCGTCGCACGACAGAACTCCATAGTTGTTGCTGTACGCTGGCAGAAAGCAAATCTCACATCTCCTTGCTGCGGGAATAAGTGGTCCCGCAGAGGAGGGAGAAGATGAGGAGGAAGAGGTTGCAACAGAAGAAGGTGTCGAGGTAGGAGGAGTACTCATAATGTCACAATGAGGAGACCTCAGGAAACACCTGCATATATATGGAGGTCGGAATGAGCTTATGGCTTCTCTATTTCGGCTATTAACACGCACCTCCTTCCGTCTAATTTTATGAACCAGTAAACAATGTAGCCTAGAGTAAATGTACTTTGCTCAAGCAGCTGGATTAGCTGACGACACGTGGAGGAGGAGATGAGAAGGAGATTTCTGAAATAGAAAAAGTTGATCGATGCGGAACAGAGGAAAGGAAACGTGCGAGTTTCTCAGAAACGGCTTGATTAGAGGAAACGAATTAGTCATAAACATCGAGCTGGACTTCTGAGCTTTTGAAGTAAATTGGTAAATATAGAGAAAATGATGTCATTCAGAGTTTGATTTTTAGGTAGTGTTGTAAACAAAGTTATGAGTCATAGTGGGCGATGAGTTTCATTGGGAAATCAAGGTTTTGAACTTTATGAACTCATTCACACAAACTGAATACCTCTTGAAAGCTCGCCATGGATTTTAGAAAGCTGACTTTCTAAATTCGAGAATATTAAAAATTGTAGAGCGACAACTACACATCATGAGACAAGTAGATTATTTTTCATACAAAAATAGATAATTACCCGCACAAATGTATCGTGGTGGTACTCAAAACAAGTTGGCCAAAACACATGAAACTTGCTAATATGTTTTTTTTTTGGTCGCTGAGGAAAAGTTTAGGATTATTCATGAACCATCCGATCTTCCCTTACTTTGATGACAGCTTGGAGAAACTGCAGGTGTTGGGTGAAATGAACGAGAAAAAAAGGTATCATGAGACATGAGTAGATAATAATTATCAGTTATGATCCAATGAATTATGCTGCCAAGTTTCATGCCTTTCTGTCTTCTGGTTCTCGAATTCTACTCCCTTTTTACTCCATAAGTTTTGTGCGGGTAATTATGGACCACCCTGTAGGTGGAGATGGAAGTTCAATTGATTTGTGTGATTTGAAGAAACCAAAATGGAAAGCACTGAATAAAATCAAAATTTGATTTATGTAAAACGGTGTTGGGTGGTAGGAACATCAAAACAAAGTGAAAATCACAGGACTTCTTATTGTTCAAAGCAGTTCTGAGATTATAGACATGTGTGCCCAAACACGATCACGAAAATTAAACATCTGCTTACAGAATCAACTGGAAAAAATCAGAAAACTATTTCTGTTCCACGGAGAGAGTCTCCCTATGTGCTTATCAACAGAAAACATCTATGATCTGAAAGCAAAAGCAAAACTGGCTATCTGGAGTTTCTTGAAAAGCGAGAAATCTGCACACAGAGATCATCCGTCCTTTCTAATCCCTTGGAATCTTCTGAAGATGATTATCATTTTCTATTCAGTTACTCGTTCTCCCTCTGGCTCCTTTCCGATTTCCTACATCAATCCCATTACTCTGCCCCCCCCCCCCCC